>CAOKZL010003240.1:0-464452 GCA_948472985.1 Iguana delicatissima | reverse complement strand
TGTGTGAAGATATATTTTCTTTTAAATTATTGTAATAGTACAGCTTGTTTTGCCTAAGAGGACTTTTGCTTCAGGAGGAAAGAAATGGAGTAAATTTGCATTTTTTAGAAAGTTAACTTCTACAATTGATTTGACTTGAAAGTTGACTTCTACAATTGATGCCGTACAAAATTGCAAGGGTTAATTATTTCCCCTTTGAAATTATCCTGGCTTTTATAGTAAATACTGAAGTATCAAAGTATATCAGTGTGCAGATAAATTCTTGTATTGTTCCCATATATATTATTTATATTGTTCTCATATGTATTTATTTCTGTACCTTCCTATATAACTTTAGCATTCTGACAGTGCTGTGCATTCATGTTATCCACCTAAGACTGGGGACCTCAAGGTTCTGGTAGTGTGTAGTTTGTTAAAATTAATAAGGAAATTATCAGCATGTAAACATTGATACTGAACTCTTAAAATAACGAAAGGTAGATAGTCTATCTAAAATATGTTAAGTGTTACAGACACTGTGTAAGTAATCCACTGGTATGCTTGTCTTAAGTTTTTCAGCTGCACAGCCAGTCTCACTCTGAAAATCACATTATCACATTATGAATTCCTTCTGTATTATATCTGTCTTTGCTTCCAAGAGCTTCTCATTTATCTTCTCTTATGAAGAAGGTCAGAGGAACCAACTGCCAACAGGGGGCTGACAGAAATTGTTCTGCTTCTTGGAAGCTCTATTAAAACCAGTGGACAAGGTAGCTACTTCCTGCAAAATGACCTTAGTATGATACTTTCAGGATCACACTGAAGGCAAGAACATAACCTATTTTCATTGTTGAGATCAGATATTTCCTTGTTGTTGGTTAATTTTATTTATGTATTGATTTAGAGTATTTATACCCTGCTCTTTAGCTACAAAGGCTCTTACAGCAAACTGTTAATCAGTATTTAATAACAATCAATATTTAAACAGTTCTGGGTAGATCCTGGGAGGGCAACAGCGTTGAATGAGATACATTGCTACTGCTTGCATTCTAGTAGAAATTATTTCTTCATTTCTGTGTTACTCCAATTTAGGATCTTTACTTCATATATACAATATAATCTCAGCCTTTGTCACTTTCTTTCAATGTTTAATAAAACCTGTAAACTTTTCAATATTCACCAGCATAGGAGAACAGAGTATGAAATGTCTAAATGACTAACATGGGGGAAAAAACACATAGGTGTCATAAAGAGTAGAAAACAAACAGGTTTCCTACCTGTGGGGCACAATCCATTGAGATATCCTCCTTTGCAAGTTCAAAAACTGTGAATCAGAGCTGCAAAAGGCACAATGATGCTGTTGCTCAGCTTTCTTTCATATCCAAATATTTATTACATAAAGCCCATTATTAAGTCATTCAGAAATGCAGTAGAAAAATGGGACACTGTGTTAGAATATAATTAAAATATAATCTAATATAATCTGCTAATATGTCAAACACAAAATAGTTTGTTGAATGTATGGGAACTAATTATTAGTCAAATTAACAAAGATAGTTCTGATGTCAGAAATATTAATAAAATAATTTGTGATTGATACTGTTAGACATACTGCTATACTATTAATACATTAATAGGTAACAAAATTAGCCTTCTAAATATTAAAAAATAAGGAGATTGTCTTTTAGTGTCATTTCTTATGGACTTGTAACCATGGCTTTATATACTTTCTCCAGTTTATTTTCTTACAAGTTTCCAAAGTTGCTAACATGTCTAAGAGGGTATGATTAAATATCTCAGCAGGATTTGCTATAGAGTGGTACAGTGTGATATGTGACTTAGTACCAGCCAATTCATTCAACTCTGTAACTAACTCTGACTCAAAGTTTGCTCCTGGATCACTATGAAATCTAGGGAATTCATGGTGTGAGATTCTCCCACAGTGTGTAAGCTATTGTTCTTGTTGTCTGGTCTCTAGTAGAATAAGTTTGGTCATATTTTGTGAAGTGATCAGTGATGACTAAAATATTTTTAACATCTGTAGCATCAAGCATCAGGAAGTCCAGAGTAATTAATTTCAGGGGAACATACACTTTAATATTAATTCAGCTCCTCTTTCCATCTTAGCTTTTCTTCTTATACAGCAAGTATGATTATGGCATTTTTGCTCTATTGCTACTTTTCTTGGCCAGCAGAATCTTTCCCATGCCAGATCCAAAATTTTCTCCACTCTAGAGTGATCCATCTCATCGTAGATTCCTTCTAATGCTCTCTTCCCTAAGTCTATAAGGAATCACCAATTGATCCATGTCCTCTCCTCTCAGATGCACTTTTTGGTAACAAATACAGTCCTTTCTTTACATTCATTGGTTTGACCTTCACGAAATTGATTATTCATGAGACACGTGTTGACCCCCCCCTTTTTTGTCCTCCCAGCCCTTGCATTCCTCACACCAGGCTTGCGAGGCTCATGTTTAAAATTGACATTTTTTTCTTCTTGGGTGAGCAAAGCCCCCTCCCACTGCTGAAGGCATGGCCTCTATGCCATGTGGTTGCATATTCTGCTGTGAATTGGCTGCTGATTTGCTCCGATTCCTCCTTTCTCAAGATAGCCAACAGAAGTAATTAGAACTCCAAAACTCCCCTCTTTTCTGAGAGAAAAGCACCAGTAAGCTTTTTAGGTTGTCTTTTTTCTCTCCCCCAACACTGGGGACAGAGGCAAAAGAATGAGAGGAAGGAATCTCCAGAGGGGAATGGGAAGGAGAGTTGTTAGTGTTTTTTCCACTTTTGTGAGGGTTCTGTGTTCCCAAACCCTTGCGAATATGGAGGGGCTACTGTACTATTTGACAAAAAAAAAAGTCTATGCCTCTCAGCATCCAAGGCATAGGCAGCAAGGGCCATCCAGTACAGGCACCAGGACTGGGCCTAGGGACAAGCACTAGGTCAGGAAGCTGAGGGTCAGGGCCCAACCAGAGTCCAAGGCAGCAGTTCTCCAGGTAGCAAGAGCCCAGGGGCAGCATAGGCAAGAAGCAGGTCCAGGAGACAGGCAGGAGATCAGAGCACACGAGAGTCCAAGTCAACAGGATCCTTCTGCGCAACAGGCATACACAAGGTCAGAGGCAGGTCCAGGAAACAGGCAGAAAGCCACGGCACAGCAAGAGTTCAAGGCAGTAGAAGCCTACCAGGTAACAGGAGTCTACAGAGTCAGAGACGAGAGGCAGGTCCAGAAACCAGGCCAAGGTCCAAATCCAGGGGTCAGCAAAGAATCAAGAAATGCCAAAGACAGCACTGGAGACCATGTTGCTGTGGCAAAGGCTGCAGAGTAACCCCAACCTTTGTATAGCTGGCTACTGGCTGCCCCAGCTGGGTCTAAGGTACTAGACAAGATTCTGCAAAGAACAGGGTCAGGGCCAGGATCCTTGCAGGCAGAATCCTGCAATGATTTAGTCATGGACCCAAATCTTTACAGTACACCCCGCTCTCCAAGGGCAGGGGGGTTCCACTCTCACTCAAGGGGCTGGCTTCTCTGGGTAATGTCAGTGCAAGGCCTGGAGCTTGGCAGGAGCATGGATGTGTTCCACTGGCTCCCAAGATCTTTCTTGGGACCGTAGCCCCAGTTGACAAGGTAGTGTAGCTTTCCCCAGACCCCTTTGATGTCCAAGATGCAGGCATGGAATTCCTCATGTCCATCTACCAGCACGGAGTGGAGTGGCATGGCTTATTCCGGGAATGGGGTAGCATAGTAGGGCTTCAGCTAGGAGACATGGAACACGGAGGGCATTTTCAGGGTATGAGGAAGGTCCAGTTTATATGCTACTGGACTAACCTGCCACAGGATGTAGTAAGGCACTTGGAACTTGGAAGAGGGGTGGCTGGACCTACAGTTCTCTGGACAACCAGACTTTGGACCTGGTCTAAGATGTAGGCCCCGCCTGCCAATGCTTGTCCTCTTGAGCCTTGTAGACTGCCTTGGCCTTCTCTAAATGCTGTACCAGCTCAGTCTGTGTCTTCTGGATATGCAGGACCCTATCATTGGCACTCGGTACCAGGGAAGCTGCTGATGTGTGCAGGTAGTCTTGAGGGTGGTGTCCAAAGTTTGTATAGAAGGGGCCTTGCCCTGTGGAGGCATGGCTAGCATTGTTGAATGCAAACTCGGCTGGGGGCAGTAGGCCCACCCAGTCATCCTGATGGTAGTTGAGGAAGTATCAAAGATACTGCTCCAGGACCTGATTCACCTGCTCAGTTTGCCCATCCATCTCCAGGTGGTAGGCCAGTGACAGTCGCTTGCTGATGCTGAGGAGCTCAAGAAATGCAGTGAGGAGTGGGATGTGAACTGGGAACTCATTTGGAGATTATAGTGTTGGGCAGCCCATGGATGCAGAAAACCTGATCCGGGATCAGTTGGGCCATCTGGTGGGCATTGTGGACCCCCTGGGCTGGGATGAAGTGCACCATCTTGGTGAGGGACTCACCTACCATCAGGATAGTGGAGTACCCCTGGGAAGGCAGGAGGTCGGTGATGAAATTGAGGGAGATGGTCAACCAGGGTTTCGTGGGTGTCAGGAGTGACAGCAGCAGTCCCTGGGGCTGCAGAAGGTTGGCTGCAGAAGGTTGGCCCAGGTGGAGCTTTTGCAGGAGCGGACATACTATCACAGGTCCAAGTGGAGGTGGGGGCACCAGAAAGTGTGAGACAGAATGCACAGCATTTTTGCATACCCTTCATGTCCAGAAGTGCGTGTGTCATGGCACTGTACCAAAACCTGGGTCTTAAGTTTCCCTTCCGGAATGTAGAACTAGCCCCAATGGTAAAGGCAGCCATCATGGAGGTCCAACTGTTGCTGCCCCTGTTTCCTTGGTGGGCTGTTGGTAGTCAGAAGGGGCCCTGTGTCAGGGTCCAGGGATAGTGCTTGGCAAGCCTCCGCCAGGAAGTCTTGCTCTTCTGTTCCCATCAGGAAGTAGTCCAGCTGTAGCGGAGGGGCTTCCTCCTCCATGGTGCCCTCGTCCTTGCAGGAGAGCACATCCACCTTTCCATTTCTGGATCCTGGCCAGTAGGTGATCTGGAAATTAAAGCGGGAGAAAAGCAGGGCCCAGCGGGTCTGGCACAGCTTAAGACATTTCATGGACTGAAGGTGCTCAAGGCTACGGCGGTCAGTAAGCACTTGCAGCAGATGCCCCCTCCAGCATTCCTCAAATGCCATCTTGGTGGCGAGAAGTTCTTTGTCTCATGTGTCGTAGTTCTGTTTAGCTGCCAAGAGTTTCCAAAAAAAAGGCACAGGGTGAAGGAGCAATTGGGGCCCTTGGCATTGGCAAAACACAGCCCCAGTGGCTTGATCTGAAGCATTGGCTCCAAGCACAAACAGGAGCTGTGGATCTGTGTGTACCAGGATGGGAGTGGTGGTGAAAACCTCCTTTAGCTGATCAAAGGCCTCTTATGCTGTGGGAGTCCATTGGAACCGAGTGCCTTTCCGGGTCAGAGTTTGAGGGGGGCTATGACCTGCAAGAATAAAGCAGCGATAAAAGTTAGCAAACCCAATGAAGTGCTGACTCTCTTTACTTCCCTACGGGGAGCCCAGTCCAGCACCGCCTGGACCTTTCAGGGATCCATCTGGAGCCCAGCAAGGGAGACAATGTACTTCAAAAATTCCATTCTGTCCCGGTGGAATGCACACTTGTCAAGTTTAGCGTAAAGTTGATGCTCCCACAGGCATAGTAGCACGGTACCGACATGGTGGCAGTGTTCTTCGAGGTTCTCTG
Source organism: Iguana delicatissima (assembly GCA_948472985.1). Lineage (NCBI taxonomy): Eukaryota > Metazoa > Chordata > Lepidosauria > Squamata > Iguanidae > Iguana > Iguana delicatissima. Next base: position 458,719 of record CAOKZL010003240.1, on the reverse strand, counting down.
AGAAGATCAGGATGTTGTCCAGGTAGACTACAACAAACCAGTCAACCAGTTGTGGAACACATCATTCACAAAGTACTGGAATGTAGCCGGGGTATTACAGATCTCAAAAGGCATCACTTGGTACTTGAAATGCCCATATCTGGTCCAGAATATCGTTTTCCGCCTCTTACCTTGGCTGATACAGACTAGGTTGTACATGCCACCCCATAGGCCTAGCTTGATAAATATCTTGGCCCTCTGCAGCCATTCAAGTAGTTCTGGGATAAGGGGGAGCTGGTTGCAGTTCTTGATGGTGACATTGTTGAACTGTCAGTAATCTATGCACAACCAAAACCTTCCATCTTTTTTCACAAAGATGATGGGGGCCCTGCTGGAGATGTGGAGTGCTGGACGAACCCACATTCCAAATTATCCACATGGGATTGTAGCTTCCAGCTGGAGATCGATGGGGCAGTCATATTCACAGTGGGGCAGCAGGTTTTCAGCTCCTTTCTTTTCAAAGATGTCAGCCAGGTCATGGTACTCCTCCAGGAGAGTCTCTCCAGCTGGAGACTGGAAATCCATGGGGATACCACCTCGCAGTAGGAAGCCCAGAGCACCGGCATTGGTATTCATCTTGGCAGGTTCCGTTGCATTTGTGTGCAAGAAAGGAATCACTGGTGCTCAGGCACAAACTTCCTGGCAGTGAGGGGAGGTGAACAGCATTTGTCAACTCCAAGAGATGACTGGGTCATGCTGCATCAGCCAGGGGATCCCCAGGATGGCCAGATAATGGGAAGTCCAGACCAGGTTGAATGTGAGAAGTTCCTAGTACCATGTACCAATCAACGTGGCCAGTGGACAGGTATCAGGGGTCACAGATCTGGAGACGAGTGAGAAGCCATTGAGGCCAATCATAGGAGCTGGGGCTGGTTTGGCCATGTAGAGTAGCTGGTGTTTCTTTGCAAAGGCAATGTCCACAAAGATGGAGGAGGCTCCTGAATCTATCATGGCACTGACGGCTAACTGTCCCCCCAGGGCAGGAGGAGGTGAACAAGCACCAGGAAATGTGGAGGGAGGTGTCTAGTCTCCAGCTGGGCCTCTCGTAGCATGGCTGGGCCTGATAGTTTCCTGGAATCCCTGGCTTGGCAGGGCAGCTGTTTGCAAAGTGTCCCTTCTTGCCGGAGTACAGGCACAGGCCCAAGGAGCGTCGACAACATTTCTCTGTGTTGGAGAGGAGTGGACAGACCCCATCCACTTGCATGGGCTCCTCATGAGGACTGTGCTTCTCAGTCCCCCGTCTGACCAAGCGGGCTGAAGCAGCTGCTGCCATCTCTCTTTCCTCCACACTCATCTTCAACAGACAAGTGTTTGTTGATACAGAAGCTGATGAAGTCTGTCAGGGCTGTTGGGGCCTGCACATGGGCCAATGCATCTTTTATACAGGGGTGAAGTCCCAGGTGGAAATGGCACCTCTGGGCCACCTCATTCCATAAGGTGTCAACAGCCTGACAGCAGAACTCAGTGGTGTATTCCACAACCAACTTCAACCCCTGTCTGAGGTGCTATAAGGCCATCTCTGCCATCTGTGTCTAACTGGGGTCCCCAAACATTCCTTCCCATGCCTGAATGGATCCTCAAGGCTCCCCAGCAGTGGAGCATCAGCTTCCAGGTATGGGGTATCCCAGGCAAGGACAGGGCCAGATAGCAGACTCACCATCAGGTGCACACATGGCTCTGGTGTGGAGGAGATCTGCAGGCATAGGACGAGCACCAGGTGGCACTGATTGACAAAACCTTGGAGGGCCTTTCATTCGCTGCAGAACCACTCTGTGAAGGGCATGGCAGGTGCCTGGGGAGCAGGAGCCATGACCCTTTGCAGGGCCTGTAGCTCCACCTACAGAGTGGCCACTTGAGTCTGCAGAACCACAGTGGGGTCCACTGCCTGCTTGCTATCCATGGCATTCCCAGCCAGGCATGGTTTAAGGCCACAGCAAACTGTCAGAGTCCAAGGCATGGGCAGCAAGGGCCATCTAGTACAGGCACCAAGGCTGGGCCTAAGGACAAGCACTAGCTTAGGAAGCCAAGGGTCAGGGCCCACTCAGAGTCCAAGGTAGCAGGAGTCTAGGGGGGCCAGAGGCAAGAAGCAGGTCCAGGAGACAGGCAGGAGATCAGAGCACATGAGAGTCCAAGGCAACAGGATCCTTCCAGGCACCAGGCATACACAAGGCCAGAGGCAGGTCAGGGCACAGCAAGGTTTCAAGACAGTAGAAGCCTACTGAGTCATAGGATCAGAAGCAAGAGGCAGGTCCAGAAACCAGGTCCAGAAACCAGGTCCAGAAACCAGGTCCAGAAACCAGGTCTGGGTCCAGGGTCAGCTATCAGCTGGGTCAGGAACACTGGAGAGCAAGGAGAGTCTACAAGCAGCACTGTAGACCATGTTACTGTAGCAAAGTCTGCAGAGTAATCCCAGCCCTTATATAGCTGGCTGCTGGCTACTCCACCTGGCCTGCATCTGAGCAGCCAGCTGGGTCTAAGGTACTGGACAAGATTCTGCAAAGAACAGGGTCATGGCCAGGATCCTTGCAGGCAAAATCCTGGAAGGACTTAGTCATGGACTGGGACCCTTACTGTGCCATTCTCTCAGATACAGTCTAAACTCATACTAATATTTTTCTTCATTTAAACTAGGTTTACAGATTCTTTCTAACAGATTCTTTCTAAATACTTGATTACTTTGGCCATGTATAGCAACAATACATCCTTGATTTTCACATTCTTCTGAGATATTCTCCTCTGAAGAGGGTGGGGGTTTTATAAGACTTTTGCTGTTTCACAATGACCATCTAAATCCTAGATAGGTCCTGAGAGACTCTCTGAACATGAATGACTGCATTGCATACTTCTGTATCCTATTATTTCTAGATCTTAGGATCTTTTTGGCTTCTAAATAACAATAGTGAGTATTGAACGCATATTTTTGGGGGAAGGTATTGCAGTGTGTTGTGGCCTTCCAGTTCTAGAGATTTCTGTATGAAATGGATTATCTAGATCCATTTCAATCTGATTCTGGACCTGGCTATGGAGCAGAGACAGCTTTGGTTGCCTTCATGTACAACCTACACAGGGAATTAGACAAGGGGAGTGTTGGCTCTTCTGGAGCTTTTAGGAGCTTTTGATATGATAGACCGTGGTATCCTTCAGAGCTGCCTCTCTGGGATAGGACATGGGCGGCAATTTTCTACAGTGGTTCCAGTCCTTCTTGGAGGGAAAATCTCAGAACGTAGAGTTAGGAGATTGTTGCTTGACCACATGGCCATTGGCCTGTGGGGTTCCTCAAGACTCAGTTTTGTTCCCTATGCTATATACCACCTACGTGAAGTTACTGGGAGAGGTTATATGGAGTTTTGGACTTGGATGTCATCGGTATGCTGCTGATACCCAACTGTCTCCCTTTTCACCCCAGTCCAACGACACTATCTTGGCCCTAAACCAGTGTCTGTCATCAGTAATGACTGGAGGGGGCAAACAAATTGAAGCTTAATCAGGACAAGACAGTGGTGCTCCTGATCAGTCAGTCAAAAGGCAGATCAGCCTGTCTTAAATGGGGTTGCATTCTCTCTGAAGACACGGGTTTGCAATTTTGGCATACTCTTGGACTAAGCTTTGAACCTGGAGGTCTAGATTTCTGTGGTGGCCAGAAGTGCTTTTGCACATTTAAAGCCTGTGCACCAACTGCACCCATTTCTTTAAGATGTTGAATCTAGCCATCCCATTTGGACTACTGTAATGTACTCTACTTGGGGCTGCCTTTGAAGAGTGTTCAGAAAGTTTAGCTAGTCCAAAGAGCTTCAACCAGTCTGCTAACTGGAATATATCACAGAGACCATACTACACCCTTGTTAAAACAGCCCTGCTGGTCCCCAGAATGTTTATCGTCACAATTCAAAGCCCTATCTGGTTTAGGTCCTGACTATTTTACAGACCATTTCTTCCTGCATGAGCCTACTCAGCCCTGAAATCATCAGGAGAGGCCTTTCTCTTAGTCCTACCACCATCACAAGCACAGTTGATGAGGATGTGAGAGACGGCTTTTTCACTGACTGTCCTTAGACTCTGTAACTCCCTTCCCAGGGAGGTTAGAATGGCCCCCTCCTTGTTGTCTTTTGGCAAGCTAAAACTTTTTATTCAACAGGATTTTAAAACAGAAAGTTTTAAAAGAATGGACTTGGGTGCTGTATTGTTTTAACTTTTAACTGTTTTTAATGGCTTCTTATCTTTTTAAATTGCATTTTATTCATTTAACTGGAGGTTTGAATTGTTTTAATACTGTGAATAATTCAATTCTATATTAATGGTCACTTTTTGTATGTTTTTAATTTGTATTATTCTTTTACTTTGTGAGGTGCTTTGAGTCTCAATTTTGAAAAGAAAAACCCTAGGATACAAATATATATTATCATCGTCATCATAATCATTGTCGTCGTCATCATTGTCATCATCCGTTCTGCTTGCCTAGTTTCTTCGTCGTCATCCATAGGAGTAGAATCTTGCCTTTGGTAGAGGAAATCAGCATCTACGTTATTCCACCCAGATCTGTTAATAATTTCAAAATTGGATAATGAGAGGACTGACATCCAGCTCTGGTCTACTTTGGCTGCAGTTAACACATATGTCAAAGGGTTAGTATCCACCATTACTTTCAACTTAGTTCCATAAAGAAAAAGAATGAAATTTGTCACAGACAAAGCCAAAAACTCCATCTTTTGGACTAGCTAATTACATTCACTGCAACTCATGCCTCTGCTGCCATAAACAATGACATGTAGATTGCCAATCTGCGTCTGACACAGTGGTGCTCCTATCTCATTGTATGGCACTTATGTGTAAGATATCTGGAAGCCTCTAATCAGCAAACACCAGTACAAGTACAGTCCAATGGCCGCTCTACTTTTGCAAGGTTTCATGCAGAGAACTCTCGCATAAGAGGATAAACAATGAAAAAGTCCCCTTGCACTTCCCCTCCCATTCCCTTGTGTTTGTCTTTATGTGCATTCTCTGCACCAGGGCAAAATGCATGGGAATGGAAGGTGGAGCTCCAAGGAAGGGAGAAGGAAGGCATGTGCGTGCCTGCCTCCACCTCCATTCCATTGCTTTTTGCCTTGACACACATTCTCCACACTGGGGCAAGTGTATGGGAATTCGAAGGGGAGCTCCAGGGAAAGAGAAAGAAGGCATGTGTATGCTTCCCACTACCACCCATTTCCTTGCTTTTCACCCAGGTGCACTTGTCTTCCTTCTCCTCACCCAGCAAAACTCAAGGGAATGGGAGGAGGAGAATGAGGGAAAGGCATGTTCACGCCTCACAAATAGATTCGCAAAGGACAAACCCATGAATGTGGAGGGACAACTGCAGTCAATTTTTGTGTCAAGGACTCAGAAGTCTTCTGGCAACTAGTAATCCATCTATGTTTGAAAGATTATTTCCTGAGACTTTTATTTCCTTTAGTATTGTCTGCTAAGAATGAATATAATGGCTTCGCTTTGATACAAATCTTCTATTGTAGCCAGTAAATCAAAGAAATCTTTGGAGCTTTCTGAAAGTAGTAGGCACTGGTCAAGTGGTAATGGCATCTGTTTTCTTTTTATGTGATTCTGTCTCTGCTATAGATATTATGTGGCTGAGATATTTCACAGAAGTTTGAAATAGCTTATATTTAGAAGGGGCCAGTTTTGATCCATAATCATGAAGTTTCCTCAATACCTTTAAAACTTGTTTCTCATTATCTTCTTTGGTGGCTGAAAATATAATCAAATCATCAAAAAATGCAGCTACTTCAGTTAAACTTAAGCCATGCGTAACACCTATATCAATGATCTGTGTCCATGGACCCCCAGGGGGGCATGATGTCCTCACAAGGGTCTCTGAAGGCTTGAAGGCTGTTCAGCCCATCTCCTCTCCACAATGAAGTGGCCACTTGACAGGAACCAAGGTTCTAGCAGGCAGGCAGGCTAGACCTGCACATTGCCTGACACACGGCCACTCAGCTGTGGGGAAGAACCAGGCTAAGCAACTGAGCAACAGCAGAGCTGACAGCCAGCCAGCTTGAAAGAAAGCAAGATGGGAGAAGGAAGGAGAGAGGGAGCTTGGTTGACATCAGTGCTGGGGGGGCTGCCAGACCTTTGCTTGCTAGTATGCCTGCTCTTTCTTTCCCTCCTTCCCTTTTTCACCCATCTTGGTTTTCTCCCCTTCTGGTGAAGTTGGCAAATAAAAAGTTTCTGATAGCAGACACAGTGCAGCTGGAGGTAGACCCTGCAGCCATCAACTGGTGGGAAAACACAGGAGAAGTCTTTCCTCCGCCTCCTGTGCCTCTAGGAGAAGTGTGCATTTATTTATTTCTCCCTTCTCTCCAAATTTGAAGGTCCTTGATGAGCAATTCTAAATAAATCTGACATGCTTTAGGGTTTTAAATCTTAAGTCCTGGGGATCTACAGCAGCAAAAGATATTTGAAAGGGGTCCCTGGTAAAGAATATATTAAGAACCACTATTTTACATCATTCTCTGAAAAGTTATTGGAGCAGCTGTCAGACCTTGGAGCATCATTCTAAATTTCCAATTACCAAATGAAGTGGCAAAGGCTGTCTTGGGGTGAAATGCTGGTCTTACAGGAATTTGATAATATCCATTCTGAAGGTCCAAAACAACAAACCTGTGAGATCATGAAAGCAGTGCCAGTGTTTCCTCAGTTCTGGGTAATGGGTGTGCATCTTTCTTTGATAAATTGTTTCTTTGATAAACTTTCTGTAATCCACCACCTTCTGTAATCCTGATTGTGCTGGTTTTCTTTCTTATCAGTACTATAGGTCATACATATGGGCTGCTAGTTTCTTCCATGACCTTCATTGTAGCTGATTCCTGCTTGTGATTTCGTAAATTTGCAAAATCAGCAAGTGAAACATTTCCGGTTCATAGAATCATAGAAATGAAGAGTTGGAAGAGAACACAAGGGCCATCCAGTCCAACCCCCTGCCATGCAGGAACACCCTCAAAGCACTCCCGCAGATGGCCATCTAGCCTCTGCTTAAAAACCTCCAAGGAAGGAGACTCCACTACACTCCGAGGCAGCATATTCCTCTGCTGGACAGCCCTGACTGTCAGGAAGTTCTTCCTGAGGTTCAGGTGGATTCTCCTTTCCTGCAGCTTGAATCCACTGTTCCTTATCCTGGTCTCTGGAGCAGCAGAAAACAATCCCTCTCCTTCCTCTACATGGCATCCCTTCAAATATTTAAACATGGCTATCATGTCCCCTCTTAACCTTCTCTTCTGCAGACTAAACATACCCAGCTCTCTAAGTCTATCCTCATAGGGCATGGCTTCCAGGCCCCTCATCATTTTGTTTGCCCTCCTCTGGACTTGCTCCAGCTTGACCATGTCCTTCTTGAATTGGGGTGCCCAGAACTGGACACAGTATTCAAGATGAGGTCTAACCAAAGCAGAGTAGAGTGGTACCAGTACCTTCCTCGATCTAGACACCATACTCCTATTGATGCAGCCGTGAGTTGCATTGGCTTTCTTGGCTGCCACATCACACTGCGAACTCATGTTCAGCTTGTGGTCTATGAAGACTCCTAGATCCCTTTCACACGTACTGCTATCCAGCCACTTGTCTCCCATCCTATATTTCTGTATTCCATTTTTTCTACCTAAGTGTAGGACCTTACAATTCTCTCTGTTGAATTTCATTTTGTTAGCCTTGGCCCAGCTCTCCAATCTATCCAGGTCATTTTGAATTTTGATCCTGTCCTCTGACGTATTAGCAACCCCTCCCAATTTGGTGTCATCTGCAAATTTGATGAGCATGCCCTCTATTCCTTCATCCAAGTCGTTGATAAAAAATATTGAACAGCACCGGGCCCAGGACAGAACCCTGTGGCACCCCGCTAGTCACTTCTCTCCAGGATGAAAAGCAGCCATTCGTGATCACCCTTTGGGTTCGGTCGGTCAACCAATTACAAATCCAACTAACAGTAGCCCTGTTCAGCCCACATTTTACCAGCTTCGTTGCAAGAATGTCATGGGGAACTTTGTCAAAGGCCTTACTGAAATCGAGATATGCTACATCCACAGCATTCCCTTCATCTATCAAGCAAGTAACTCTTATCATAAAAAGAGAGAAGATTAGTCTGGCATGACTTATTTTTGAGAAATCCATGTTGACTTCTCGTGATTACCGCCTTGCTTTCTAAGTGATTAGAAACTTAATGATCTGCTCCAGGATCTTTCCGGGTGCTGATGTCAGGCTGACTGGGCGATAATTATTTGGGTCCTCTTTTTTTCCCTTCTTGAAGATGGGGACAACATTTGCTCTCTTCCAGTCTGCTGGAACTTCTCCTGTCCTCCAAGATTTCTCAAAGATTATAGCAAGCAGTTCCGAAATGACCTCTGCCAGCTCTTTTAATATCCTAGGATGCAATTTATCTGGTCTTGGAGACTTGAATTCATGCACTCTGGCCAGGTATTCCTGTACCACCTCTCTACCTATTATGTGCCTCATTTCTCCTGCTCCCTCACCTGCTCCCCAACCGCCAGATTGAGTGTTTGTATCCTTTTGGGAAAAAACTGAGGCAAAGAAGGTGTTGAGGAGTTCTGGCTTTTCTCTTCCCCCTGTGAGTAATTCGCCATCTTCTCTGCCCAGCAACCCTATTGTCTCCTTCTTTTTCCTTTTGCTGCGGACATATTTAAAAAAGCCCTTTTTATTGTTTTCAATGTCTCTGGCCAGCCTAAGTTCGTTCTGTGCTTTCACCTTTCTGACCTCCTCCCTACATCTCCGGACTACTTGCTTAAATTCTTCTTTGGTGGTTTCCCCCTTCTTCCATTACCTGTACATGTTTCTCTTAACACTTAGCTCAGCTGAGAGTTCTTTAGTCAACCATTCTGGTTTCTTCAGATGCCTTCCATTTTTCCTCCTTATTGGCACAGTTTTAGACTGTGCCTTCTGTATCTCCTTTTTAAGGAACTCTCATGCCTCCTGAACACCTTTCCCATTCACTATTCTTGACCACGGAATTCCAGCCAGGAGCTCCCTAAGTCTACAGAAGTCCGCTTTTTTAAAATCTAAGATGAGTGTCTGGCTACACTTATGTTCTCCTTCCCACTGAATGCCAAATTCCAATAGGGCATGGTCACTCCCCCCTAAAGATCCAACCACTTCTACCTCATTAACAAGGTCATCCCTGTTGGTCAGGATCAGATCTAGAATATTTGATCCCTTTGTGACCTCTTCTACCTTCTGGACCATGAAATTGTCTGCAAGACAAGCAAGAAACTTGCTGGACCTTGCTGTCTTGGCAGAGTTTGGCTGCCAGCATATATCCAGGTAATTGAAATCTCCTATTATTACTATATCTCTCCTCTTTGAATATGCAGTCATTTGGTTGAGGAAGGCGTCATCAAAGTCCTCAGCCTGGGTTGGAGGTCTGTAGTAAGCCCCCACCAGAATATCCCTATTTTTTCTCGCTCCCTTAATTCTTACCCAAATGCTCTCGACCTGGCTTTCTGGGTTTAAGTCACGGATCTCTTCACAGGTGAAAACATCCTTGACATACAAGACTACTACTCCTCCTTTCTTGTTTGGTCTATTTTTACAAAATAAGGTATGCTCCTCTATTCCTATATTCTAATCATGAGACTCATCCCACCAGGTCTCAGTGATGCCTATCAAATCGTATTTATTTTGTTGTACTAGGAATTCAAGTTCATCCTGCTTGTTTCCCATACTCCGTGCATTAGTGTAGAGACACTTAACTCCCCGGGCCCTTCCTGCAAGTCCTGTACTATTGTTTCTACTCCTCCCTCCATTGGCCGCTTGTACTACTTGTCCAGTATCATTTGGGCCTTTTCCCCCTGTGCTCACCGAGTCCTTGCCCTGAATAATACTGTCTCCCTCCCCAGGGGAACTTAGTTTAAAGACCTCTTAATCCTCCTTGTGAGACTGTTTGCAAAAACATTTCTGCGGGTTTCGTGAGGTGCAGCCCATCCCTCGAGGACCAGAAGCTCACGTTCATGGAAATTCAGGCTGTGTTCCAAAAATCCAAACCATTGCCAGCGGCACCACATGCAGAGCCAGTTGTTGACCTCTGCTATTGCCCTTTCCCTACGTGCGCCATATCCTTGAACAGGGAGGAGAGACGAAATGACCACCTGCGCACCAAGGTCCTTAAGCTTCGTCCCCATAAGCTCAAAGTCCTTTGCGATGTGGTAAAAGCTGTTCCTCGTAGTTTCATTGGTTCCGACATGAACCAAAATGAGGGGCTTATGGTCAGTGGGCTTGACCAGCCTGTTAGCCTCTCCGTTATGTGGTTGATCCTGGCCCCAGGCAGACAGCAGACCTCTCGTTTGAGCTTGTCTGGTTTGCAAATTTCCGTTTCGGTTCCTCTGAGCAAAGAGTCCCCAACAACCAGAACTCACCTCCTCTGAGGCTTGTCCTGGGCTCCTCAATGAGCATGTTCTACTAGGACTGCCTGGACATTCTGTTCAGGCTCGGAGCATTGATCTAATTCCTGTTGCTGAAGTTCGATTCCTTCTTGACATTCTATTCCTTCCGCATGGCACTCCTCATTGTTCATAAGGCCAAGAACTTTGTAGCGATTGTGTAGGTTAAGAGTCTCTGTTACCTTCCTGGTCCTTCTACTCCTCTGTGTGACATTCACCCAAGCCTCCGTTTCCTGGCACAGTGTGCTGACTTCCTGATCTGGCAGCTCCTCTGTGCATTCAGTCTTCCGGTAGGTCTTCTCTGCCCTATTCAAAAACTCCTCCCCTTCCCTAATAAGATGAAGATCAGAAACTCGTGCCTCCAGCTGGCGAACGTTCTCCTCCAAGAAGGTCACCAACTTGCACTTAGCGCAAGTGTACCCGAAAACATCTTGTGGCAAGAAAAGGAACATCCCACAAGTGTTACAAGTGACTGCAGCAGCTCCCTCACCTTCCATCCTTGAAACTACAGAGAGTAGTACAGGACGTAATTCTAGAAATAATAACTGTGCTTTCTGTCTGAAATTCAGCTGTATAAGCTACGTCTGCTCTACCGATTGCCAAGGGTCAAACTTGGAGGATTGAAGTAGAGGACTTCAAGTGTGCACGCCAAAGACGCGCACCATTGGGAGCTCCTAATAAAGCTCCTCCCCCCTAGCTGGCTCCTCCCCCTCATTAGTCAGAGCGTGTGCTCAGGGAGAGCACATGGCCAGCACAAGGAGACTAAACAAAAACAAGCAAACAGACAAGCAAGCACAGCCCCACAAGCCTGTAAATACACCTGGCTAGGATGTCTTCACAGACCCAGCTCTCCCTCTGCTCTGTCCTCTGGGAAATGAGCTAGAGGGCCGTTGGGAGCTCCTAATAAAGCTCCGCCCCCCTAGCTGGCTCCTCTCCCTCATTAGTCAGATTGTGTGCTCAGGGAGAGCACACGGCCAGCACAAGGAGACTAAACAAAAACAAGCAAACAAACAGACAAGCAAGCACAGCCCCACAAGCCTGTAAATACACCTGGCTAGGATGTCTTCACAGACCCAGCTCTCCCTCTGCTCTCTCTTCTGGGAAATGAGCTAGAGGGCCGTTGGGAGCTCCTAATAAAGCCCCCCCCGCTGGCTCCTCCCCCTCATTAGTCAGACCGTGTGCTCAGGGAGAGCACATGGCTAGCACAAGGAGACTAAACAAAAACAAGCAAACAAACAGACAAGCAAGTTCTTTCCTTAAAGGGCACATCACTTGCCAGTTCAATTCTGTGTGTCTGACGTGTAACTCAAGTCCAAATCAGGTGCTGCAAAGATGCCTGGTGCTTTCCTTGCCTTGGTTTGTGAAATTCTGCTCTGCTTAGACTCAGTGCTTAACTTTGAAAGTTAAGAAGTTGGAATTCACCTTTTTTTCTGATTTGCTACAACAGAACTCTGAATAGGTAGTATCTTTGCCCACTCCATCCACAAGGCTTGGCTATGATTGTGTGAAGATCCAATGTAATGTCTCTTTATGTTATATTTTTAATGCTGACTCTTATTCTCATATAAGTGGTAATGAGCTTCTCAGTCTGTGGGAACAACAGCTAATTCTCCTGGGTCAGCTATTATCTCTAGGTCTTCCATAATGTTACAGATGTCCAGTCTGGACTTGATTGGACATCTCATACTGCACACAGTATGAGATATAATCCACCAGTGGAGGCTTTAACAAGTTTTATTCATTGCAATCGTATCTCACTCCCTTCTTCTACTTCCAACCTTGACTTCCCAAATAATGGCCACAAGCCACCTTCCATTAACAAGGCAAATCTATCTGCTCTAAAGGACTGAGAGGTTCTGGATTAGAACATTAGTACGTTTGTTCCAATATTGCCTGTCACTTTTTGATTCATACTTTGGCTTTGCTCTCCTTGCCATGTAATGCTTTCATGTTTCAAAATGGGCTTTATTCTGTTTTATTGTGTTATTGTATTGTTAAGGGATGATGGGATTGAATGAGAAACAGTGTGCTGAGAATGTGGGAATGTTATTTTAATGATCTCTAATAAGGATGAACAGATGCAGCTGCAAGATCACATAGTTGGCAAGAGAAACAAGAGTATGGGGAAAGAGTTGTTTTAATTAGCTGTCAAATAGAATGCTAGCATGCACTAATTTGAAATGTTATAGCAAATTCAGTAGTTTCTTGCAATTGCCAATTGTACTGCTGTTTCTTTGCTGTTCTGAATAAAGCTTTTGGACCCTCTAAGCCTATTCTCTGAACTCAAAACTAGCCAGTTGGTCAGGATGTACAGTGGCTAAGATCACATCTTCATTCTCCATACCTTTACTATCAGGTGGAACATGCAGTTCTAAAGTTCTGAATCCTATATAAGACAGTACCTGACCTCCAGGACTTTCTAATGCCAATATATCACCAAAAGATTCCAACTTACTATGAGACAGATAATTTTTGTAAAAGATCTCCCTTATTCAGCTGCCCTCTCGCCTCGTTACTTTTTCTAATTATTATGGAAGCCCTTTTGATTCAAATAAGACAAAATGAAGGTATAAGACGGGTTAATATTGGAAAAACCGAAGTGAAAGCATGACCCTACGCTGGTGACCTTGTGATTATACTAGAAGGCCCGTTGTGTTCCTTGGATTCTTTAAACCAGATGCTAGAAGGCTTTGTGAACATATCAGGCTTCAAAATTAACCAAGAAAAAACAGCCCTGTTAACTAAAAATACGACCACAAGTGAAGAGAAAGATCTGCAAAGCAAAATTAAATTTAAAATAGAAAAGAAGATTAAATATCTAGGAATTTGGCTAACAAAGAATAATCAAGACTTGTTTCTTAATAATTATGACAAGAAATGGAAAAAGATCAAAAAAGAGATGGAATCTTGGGGGAAACTAAAGCTCTCCCTTTTGGGAAGAATCTCAGCAATCAAAATGATGTTACTACCTCAAATCAACTTTTTATTTCAGGATGTACCTTTAATAATAAAGGCCAATGTCCTCAAATGATGGAAGAAAGAGATGACTAACTTTATTTGGGCTGGGAAGAAACCCCGAATTAATTGGACTGCCATGACTGATGTTAGAGAAAGAGGGAGATTAGGATTCAGATCTCAGGCTCTATCTGCATCAGTGGTTCTCAACCTCCCTAATGCTGCGACCCTTTAATACAGTTCTTCTTCGTGGTCTCTGTGCCTCATACATTAGGAGCTTTCGCGCCTGCACGGTAGCATTTGGAAAATTCCAGAGCTTAGTAGCTTGGCGGGGACCCCTCCCCCATGCTGGTACTGCGCATGCTCAGCCTGCCAAGCAACAGTCACTCCTCAGTTCTTTCTTGTCCGCCATAGCAAACAGAAGATTCTCTTAGTGGCTTGTGCTTTCTTGGCGTTTTTCTTATCGTTCTTGACACGGATCTCGGTTTTTTGGCTAACGGTTTTGGATTACGGACTACTTCTGGTATAATCCCTCTTTTTCCCCCTCTTCTTTCTCGGACTTCGTTTTTAGTCTATGTCGGCGCTTTTTAAAAGCTGCATTTCTTGTGGGCGGAAGGTTGCTTTCTCAGACAGGCACTGTGAGTGCCTTTTCTGTTTGGGCGAGGCCCATAACATCCAGGCCTGTCCTGTTTGTCGCAGTTCACTCATCAAACCCTCCGCAACCACTCAGCAAGACTCAAATCTCATTGTTGGGAAGAGTCCTTGCGAGCACAGGAACTGCCCGAGGCCCATGCTGTGATGGCAGAGAAATCGACGCGGCCAGTGACCATTCCATCATCAACGGTGTCGGCGGCTGCTACACCGGCCACTTCATCGGTACCGGGCTTGGTACCAACGCTGAAGCTACCGAGGATCCCAAAACTACCGGCTCCTCCGACTTGTGAGGAACCTGTGGGCTCGCAGGCCTCGACCTTCTCCAAGCCCTTGACCTTCTCCAAACCCAAAGGAAGCATCTTCTTACCCGGGACATCGGAAAGGAGAAGGAGAAGAAGAAGAGAAGGAAGGAAAAGAGGCACTCCCCTTCTAAGGAGCCTCACCTTCCGATGCGTCCACCTACCCAGCTCACTGAGGATCCAGAAGAACACTCAGACCACCAGGAGGTCCTCGAGGTGTCGGACGAGGAGCAGGCCATGGAGGTCCTGCCCTCGGAACCACCTGAACTAACGGCTGCGGTTACCCCACTGAGTCACTGTAAATTGGTGGACCGCCGGGAGGAGGATGTGGCCCAACATCGGCCTTTGCCCATTCACCGGGCAGCCTCTAGACGGAGCGAGTCCCACTCTCCCGAGCGGAGGGCCAGGCTTCCATCTCCGCATCACAGGGAGATGTCCCTTGAGAGAGTCTGCTCTCAGGACTCGGTATATACATCCGCCTCCTACCTCAGTAGGTACGACCAGGAGCACCTCTGGCATGAGCATCCGGAGTCCTACTACTCCTACTCCCCATCATACAGGGACAGGTACCACCCGGACGTACAGTACTGGTCACCTCGGCACCAATCCCGCTCGCCCTCCAGGGAAGCCTCCCGCTCCCGTTACGAGAGGTTGCCTAGCCGATCGCCCTCTCACCGATCACCCTCTCCACGCCATCGGAGGTCTAGGGAGCCCTCACCCCACTACAGGGCAGTGCCACCTCCCCCGAGGACAACATCAACTACGACGTGTGCTGTGCCTCAAACCACCTTGGCACAAGCGACGCGGGTGACTACATCGACGACACAGGTTGTTCACCGCCCTCGGCCCTCGATTGTGTCCATCAAAGTCACACCGACCCCGGCCACGACATCGTCTACGGTACCGGTGTCGTCTGCTGCGCCAACGGTGACCTTGCTCCCCCCCCGCAAGCCATCTGCGGAGAAGTCAGTGGAGAGGTCTCTGTCTCCTTCTTCACAATCCTATGAGATGGATTCGGACTCAGCAAACTCGACTCCGTCTTCCCATGAGTTGCCTCCACTGGCTTTTGGGGAACCGGGACCAGAGTTGGCACCGGAGGACATTCGGCAGTTCTCCGCGATCCTCCTCCGCACGACCATGGCCCTCGGGCTGAAGACTGCAGAACCGGCTCCAGCGGCGCACGATCCCGTCTTTCAATACCTGGAGACATGCCCACCATCCACTGTGCCGCTGCCTTTTCTGCCGACACTTTTGGATGCCCTGAAACAACCGTGGGCAAAACCACCATCGGCTCAGCCGATTCCGCACCGGCTTGAGCACCTCTACAAAACCCAGAGGGAGGACACAGAGTTCCTCTTCAGTCATCCTGTTCCGAACTCCATCGTGGTAGAATCGGCCCAGACTAAGGGTGGTAACAGAGCACACACGACCTCGCCGGACCATAAAGGCCGCAAGCTTGACAACTTTGGCAAGAGGTTTTACTCTGCCTCCTCCCTAGTGGCCAGAATTTTGAACACGATGGCAAACCTTGCCATGTACCACCGTAACCTCCTGGACCGGTTCACTCCGCTCATTGCCAACCTACCAGACGACTCCTGCGCAAGCGCCACACAGCTCTTCAGCGAGGCTGTGGTGGTCTCGAACCAGCAGATCGCCTCCTCGAGGCATGCCGTGGAGGCTACCTCGAGGGTTATGGTGGGTGCAGTTGCCCTTCGATGACACATGTGGCTGCGTTCGTTGGGGCTACAGGGGGACAACCTCAAGAGGATCAAGGACCTCCCCTTTGATGGCCAGGGTCTGTTACATACCTTGACTGATGATGTTATGGACCATCTCGTCAAGGCCTGATTAATGGCCAAGAAGATGGACATTAACTGACCACCCCAGTCTCGCCGTAGCTTCGGCTCCGGGCCATCGTGGCGTAGGTCCTCCTCCTCCTCCACATACCAACCGCGGTCTCCACGATTGACTGCGTCCCAGTCGTTCACTTTGTCTACTACACGGAGACCTCTTCGAAAACACCCATCTTCCTCTTCTAAGACGTCTTCGTCTGTGACGAAGTCTCGATTTTGACTACCTGTGCAGGTCGCCACCGATACCAACCTTCAGCCTCCCAGCAGCCCCAGAAGATCAACCGAGCTTGGCCAGACACCTCGCCGAGTGGCGGAATGTCACTACGGACTCTTGGGTACTTACCATCATCCGTCTTGGCTACGCCATAGACTTTCACAATATTCCACCACGAGGAGTCTACTACTCCACCCTGGCCAGCTTGGCACTGCTGGAAGAGATCCAGTCTCTTCTACAAAAGGGGGCGATCGAGGAACTTCCGTCCTCAGCCAAGACCACCGGCTTCTTTTCGCAGTACTTTACCGTACCGAAGGCGGACAGAACCCTGCAGCCTTTCCTGGACCTCAGAGGGGTGAACGACTACATCCGACCCAAGAGGTTCAAGTTGATGATACTACCCTCCATCCTGCCTTTCCTTCGACGAGTGGACTGGTTCACCTCCATCGATCTTCGGGATGCTTACTTCCACATCCCCATTCACCCGCAGCACAGACGATACCTATGGTTCACGGTTGACGGCACCTGTTACCAATACAGGGCGCTACCGTTCGGACTCTCGACCGCGCCCAGGGTCTTTACCAAGTGCATGGCCCCCATGGTGTTGTTCCTGTGGATGAAAGGCATCTCAATCTCCCCTACCGGGACGATTGGCTCTTGGTGGCGTCCTGCAAACAAAAACTCTACAGGGACATACATCGGACACTTACTCTTCTCACCCACCTTGGACTCCGGGTCAACCCAGAGAAGTCCCATCTCAAGCCTACAAGGGTTCTCGACTACATCAGGGCGACCCTGGACTCAGTATCGGCAAGGGCATACCTACCAACAGACCGAGCGTGGACGCTTCGTCAGGCGGCGTCAACTATATCCCGTGCCCCGACGGTAACAGCGAGGAGAATCCAACAACTCCTTGGGTACATGGCCTCAACAACTTCAGTGACCTACCTCTCCAGTTTTCGCGCACGACCGCTCCAGCACTGGTTTGTCCGAGTCTTCGACCCACTCTTGGATGACCAGGCACACCGGTTTCAGCTACCCCAACAGGTGCGTCGGTCCCTGCTGTGGTGGCAGTCTTACAGCCACCTCTTGTCAGGCATGCTGCTTCGGGAACAGTCTCCAAAAGTCACGGTAACGACGGACGCTTCCTTCTACAAGTGGGGAGCACACTGCAGCGACCTCAGAGTCCGCAGCCGGTGGATCGATCACGAGACCTCCCTCCACATCAACGCCCTCAAGCTGCTTGCCATCTCGAAAGCTCTACGGGCATTTCGACACCTCATCACAGGCTGCACGGTGTTGATCCTGACAGACAACACAACGGCAGTCTGTTATGTCAACCAGCAGGGAGGGACTCATTCGACCACCCTCGTCAACATCACCCTTGACCTCTGGGATTGGTGCATCTCGCTCTGAATCCATCTGGTGGCAGTTCACCTAGCTGGGCAGGAGAACACCACAGCGGATACGCTCAGCAGGGACATCTCATGCCACCACGAGTGGTCCCTCTCCAGTGAGGCATTCCAGATGGTTCGAGATCGATGGGGCAAGCCGACAATTGGCCTCTTTGCCACCAGCCAGAATGCGAAGTGTCGGTACTGCTCGAGGGCTGGCCGTGATCGCCACTCCATCGGCGACGCTTTCCAGTTCGGGTGGAATGAGGGATTCCTCTACGCATTCCCTCTGTTCCCCCTCCTGGGCCAGGTGATATCGAAGATCCTCGCGGACCAAGCAGACATCGTTCTCGTGGCACCGTATTGGCCAAGGCAGCACTGGTTCGGCCCCCTGTTTGAGGCCGCCCACGGACGGATTCTCTGTTTTCTGATGGTACCAGACTTCCTATCCCACTCCAACGGTCTCGTGCGTCACCCAGACCTGCCACTCCTGGCCCTCCATGCCTGGAGGATATCGCCCTAGATGACCTTGTCATCGGTAACGTCTTGACTGTGGCCAGGAAGGAGTCCACACACCACAATTACCACTACAAGTGGTGGCGCTTCGTTACCTTCGCCGAAGCTCGACGGGAGCCAGTATCGCCTGTCAACCTGCCTACCGTGCTCCACTTTCTTCTGCATCTCCGAGAGCAGGGCTTAGCCTTCTCTTCCTTGAAGGTCTACCTTGCCGCTATCGTGGCATACCAACCTCCACAATCTCCATCGGCAGCTTTCTTCTGCGATGCTACCGTGAAGCAGTTTATGAAGGGCCTGCACCACCTCTACCCACCGATATCGCCACTACTACCACCATGGTCATTATCGTTGGTGCTATCTCAGTTGACGAGACCACCCTTCAAGTCCATGGTGACCACAGATGACAGGCTGCTCACCATGAAAACTGCCTTCTTGGTGGCTGTCACCTCTGCCAGGCAGGCGGGAGAGCTGACAGCCCTATGCTCTTATGACCCATACTTCGTTTTCCATAGGGAGAAGGTGGTCTTTCAGCCTGACATCTCTTTCTTACCGAAGGTGGTGTCTAACTTCCACCTCAGCCAAGACATGATCTTGTCGACCTTCTGCCCGGACCCGACTACACCTTTGGAGTGATCCCTTCACTCCCTGGATGTCCGTCGGGCCTTGGCCTTCTAGAAGGACAGGACTGCCTCTTTTCAACAGGCCCCGCACCTCTTTGTGTGCTATGGCAGGCTTTAAAGAGGTCACAAAGTTTCCACCCAACGCTTTTCTAAATGGGTGGTCCAGACTATTCACCTGGCTTATGAGCTTGCCAAGAGGCCTCCGCCAGCTCTCCTCCGGGCTCATTCCACCAGGGCCGTGGCTACCTCTGCAGCCCTCCTGCGAGGAGTTGACCTGCAGGAACTCTGCCGTGTGGCAACCTGGTCCCAGCCATCAACCTTCGTGCGCCACTACAGGCTAGATTTCCGGTCCTGTCAAGATGCTTGGTTTGGACATGCTGTGCTGACTTCTGTTCTGTAGGACCTGAGCCACCATCTTACCGGTAAGCTACACAGTCTCCTCATGTATGAGGCACAGAGACCACGAAGAAGAACAGGTTGCTTACTTGTAACTGTGGTTCTTCAAGTGGTCATCTGTTCCCTCACACATGCCTGCCCAACCGTCCCCTCTTTTCAGGTCCCTTTTTCCTCGGTGGACCAAGAACTGAGGAGTGACCGTTGCGTGGCGGGCTGAGCATGCACAGTACTGGCATGGGGGAGAGGTTCCCGCCAAGCTACTAAGCTCTGGAATTTTCTGAAAGCTACCGTGCAGGTGCGAAAGCTCCTAATGTGTGAGGGCACAGATGACCACTCGAAGAACCAAAGTTACAGGTAAGCAACCTGTTCTTCCTCATGTTGTGATGACCCACAACCATAAAATTATTTTCGTTGCTACTTCATAGCTGTAATTTTGCTACTGTTATGAATCATAATGTAAATATCTGATATTTAGTCCACCATAAATGATATAAAATTTGAAGATTTGGTTTCACTGCATTCAAACTGAATTAAATCCAAAAATAAATCTGGCATGGGAATAACACTAGATTTTGTAGGCTTGTTCCTTACAATTGATGCAACATTCTTGTTTTTATCAATATTTGAAGTGGCACTCTCCAGACTGTCCAGTCCCAGAGTTACCAACACCTTTTTCAGCAAATTTTTAAAAGAATCTAAGGAAAATAATCTCACTTTATTATCATCTTCTGCATTCTCCTCCTCGGAAATAGAACCATCTGATTTAGAGTCATTATCCCCATGAGTATCTGCCAAATCTGGTTCCTCATCACTTTCAGATTCAGTGTTGATTTGTTCAGAGTGTGACAAAGCAGATTCCTCAACTCTAGTCACTTTGGACCTACAGGTAGACTTTTTTGGTAAACACACACCAGCATCACTTGATTCAGCTTGAATAACTTTTGTATTATCAGGAAAATCACGTGAAAATGAAGGATTCATTGAAGTAGTTTGTTGACTGCTTAATAATGACATTACATTCAAATTCAATGAATTGTCCAACTTGCAATACATTTTTTAAACTTGTTATGTATTTTGTGAAATCATTTCACTAATATTGTTTGCCTATTAACATGCACCTCCATTTCTTCAGCAACCATTTGTCTTATCACCTCCCTACTACACTCAGACACATTGCCCTGGGAAGACATTGAGGACAGAGGAGGTTCAAATCTTACTTCTTTACGTTCCATAGGCATTGCAGTTTGACTCCTAGTGAATAATGACACCATACACAATGCTAAATTGCCCTGCGCTACTGTATTCGCTAATACAGAAGGGCAAGGAACTGCTGGCTGAGAGGCTGCACTTCACGAAACTTGGCAGGAACGTTTTTCCAAACAGTCTCACAAGGAGGATTAGGAGGTCTTTAAACTAAGTACAGCTGGGGAGGGAGACAAGATTATCCAGGACAAGGACTCGGCAAGTGCGGGGGAAAAGGCCCAAATGATATTGGCCAATTAGGAATAGCATCCAGTCATGAGAGGGGTGGACACAATGCTGTGGGACTTGCAGGAAGGGCACGGGGACTTAAGTGGCTCTACACTAATGCACAGAGTATGGGAAACAAACAAGATGAATTTGAACTCCTAGTACAACAAAATAAATACGATTTGATAGGCATCACTGAGACCTGGTGGGATGAGTCTCACGATTGGAATGTAGGAATAGACGGGTATAGCCTATTTTGTAGACATAGATCAAATAAGAAAGGAGGAGGAGTAGCCTTATGTGTCAAGGATGTTCTCACCTGTGAAGAGATCCATGACTTGAACACCGGAAGCCAGGTCGAGAGCATCT
Source organism: Iguana delicatissima (assembly GCA_948472985.1). NCBI lineage: Eukaryota > Metazoa > Chordata > Lepidosauria > Squamata > Iguanidae > Iguana > Iguana delicatissima. The sequence continues at coordinate 437,507 of CAOKZL010003240.1, read as the reverse complement.
GGGTAAGAATTAAGGGAGCAAGAAACAATAGGGATATTATAGTGGGGGTTTACTAGAGACCTCCAAGCCAGACTGAGGACCTCGATGGCACTTTCATAGACCAAATGATTGCACATTCAAAAAGGAGAGATACAGTAATAATGGGAGATTTCAACTACCCGGATATATGTTGGCAGTCAAACTCTGCAAAGGCGGCAAGGTCCAGCAAGTTTCTTACTTGTCTTGCAGACAATTTCATGGTCCAGAACGTGGAAGAGGCGACAAGGGGATCAAATATCCTAGATCTGATCCTGACCAACAGGGAAGACCTTGTTAATGACGTAGAACTGGTTGGATCTTTAGGAGAGAGTGACCACGCCCTATTAGAATTTGGCACTCAGTGGGGAAGAGAAGACAAGTGTAGCCAGGCACTCGTCTTAGATTTTAAAAAAGAAGACTTCTGTAAACTGAAGGAGCTGCTGGCTGAAATCCCGTGGTCAAGAATAGTGAATGAGAAAGGAGTTCAGCATGCATGGGAGTTCTTTAAAAGGGAGATACTGAAGGCACAGGCTAAGACTGTGCCATTAAGGAGGAAAAATGGAAGGCATCTGAAGAAACCTGAATGGTTGACTAAAGAACTCTCAGCTGAGCTAAGTGTTAAGAAAAACATGTACAGGAAATGGAAGAAGGGGGAAATCACCAAAGAAGATTATAAGCAAGTAGCCAGGAGATGTAGGGAGAAGGTCAGAAAGGCTAAAGCACAGAACGAACTTAGGCTGGCCAGAGACATTAAGAACAATAAAAAGGGCTTTTTTAAATACGTCCGCAGCAAAAGGAAAAAGAAGGAGACGATAGGGTCACTGCGCAGGGACGATGGCGAATTAATAACAGGAGGAAGAGAAAAGGCAGAACTCCTCAACACCTTCTTCACCTCAGTTTTTTCCCAAAAGGATAAAAACACTCAACCTGGCGGTTGGGGAGCAGGTGAGGAAGTGGGGGAAATGCAGAACAGAACAGGTAGAGAGGTAGTACAGGAATACCTGGCCACACTGGATGAATTCAAGTCTCCAGGGCCAGATGAATTGCATCCTAGGATTTTAAAAGAACTTGCAGAGGTCATTGCGGAACCTCTTGCTATAATCTTTGAAAACTCTTGGCACACAGGAGAAGTTCCGGCAGACTGGAGGAGGGCAAATGTTGTCCCCATCTTCAAGAAGGGAAAAAAAGAGGAACCAAATCATTATCGCCCAGTCAGCCTAACATCAGTACCTGGAAAGATACTGGAGCAGATCATCAAACAGCCAGTTTCTAATCACTTAGAAAACAATGCTGTAATTATGAAAAGTCAACATGGATTTCTCAAAAATAAGTCATGCCAGACTAATCTTATCTCTTTTTATGATAGAGTTACTTGCTTGATAGATGAAGGGAATGCCGTGGACATAGTATATCTTGATTTCAGTAAGGCCTTTGACAAAGTTCCCCATGACATTCTTGCAAAGAAGCTAGTAAGATGTGGGCTGGTCAGGACTACTGTCAGGTGGATTTGTAACTGGTTGACTGACCGTACCCAAAGGGTGGTCACCAATGGCAGATTCTCATCCTGGAGAGAAGTGACTAGCGGGGTGCCGCAGGGTTCTGTCCTGGGCTCGGTGCTGTTCAATATCTTCATTAATGACTTGGATGAAGGAATAGAGGGCACGCTGATCAAATTTGCAGATGACACGAAATTGGGAGGGGTTGCTAATACGCCTGATGACAGGATCAAAATTCAAAAGGACCTGGATAGATTGGAGAGCTGGGCCAAGGCTAACAAAATGAATTTCAACAGAGAGAAATGTAAGGTCCTACACTTAGGCAGAAAAAATGGTATGCAGAAATGTAGGATGGGGGACACGTGGCTGGATAGCAGTACGTGTAAATGGGACCTAGGAGTCTTAATAGACTACAAGCTAAACATGAGTCAGCAGTGTGATGCGGCAGCCAAGAAAGCCAATGCAATTCTTGATTGCATCAATAGGAGTATGGTGTCTAGATCGAGGGAGGTATTGGTACCACTTTATTCTGCTTTGGTTAGACCTCATCTGGAATACTGCGTCCAATTCTGGGCACCCCAATTCAAGAAGGGTATGGATAAGCTGGTGCAGGTCCAGAGGAGGGCAACCAAAATGGTGAGGGGCCTGGAAGCCATGCCCTATGAGGACAGACTTAGAGAGCTGGGTATGTTTAGTCTGCAGAAGAGAAGGTTGAGAGGGGACATGATAGCCATGTTTAAATATTTGAAGGGATGTCATGTTGAGGAGGGAGTGGGCTTGTTTTCTCCTGCTCTTGAGACCAGGACAAGGAGCAATGGATACAAGCTGCAGGAGGGGAGATTCCACCTGAACCTCAGGAAGAATTTCCTGACAGTCAGGGCTGTCCAGCAGTGGAATGTGCTGCCACGGAGTGTGGTGGAGTCTCCTTCGTTGGAGGTTTTTAAGCGGAGGCTGGATGGCCACTTGTCGGGAGTGCTTTGAGGGTTTTCCTGCATGGCAGGGGTTGGACTGGATGGCCCTTGTGTTCTCTTCCAACTCTACATTTCTATGATTCTATGATTCTCCTGGCAGAGGCTGCTCACATGCTTGAGTGTGATTGGTTGTATTGCTGGCGAGCTTGGATTGGTCAGGAGAGCTCCTTCCTCTCATAGCCCCCTCCCTTGCTTCCTGAACGCCTCTTTTCAACATGGCGACTGGAAGTTAAAGGAGCAGTTGGGAGCCCTTCCCTGCCCTTAACAGACTTAACTGCATTACCGGGTAATTTTCCTTTCACCTTCTTTTTAATTCTTGCCTTCTCAGACTTCCTTATACTAGATGTTTTTAGCTTTGTTTGAGCCTCGTAGTGGCTGGTTGGAGATTACCCTTCAAACTCACTCTCGCTCGATGCCAGGAAAATTTTCTGTAGTAAGGTACTTCAAAGGGGGCAGGAGGACGAAAGCACGTGGCTCGCGCTTGCACACCACCACCGAGGAGGGAATGGAGCCTAAGACCATTGGAAATACATATTTTTTGATGGTCTTAGGCACCCTGTGAAAGGGTCGTTCGACCCCCAAAGGGGTCGCGACCCACAGGTTGAGAACCACTGATCTACATGCTAATATATTGTGCTGGATCACAGATTGGATAAGATTAGAACACAGTAAAGTTCTGCTCTTCGAAAGAACAGGTATTAATAAGGGTTTGCATTATTATCTGTGGTACTCAAGAAAACAACCACAGAAAGAATTCTTTGAGCATCCCTAAAAGAAAATTTTATATTCTACATGGAAAAAATTCAAAGAGCAATTATGGCCTAAATTATCTGCAATAGAAGCCTTTCATCGAGATGAGCTTAAAATACAGAGATGGTGGACCTAGAAAAAGAGGAACTGCTGCAAGAGGGGTTTGATTGTGCATGGTTCTTATATGCTTGTCTGCTCTCTAGATTTAATCAGGATTGTAGGGAAGGGAAGGGAAGATAAATAATGAAAAAAACAGATTTTGATGTTATTTTGGATGAAGGAGATAATTAACTTCAAAATTTTATAAACTATTATTAAAATAGGATCTTAAGCAGGAGGTGATTAAAATATGATGGTTAGATGGGCTCAGACTGTTGGGCATCCAATTGAATTACAAAACTGGGAACAAACATGGAAAAATTTGAACTTTACAAGATATCAAACGTTTAAAGAAAATTATTATAAAATGTTTAATAGATGCTATTTAACACCAACAAAACTAGCAAAAATTTATAAAGGAAATAATGACAAATGATGGAAATGTAAGGCTGAAAGAGGGACATTCTTTCACTGTTGGTGGGACTGTAAAAAAGCCAAAACTTACTGGAAAAACATCTATATAGAAATCTCAAAAATGTTAAATACAAATTTCTCCATGTTACCTGAATGTTACTTGCTAAACATAGTTGAGCTAATTGAAAGATATATTGGGAAGCAAAACAGAAAAATCTTTTTATATTTGATAACCAAAGCCAGATTATTATTTGCCAGAGATTAGAAAAAAGAGAAAGTGCCAGAAATAGATGAATGAATTTGCATCTATTGATGCAAACAGATAAACTTACTATGTTGTTGAAAGATAAATCTCTGAACAGATACCAAGAGGAATGGGGAGATGTCTGTAACTACTTAGAAAAGAGATGGGCGGCTCTGTGAGTAATCGCTCTGAGAGATTATGGATAGCTATCACTTTCAAATCTGGATCATAGACTCTATTCTATTTCACCTTATTTTATTCATTTAATATTGGTATTGAGGATATTCATCAAGAAGAAATTGATAATTGTATGTAACTTTTGTACTTCTGGTGTTCTATTACTCTATTAGGTGGTATTGGCTTCTCTGTATATAATGTGGTTTTTTCCCATTTTTGTTAGTGTATGTAATCCGAGAATAAATAAATTGCTTTTGCTAAATAAGAATAAAATAAAATAAAAGATCTCCCTTATTTAAGTCCATTTGACTTGATGTAGGTTGCACCTCAATAGAAAATGTTACATCTACATATGAAAACCGTCCTCCTGGGAGACTCTGGAAACAGAATATCAACATAACTATGTATGCCCCCTGTCTCCTGCATGAATGTAACCTTGAAAGGCCTCCACCACTCCAGTGTCATAATCTGAACTATTGACATACAACAATCAGATGTTGCTATTGCTGCCCCAGTATGAAACAAGCGTCCTCCAAAATCCCATTCTTCTCCTGTGGCCCACATGGCCCACATAACAGATATGAACTGAAACTTTAATCCGCATGAACCAGAAAGGGGCCTGACCCCTCCAGGGATGAATACCCAAAAATTCTGACATCATTCATACTGTACAAGGCTGACAAAAACCTAACACTCTCATGGTGATAAGATTTGTCTACACTTGTTCATTTTGAACCTATGCAACTTCAGCTGCACCTCCCATACACCAAGTGCGCATCTCAGAGTTGCAAGACCTAGCCAGATTTGTCAGTGTGAGAAGCAACACCAGTTCACCCATCCTGAAGTCTTCAAAGAAAGTCAAGGAGAAGGCCATTTCAAACAAACTTTGCCTCAAATGAGAATTAGTTATGCATGGTAACTGCCAATTTATAATTTCCAGTGTGGAAGTGGTTACAAGTCTCTGTGAACCTGGAAGTGGTTACAGGTCTCCATATATCTGTTGGAAGGGTATTTGACTGCCCTGTAAGCTAGGAATTACATGGGTCATAGAAGCCATGTCCCTCACTAAATGAATTACTACATGAATTACATGGGTCATAGAAGCAATATGTCTCACTAAAGAATGATATAGTTATTAAATGTTGATTTATGGTTCTAGCTGCAAGGCTACTGTCATGTCCTGGTGCTCTGCGTGTCTCTCTCTCAAAAAAAAATAAAAAAATAAAAAATGGATGTCTTTGATGACATTTACTGGAAAACATAGGATGCCATTCATAATTGTTGGAGTTAATAGTTTGCATCATCCATCTAGTTATATAATATGATACAATAATCCATGACCACCCACACCCATTGGTAGGTTCTCACTGTGTGTGCACCCCTTCCTTCTAGGTTGTTTACTTTAGCCAAAATACCTCTATTTATTTCAGTCATTTTAATCATCCGAATATCCTGCTATGCTTTTTGAAGTCCTGTCCTAACCACTCCCCCACTGGGTAACCTACAGGCTAATCCCTAATCACTTGCCAATTACTTACACTCTAACACAAATGTTTCTCAGCTAGGCTTCTCAACAAACAACGCAAACCATTTGTTTCTGTCTTATATCTCCCAGAACTAACATCCCTTTTCAACTCTACCATACAATATATCTCACCTTAATACACATTTCCCCACTCCCCACATACAATCGCATGGTATGGAGAGAACACAACATGACAGTCACATTCTCTGAGGAATCCACACAGATTGCATTACTCTGAACCAAAAGCCTGCTTACAGTCTGCATCTTCTAATCCTTATTTCCAGTCTTTCTCTTTCTTTCTTTCTTTCTTTCTTTCTTTCTTTCTTTCTTTCTTTTTCTTTCTAGAGCATGGCAAATCAAGTATCAGGCACAAAAAAAATTAGAAGAGGGGAACCAAAATGTTGCCTGAGGCAGGAGTGGAAACTTGCTTTGTTTGAAAAGATAAGACTCATGCAGTGTTCCCTCCACTATACTGTTCCATTCAGAATGAGCATACTTCCTAGAGGTCCAGTGCCCCAGGAAAAATACTTACTTATAGTAGCCTATCTGTCTCCTCATTTCCTGGGAGCCTAATTTTCAAGCAATATGCTTACCTGGTACAGAGGCTTGGCATAACAGGGTGGTGATTATAGGAGGACAATCCACTTTACCTGGGGATGAAAGACCACAAGATGAGGGGAAATAAGTAATTTTGGACATCTTTAAATTGGCTTTTGTAATGTATGATTATGGAGAAATGGGAGAAGGGAGCAAATGGAGGAAAGGATGGGTGAAATATAAAGGATATGAATAGGAAGTAGACATTTTCTCCGTCTAGAATGGAGGCCAGTGTGTTGTAATGGTGTGAATATTGGATTACAACTCTGGGCACCTGTGTTTGAATACCCACTGGCCATGAAACCCACTGGGTGACCTTGACAAGTCACATTTTCTCAGGAAACCAAAGACAAACCCCCTCTGAACAATTTCTTTTAAGAAAACCCTGTAATAGGTTCTCCTTAGGGTTGCCATCAGTCATAAAGGACTTTAAGGCACTCAACAAAACATATACATTGATATGTTACTCTGATGGAGAAACCCTATCCCAAGATCTACAATTTGATATTAAATATGATTCTGTGTGTCTGAGAGGTCACCTGGATGAGCACATAGGCAGTCACGGTCAAAGGACCGAGAACCAGGTCAGGCCAGTAACATCCTCAGTCACGTAGCCCCAGGAGACCTCAAGATGTGTAAACCCACAATAAACAAAGGGTCCTCAGCCCCGAGATGCCGACTTGAGGGGATTAGCGTGTCTGCCCCAAGTTGAGCAAATATTCCATCAGGTGAGGACCATTTACATGAAGTCACACCACAAACTAACACAGCCGAAGATCCTGAGACTTTGGCAACACCTTGTAATCCCATCACACAAAGGAAATTGCCATGGTGGAGTTTTGTTATCGCTCCAACACCCATTGTTCTCCCCGGGAAGGGATTAGTCCTTCAGGCACTTTTCCCCTACAAATAGTCCCGGCTTTTGAGCATTTCTTCAGATCACTCCAGGTCACCCCAGCAGACCGTTGCTCCATCCGTCAAGTAATCCCCTCAGCCCTCTCCGTGCTGAGCCCCACTTCTCCGCTGCCTTCCTGGACCCAGGACTTCAGGAAAAGGTGCAGTATTACCCCCAGCTGTACCTTTCCAATGCTCCCCTATCCAATTTCCTCTCTTTTGTTTCTTAATAACTCTTGGGTGCGTGTGTGCGTGATTGCGTTGGTGCGTGAGACTTACATTCAATAAAATCATTTATTGGACATTCTTGTTTGGTTTTTGGCTTGGCCTGACCCCCTAAAAGCTGGGTAAAAAGACCCTGCTGGGTTACCCTGCCTTTTGCATTGCTATAGCTCGTGCTTTGGCTAGTTTCCATCACGTGGAGCACATTGAGGTGTCCCCCAAGGGACCCCAGAAATCAGGGTAACAGATATAAGCTGACCATTAATACCAGCTAACAAAAAACACTTCTTGAAATTAATTTCTTTGAAATACACATTCATGAGTGGCTAGAGCAGTGAGATCTTCTTACCATTGAACAATAGTCTTTCCAACCATAGAGTAACTGTCTTTTAGCAAAAGCAATAGCGTGTAGCATATCATCTTGTTGATGATCAGTTAAATTCTTATGTCACAGAGACATAATATATAATGAAACATATGTCTACCAATGCCAAAGACGTAAATTATTTTTAAATAATATTTAATATTTAAATTATTTTTATTAAAAGTCAATTCTTTAAAAAAATTACATAAAATACTTTTCCAAATATGACATAACATGTCATAGAACAGAATTTAAAGAGGTTTTACAATAAGAATATACACTATGCATTGAGCAAGAGAAGAAAAAGGAAAGGAAAGGAAAAGAAAAAAGATGAAAAACAAAGGGAAAGGGGGAAAAAAAAGGGACATATACCTATGTCGTGGCTTTGGCCCACTGGAACCTAAGTAACAAAGTAAAGAGAATAGAAAGAGTCGCGAAAGAAAAAATTAGACTTCCCCATGTGATAAGTTGGTAGGTTTGAATAATTCAGGTAGAAAATCTCAAGCTTCTTGAAATAGATTTTTTTTCAATATGAAATTATGGGTTGTAGTACAATTCAGACAAAGAAGGGCAACCACTCTGTTCATCAATAGGGGAGCTTTGTGTGAGTGTGTGTGTGTAAGTGAGTGTGAGGGGCTGCAATAGTTGCTTGGCCTATTGCTGAGTCCAATAAAAAGGCAGCTAGCTCTCTGCCCCTAGAGTAAGAAATGAAGGAACCCATGTTTAGCTCTGATAGAACAAAGATGGGAACCCTCATCCATCTGCCACTCTTTACCTGTCAGCCCACTTTTTTTCTCAGAAAGTTGTGGGGTCATATGATAATCACTTTAAAATACATGTAAATCTAATATATTGATACATCTTGAATTGACTACATTTCACTACTTCAGAAATTACTTGTACCAGGACTCTTCCATCTTGTCCACCTCATAAATAGAAGGGACAGTAAGCTCTCTGGTAAGGAACCCAGGTAGTTCCAGTATTTTCTTTCTGAGAGACACAGAAGGGGCAGTCGAAGTATCTGGAGAAGTATGGAAAGAATTCCAGAACCACTTCCTAACCTCCACCATCTTGGGAAATTTTATAGAACTTTCCAGTCAAGAAACAGGTCCTTCTTTCAAACTGAGAAACTTTCCTGAATTCTTCTTTGAAGGCATTGAAAGCTCCTAGGTTTTCCAAAGGCAATGGAATAGAAGAACCTGATAGCTCTTGCATATGGCTATTGTCCTTGAGTAAATAAACTAATAAGAATTACCACATGACACTGACGACTTCAGGGTTTCCCTAGTGGATAGCTAGTTCCTGACACTGTAGTTTTAGAGCAGTGAAAAATATTGCAGTTTATCATTAATCACTGAGATGATGTGGTACTCTTGTCTAGGAAGAGAATGCTGGGCTTATCAATAAAATGAAACCATAATAATACCTTTTGGCCAGATTCTTGGAAAATATGTAACACACACACACATATACATGCACGTGCACAGATAGTTAAAATCTATTAGGTCAGAAGGCATGATAGATGACTATAAACAATTTTGCTTTTCATAATAAAAAAATGTAGATTCCGAAAGTCAGTCAGGCATATTTTACGCAACTATGGGGCCCTAATGATCCGTGATGTGGAATTATATTTTTCAGCCTTGTAGTTAAAAAAATTGTCCATATTATTAGTCAAGATACATTCAATAAATGGATAAAATTAGAGATCCAGAATGAATCCTTAAAGGAATTTAAACTTATATTTAATAAGGCTAGAGGGAAGAGCATGAATGAGATTGAAAATTGCATCATCTTTAATTTTCTACTGGAATATGCTTAGGTTGCATGTTGGCACAAAGATTGATCTAGTCTTTAGCTTTACTTTAATTTTTGATACTAGCAGTACATACTTTGTGCCACTGCTCTTGTTTTTGTGGAAAGAATGGAACTTCTCCACCTTCTGCTCCCAGTTATGTAGTCTGATTTCTATATTAGTCATTGTGGTTCTTTCCAAGCCAATGCTTGGAAAGAACCACAACACACATACAGAGTTTTGGAAGAAAAGAGGCCACAGCTTTATTTGGTTACAGCTGATAAAAGGGTTGCCATGTGCATGGGTCTAGAGCCAAGCATTGGCTAACTTGACTGTTGACTGAAGAGCCCAACAAATCACTACAGTGCTGAGACCCTTGGCACAGCTGGCAAAACCAGCCAGCCATCACGAGTGCAGGGAACACGTGCACCCAGACCACACCAATATCAGTTCTGCACTGCTTCTGAAACCGAGAGGAGGAATGCCACATCCCCAAACCCAGTGGCACCGTAAACATCACCTTGGGTTCCTGACCTATGCTGACCACCAAGAAGGTGGGCAGCAGTGCCCACTCCCACTTTCTGCCAACCCTACACAGCTGTAGCCAAAAGAAAAGAACCCACATAGGGCTGACAAGCACCTCTAAAAGATGGTATGCAGCTAGTCCCCAAGACCATAAAAGAACAGTCCAGCAGTCCCTGCATGCCAGGAGAGCCCAACAACAAGTCCAACATCCTGCCGGTTCTACTGTGACATTCCTAGAGCTCTGCTTCTGCACCACACTGCTGTGTATGCTCTGCCGGGAGCTCCCTCACGTGACTATCCACTTGGTTATGTCATCACTAGAGTTCTCTCTTGCCAAATTCCCTTCTGCTGGGCTTGCCTCCACCACTTTGCTCTCCTACTCTTGAGTCTGCCCCCTCCACATGTTTCCTACCTCCAGAAGTCCTACAACTTGAGCAAAGTTGTGTTACTCACTGCCTATCTCCAAACCTGGCTGAATGTAAGAATCAATCGCCCTCAACTTCCACTTCCCTATCCTCTTAATGTCTTTAACCAGGATACCCCATTGAGCTGCAGTAGCTGCTGCAAAAATCCTGAAGGAATTACTATTGAATGCTAGCACTGGCAACCCTAGCCACCTGAGAGCAATTCTCAAGACAGCAATAAATTGGAATCTAGAAAGAGGGGAAACATCAAGGCGAACAGCTAGGTATCCAGGCCCCAGTGGCCGTCCGGGCAAGAACCTATGCAATACCCTAACTGGGCAGGGTCTGGGGGCCCCAGTAGTATGTAAGTACTACTTTTCCAACTGATCACACTTGTATGTGGACCTGTGAATTATAGAGGGAGATGTCCGGTACCTGCAACGCCCAGCTCAAATGGTCAGATTTTGAATTGGCCACTAATTCCTCAACTCTGAAGGCCCCCCAAAAAGCTGTAGTGAAGGCTGCCTGGAATAACACCACCTCTTACTTGGATTGGCAGATGTCTGGGAGCTGCCCTATAGTCCTACCCAGTAGGTCATGAATGATGGATCTGCTTACTGGGTGTCAGTCTCCACCAACTCTTCACAGTCTTCCTAATAAGAAAGGTGGCACCAGGATCCCCAAACCCTTTGACCTGACTGAAAAAGGAGATCCCTGCTAGGTACAGAGACATGGAAAGGGGAGCCAATCCTTGCTGTCTCAGCTGTGCTATGAACTGCAGGATCTGGCACTCAGAAACAAACCAGCCCTGTCCCATCCCCTGCTCCCTGCAAAAACTTTAAATCTGGGCACCAGCCTAGAGTAAGAGCATGTACTGGCCAGTGCCACCAAGTGGAGGACTCGCTGCATCACACTTCACTCCCAAGGCTCCAAAGTTCTTCTGGGAATGCCGCTGGCAGGTGGTCTGCTTCTGGTGTTCCTAAATTGGTCAGCCCAAATGACTACTGCATGACTGTAGGGAAAAGCTCCAAAAACATGAGATCATGTATAATGTTACCTTGGAGCTGAGCTAGTGGTCATCTCTGGGCACACCAGTGACTTACAAAATAAACACCAAACCGAATGCCCCCAGTCGCATCCAAGTGCACTTGCAATTCCATACCTGGTTCCCTTACTTCCTGCCAAATGAAAATCCCATTGTAATCACTCAAAAACTTAGCCCAGAATGCTAAATCCTCCTTGATACCTTGGGAGATATGAATTCTGTGTGAGGAACCCGGCCACCCACCATGATCATTGCCAACCTGGCACAAAAGGCCCGACCAGGACAGACTACCTTACAGGCAAAATTAAGGTGGCCCAACAGGGTCTGAACATCCTTGAGCTTGCGGCAGGCCAACATACATTGCAGCCATTCCCTGAGCCTCTCCAGGTTGTCTTGTGGTAGACCCTGCACACCCCGCACTGAGTCCAATGTAACCCCTAGATAAACAAGCTAAGTGGACATTCCTTCCATCTTGCCTTCTGCTAGGGAGATACCCAGTTCTTTGGCTAACACCTGAAATGCCCCCAGTAACCTGGCATACTCCCCACTTCCAGCCTTTCCCACTATGATAAAGGTGTTTAAATAGTGGATGACAAAAGGGGACCCCATTCTAAATGTAGTGGCCCTCTCTAAAAATGAGCTGAACATCTCAAAGACCACACAGCCCATAGGCATAGATTTCTCATAGTACCATGCCCTGTCAAATTTGAAATCTAGTAGGCAAAGATCCTTAGGATGCACTGGGATCAAACTAAATGCTGACTGAATGTTGCATTTTGCCACCATGAGCGCCTCTGGGCCACATGCCCTGACCAGATGAACAGCCTGATCGAAGGAAGCATAACAAACAGTGCAGAGCTCTGGGGGAATGGTGTCATTGACAGATGCCCTCTTTGGGAAGGAGAGGTTGTGAATAAGCCTGAACTCCCCTGGAATTTTTTTAGGTACCACCCCAAGTGGGGATACCTTAAGGTTGCTGAAGGGTGGCTGAACAAAAGGCCCTGCCAACAGCCCTGCCTTGAATTCCTTTCCATCACCACCTCCGGCAGCTTTCTGGCTGATTTAAGGTTGCCAGATTCAAAAGCAAACCTGGAGTCTATGGCCAGAACTGTGGGGAAAGCCGTCCCTAACAAGAAGCTGCTCTTCTGTTGGGGTATAGGCCCAGGAGGGGAAGGAGAGCCTGACAGGTGTGAATGCAAGTCCCTCCCCTGATCCCGGTCCTACCCTATCACATAACACTTCTGGTGCCACAGCCAGTCCCAGAGGGGGCAGTTCCATCCTTCTTGCTACTAGCTGCCCCACTGGAGCATGCAGATTGGAAGGGCTTCTGCCCACTGGCAAGACATGGGGCACAATGATCTGGGGTAAGGGCTAAGGCTCGCAACGGTGATTGAATTTACAATGTGCACACTGACATTTTCCCAGGTTAAATTCCCAACAAACCCACCTCCTGGAGTCCTTCTTCCTTGCCCAATGTAAAGACTTGGCACCCTTACCCCTCTCCTTAATGTGGGGGAGCAACCAGGACTAACCAAAGCTTATCATTGATGACATCCCAGTGAGCCCGCTCACTCTAAAATGCTCTCTTGTGAAAGGCCACATCGTACTCAATGGTGGTCATCTTGCCTGCCAATGACCTGGCCGTTAATATATTGTTCATGTGATTAGAGAGGTGCCACTCCCTGTCAGGATATGCAGCCTGCACTACCCCATAAAAACTGCATAACCTGCCAGCCAGTTGTGGAAATTACGTTCAACTGGTGCTGCTTTCTCCTTCCTCCTCTTCTGTCCCACTGGCACCTGCCTCTCTTTCCCTTCTGGCTTGAGCAAAGAAAAGATATCCATGTAATATTCGTTTAAGATGCACTCCCTGGTGCATCTGTCCAAGTGGATGCCAGATGGGTCCTCGTGGTCCCTGAAGTTATGGAATTGGGAAGGAGCACTTGTGCTACCTTCACATTTCCAGGCCACACATAGCCCTCTGCACAGGGTTCCCTTCTTCCTCCTCCTGATAGCCCATGTCAGGAGGCCTGGCTTGTGGGTAGCTACCCTCCAGTATACCTTCCTGATGAGGACTCACCTGTGGATCCCTCACTATCTGAATCCTCATGGTTGCTGTGTCTCCTGCATTTTGAGCCTTTACTCTTCTTCCATCTTCTGGCTGTCCTATCCTCACTTGATTCTGAGTCCTCTACATCTAAAGAATGCTCAGAGTTGCTGCTACTACTAGATGGCATTCTATGGCACCTCCTAGACTTTTTTGTTGAACACTGTTGCCTTCTTGACTCCCTGTCCTCCGTGGGCTGTTCTGACTCTCCTGCCTGTGCTCCCAGCTTGTCCACCTTCTCCACCAGCTTTTCTAGGATTTGAGACAGGCTCTGTAGTAACGCCGCATTGCCCACTTCTGGACTTTCCTGCACAGCCTGGTCTTGACCACAACTGGTTGTGGGTGCCTTATTTCTTGCCACAGGTGCCAACTCTAACCATGATTTCCAGAGGCATCCAGCTTGGCCCCAAGTTCTAGTTCCCACCTCTGATGCTGGCTTCTGCATCTTCTTTGATGGCATCTTGCTTGCCTGCAACACACCACCCCCTAACAGAAATGAAGGAATAGTTGCTTACTGAGTGCCAAATTGACAACAGCTCCCCAGGTGCAGACCCAGTGAAGGTATGAAGAGGCAAGTCAGGAGCCCAATGAAGAACCAGGGACTGGGAATGCCCTAAAAAAAAAACAGGCCTGGTGTGACCTCAGGGAAGGGGAAACAAATGTTCCCAAGAAGAGAATGAGTGGGGAGTGGGTGAAAATATAGGTGTTTCCCCATGCAGCAACCCACCAAAGGGGCAGGTAGGCACACAGTATTGGTCTCCCAGAAGTAACAACGTAAGGAGAAGGAGAAGGTTTCCCTATGGTAAGACCCAAACAGTAAGGGGGCGGGGAATGATGAGCCAGAGAAAGAAAGTGAATCAGTAGAGTAGTAGCCTTGAAAAGGGCTTTTATAACATAACTGATTCAGCTAGTGTGAGGCACTGCCTGCAGTGTCCCCTTGATCTTAAACTGCAGACGCCTCCTGCTCCTCAGCTGCTCCAATACCCTTCGCTTCTCTGGACTCTTCTGCTTCCCTGGTCTTCCTCCACTGTCCTGTCTTCCTCTGCTGTCCTTTTCTTCCTCTGCTGCCCCAGTCTTCCTCTGATGCTCTGGTCTTCCTCTGCTGTCCTGGTGTTCCTCCACTGCTCTCTGCCCAATGTCCTTTGATTGCTGCTTCCTGTGCCATGTCTCCTTGTCCAACAATGCACAAGGAAGAAGTGAGCACTCACTGGCTGAGGACCCAATAAATACCTCCCCTCAGGACCAGAGGGAAAACTCTGGCCCAGAGAAACAGAGCCAACCCAAGCCAGTGCTGGTCCTGAAGCATGCTGGGAAGATGCAGTGGCCATGTGGCCAGCTGGAGAAAAGGGGAAATGCTAGCTGCCACGGCTAGCAAAGACAACCTATGAGAAAGGCACTGCCCCTGACCTGGTAAGTCAGGCAGCTACAAATACTAATAGGTTTTCCCTGAAGTCCTTTTCTCAGACTTTGCATTATATCCCTTGACTGCTTTTGCTATTTCTGTCCTCTTTATTAATGCCATCCCATTTCTTCTTAAGTTTTCATTTCCTGAGTAAAACTCTGTGTAATTATCTGTCCATTTTAGCTCACTCACCCAAATATTGCAATGTTTCTTCCTTCAATTTGTTGTTTTATAGTGTCTGGCTTCCCCTGATCCATGTTTCTCACATTCCCATGTTGTACAGCTTTGGACTTTCATTTCTGAACATATCAACAGCTAAATATCTTTTTTACTTGAGTCCAGTTGCATCATTAATCACAGCACTACTTGTTTTCTGTTGTACCTCAACAACTCATTGACTGCCTTCTGACTGGGAAGTGTTATCGTCTGATGCTATCTCTTGTTTCATTTTGGATTTTTATCATATAAGATTTTCAAGATAAAAGGCTTCAGGGATGGTTTCCCATTGCCTTCTTCTGTGTAGTACTAACAAGTGTTATCTATTGTGTCGCTGCCATTGTCTCTGAGAGATCATTGCCAGTGTTGCTGCCCACTACTGCTGCTGCCCAGTAGCCATTTGGCACATTTAGTCTGACTCCTCAGTCAAAGCCTGTCTGACATGGGAGACCCAAGTAGCAGCAGTGCTGCCAACAGCATAGCCTCTCGCCTCACAGGAGCACACAGTCCCACCACTACAAAGCAGGGAGCCAAATGAAGCCTAAGAAATTGTGTATGAGTTGTGGGGTTTACAGAAGGGGTCAAAGGGGTCAAAAATAGGTTAAATGAAATGATCTCATTAGATGAAATAAAAGAGACTATTAAGACATTAAGAAGAGGGAAAGCACCAGGGATGGATGGTTTAATGGTCCTTTATTATAAAATGTTTCTTTGATGAATTGGCTCACCCTTTACAAAGAGTAAGGAATAATATTCTTTATAGTAATAAAGTCCAAGATACATGGCATCAGACAGCCATTGTTTTAGTACCAAAAGAAGATCATGACTTAAAATTAATGAAAATTATAGAGCTATTTCTTTCTTAAATTAAGATTATAAAATATTTGCAGGAATATTGGCTAATAGATTAAAAAGGAGGTATATTTAGGAATTTATACATGAAGACCAAAATAGGTTCCTACCAAAATGACATATAAAGAATAATATTAGAACTGTTATAAATGTAATGGAGAACCTAAATTTTCATAATGATGCTAAAGGAGCATTAATTTTTATGGATGCAGAAAAAGCATTTGATAATTTAAATTGGACTTTTCTTTTTGAATTATTGAAGGAAACAAGGATTGGTGATAATTATTATAATTGGATTAGGACAATATATGATAATCAAAAAGCTAAACTGAAAATAAATAATGGTGAATCAAATTACATTAAAATAGAAAAAGGTACACGTCAGGGATGCCCTCTTTCCCCTTTATTATTTATTTTGGCATCAGAGGTTTTGTATAGGAAAGTTAGATCAAATACGAAGATTAGAAGAATAAGAGTAAGGAAAGAAGAGTTTAAACTCCAAGCATTTGCAGACAATGTTGTGTTTGTGCTAGAGGGTCCCCAGTTACATGTAAATTTACTATGGGTGATAAGAGAATAAGGTAAATTTGCAGGTTTAAAAAGTACATACTGATAAATCTAAAATTTTGACAAAAAATATGGCATTATTGGAGCAGAAGGATCTTGAAATGAAGAAAGGATTTGAGGTCGTTAAAAAAGTAAGAAATTTGGGTATAAATTTAACACCCAACAATCAACAGTTATATGGAAATAATTATGTTAGAGCTTGGGATGGAATTAAAGAAGATTTAATGAGATCTTTGTCTATATCAGGAAGAAATGCAATAGTAAAAATGTGTGTTTTATGTAAATTAATGTATTTATTTCAAGCTATCCCTGTTATACTTTCAGATAAGCCATTTTAAAATTGGAGAAAAGATATATCTAATTTTATTTGGTTGGGTAAAAAACTTAGGGTAAAAGACAAATTGTTGATGGAAGTAAGAGAAAGAGGAGGGTGGGGCCTGCCAAATTTTGAAGATGCTGAATTATCATGGATAAAGGAATGGATTATGTTAAATAATAAAAGACTACTGGAATCAGAGGGCCATGAACTAAGGTTTGGTTGACATGGCTACCTGTGGTACAAGAAAGAGAAAATGAATTCACAATTTAAAAGTCATACAGTAAGAAGGGGCTTATTTAGAATTTGGAGAAAGTATAAAAATAATTTTGGTTTTAGAATCCCTGGATGGGCATCCCCCCAGGAAGCTTTTTATAGGAGGGAATTGGGTTATGCAAAAAAATTTAAAAAATGGATAAGATATGTAAATTTATTGGAAAATCGACAGAGAAATTTGATAATAAAAGATTTTCAGAAACTGAAAGAGGAAGGTTTTAAAATCTAATGGTTGTCACGTTATCAATTTAGAGAGAGATTTAGAGAGAAAAAATTATGAAGAGTCCGATATGGAAAAAATAATATGTAAGGAAAATGATCATTTGATAGCAAAAATATATAAATTAATATTATATTATGTGAACAAGGATGAAGTAGTTAAGCAATGTATGGTAAAATGGGCACTAAATGTGGGTTATTCTATACAAATGGAGCAATGGGAGAGAGTATGGACAGTTGGCCTTAAATTTACAAATTGTTATGATTATAAAAAAAAACTTAAAATGATGTATATACGTGGTACTTAACTCCAACTGAAATAGGGAAAATATATAAAAAAAGTTAATGATAAGTGTTGGAGCACTTTACAAAAAGTAAAAAGGAACTTTTACAAAAAGGAACTTTTTACCGCTTAATTTACAAAAAGGAACTTTTTGTAATATACAAAAAGGAACTTTTTACCACTTATGGTGGACATGTAGAAAAGCTAGGTGATATTGGTTGAGGGTGAATGGGGTAATAGAAAAAATGTTAGGAGCAAAAATTATGTTTAGGCCAGAATTATACCTCTGAAATATGTTAGACTATGAGGAGAAGATGGAGGAGGACAATAAAATACTGTTGCACTATTTGATAACAGCAGCAAGAATAACATTTGCAAAATATTGGCGGCAGAAGTCTAATCCATTAACACAAGAATGGTTAGGAAAAGTGATGGAAATGGCTAAAACATATAACAGGTTGGCTAAAAGGAAAATCTATGTAAGCATATTTAAAAATTTGGGAACCTTATATACTTTACGTGAAGAATAGATCGGGTGATAAATTTCAATTAGAATTTGAAATTTAAAAGATTTACAATTCTAAGATAGAAAGTTAAATATATTTATACAAAGGAAAATTCCTTTTCTTCAAAGTAAGGGGATTTATATTGATTGGGTAAAACAACTGATGTCAGGTAACATGGGAAGTCGAGGGTAAGTAGAGGGTATTTAGTCTTAATATTTTTCTCTTAGTCAAATCCTATCAAAGACTCTTTTTTTCTCTCTCTCTCTTTCTTTTTTTCCTTTTTTCTTTCTCTTTTGTCTTCTTTTTTTCTCAACTCATTATATCATGGTTTTCTAACCTTATTCAATCTTTGCTGTTGAGATCACCAGTTTCTTTCTTTTTTAATACCCTACAGAAATATATGTATATGTATGTCTATTTTATCATGCAACTATAATAAAAATTATTTAAAAAAAAGGATTGAGGGGTTTTTAATAAGAGGGGTCTGGGCATGGGCTGCCTTTATAGGATCAGGAGTAGGCTGACGGCCAATTAATAGACATAGAGTTCTGTAAGCCCCTCTGGATGATGGGCTGTGGACCTGGGCCTTGGAAATGTGCCACAAGAAATGAAGTGCATATGAGTTGTTCATTTACATGTATATATTTATGAATATCCATTATTCCCTCGTTAGAAAGTTCTCAGGTTCTTTTGACATATTATTGAGATATGGCATTATTTATATTTACTTATCACATTTACTGTGATCAGTAAATTTAATATTTACCAAAAAGTGTGTGTGCTTAAACTGGGAGGGGGCCCTAAGTGATGGTAAGAGCCCATTTTAATCCTGTGCCCTGTATATTTTGGGCCATACACTACCTCCTGGCTACATTTATTTCAGCACTTTTGGCCAATTCCAGCCCCTTTTAATTTATTTGAGACTTTTTTTAGTGAGTCTTGCAAGAGTTCGAGTGAAGTTACCATGTCTGAGGGTGGACTATTTAGGACTTCTTCCCCACCCGCACCCCTTTTTTTTGGCTTGGGCATCTCTGCAGGTTTCGTATACTGGTTAGCCCCCAGTTCAAAGAAAATTGCTCAGAGTTTTTTCAGAAGCCTTTACTCAGTAACCAAAACAGAAAGCAAAAGTACATCTTGCAAAAGTTGGTAGAACTGAAGGAACAAAGGATTTGCAGGATTATACAATAATACATTTCAAATTTAGTCTGCATAATGTTTCTATTTGTCAGCTAAGGATAACCAAAACCATTTCCCAAGCTTGTTTCCCCTGCCCTTGTTCTCATGACTCTTGCCATGAATTTGATCTTGGAGACTGCTAGTCTGCACCTGGATTCATAGCTCAGGGTAGATGTGCGAGCACACTAGTTTCTCCAGCCATTCCCATCATCCCTTCACAGTACAAAGCAAAACAATTCAAGTATTGTATGGCATCAAATAGCAAATAACATGGTATGAAGTATATGAATTACAGAGTATATATGGTAACAAACATCAAAAACTCTAAATGGCATAGCATGGCACGGCAGGGAGGGCAAAGCCAGCCTGACAGAAGGTGCTGACCAAAATTCACGAATACATCATGCAAGCTTTCAGAGCTCCACTGGCTTCTTCATCAGGCAAAAGATGTTTAAAAAAAATCACACAAAAGAAGAAAAGTGATGATGTAAGAGTCACAGTCTTATATTTTGTATCAGATCTGTTGAAGTTCAGTTCTTCTGGAGGGATTTCAATGCAGGCACAGGCCACTCCTCTTGCGAGCACAGGCCACTCCATGTGGAGACTGAGACTAAGGGCAATAAAATTTCAACCTCATTGTTGTTGTGTGTCTTCAAGTCATTTTGGACTTATGGTGACCCTAAGGCAAACCTGTCACAGCGTTTTCCAGGGACTGCAAGTATGTGACATGCCCAACGTTACCCCAGTAGGTTTCCACGGCCAAGTTTCCAGGGTCATAGTCCAATGAACAAACCAATACTCTATGCTGGCTCTTAAATCTCTGTACTCAGTAAAATAACTTGGTTTTCGATTCCTTTTTTCTCTGTCCTGTGTGGAGTTACAGGCCTCTTTCTTAGGCAGAGAATATTGACTTTTTCAAGAAGTCTCTGTACATTTCGGAAAAAAATTAGGTGTTGTATGGTTGAAAATTACCAATTATAGTCAAATGAAAAAGTCTGTTGGAGGTAGAAATCTCAAACAATTAAGTTCCAGTCCTTACCTCCCTTCTGTTTAGGATTCACTTGTTGTTGCTAAATTCAATAATCCCAATGTCTTTTCACATGTTATGCTGCTGTTTAACATCTCCTTCATCCTATGTAGCAGGAAAACAGAATTCAACCTAAACATAAGAAAGAACTTCTTGTCTTGTAAAGTTTTTACTTTCTTGTCTAGTTCTGCCATATCCCTTATTATTCTTTTTCGAGTTGAGTTTAAATTCTCTATTTCTTTTTTAAAGTCATTTTTAAATTCTACTCTTGTACTTTTCATCTCTTCATGTAATAATCATCTAAGCCTTTACATTTCTTCCCATATTTTCAGTGTAGGATTAGTTGATTTTGAATTTGAGTCCAAAGATAGTCTTCTTATTTGTATTTGACTTTGCCATCTTGCTATTTTGTTTATTTTTCCTTTTTCTATTTCTTCAAAGATTAAGCTAAGTATATTCAGAATTATCAAATTAATTTAGTAAAATATCAAATTCACTGACCCTTTTAAGAACTTAAAGAACTTAGTATTGCACAGTTATGTAAACAGGCAAATCAATAATGTATTATCAGTATGTAAGGGTAACATTGATTTTTTAATGTCTATTCAGTATCAAAACTCCTCTCCAATCACCAAGTTGTAATTGGCAGCAAGAATGACACAATTTTAAATAGGGAAACAAAACATATTATTCATGATTTGTTTCTTAATTTTCTTAATTTTTTTCTTAATTTCAACCCTGCTTAATTCTAGATTGCTTCAATATTTACCTTTTATACTATCTTGATAAGATATAACAGATCCCAAATTTAATACTTCATAATCATGGTCCAACAAACAGGAGGGGGGAAAGGAAAGGTTATTTTCACAATTTAGTACAATTTATTCAGCAGTAGTATTTATCTAAATTTTCTGAATGTTTTTAAGTATTTAAATATAAATATTTTATATATTCACCTAAATAATTAAACTTCAATTATTTTAAGCTAAGTTCCATCTAGAAGAAATATAAGACAATTTAGCTAATTAACTATATGCAATATTAATATAAACAAAGAAATTATATATCTAGAAAAGAAAGGTAAAAAATAGAGTCAATTAATTTTTAGGCAAATATTGTTGATAAATAACGATTGAATTAAATAAAGGTTAAATGAAGTATCAGTGTAGGTTTAATATATAAGGAAAAGCTCACCCCCACTTGGTTTTTGTTTCCTTTTTTAAAAAGTATTTTAAGCCAATCTGAGTCAACTTATTCCAGCTGTATTTAAACCCAAGCACTGTCTTTGTTTTTATTTTAATGTCTTTGAGGTGAGAAATAGACTTCCAGTCAGTTATAGCCACTTGGCCTTCATGCAATTAATGATTAAGCTTCCTGAGTCCTTGAATCCTCTGATCTATAGATCTATCTGATCTATACTCTGTCTATTTCCACACTTTCAGTCTGTAATTTTATCTCAGTCCAGTCCTTCCTGTTAAACAATTCTTTCATGTAGGCTTTTGTCTAATTTTTTATTCTATTTTGTTTAATCTATTCTATTATTCCTGTTTTTCTGTAAATGCTATGTCTGTTTTACTACAGAGCATAGTCAATTGTTTTCCCAAGCAGGAGTCTACCAGCAATTATTTCATTTAATTATTGTTGCACAGTATGATAACCCAGGCCATTTCTGCACTAGACTGTTATAGTGTGGAAATGGCTCCACAATCTAGCTCGCTGGTACAATTCAAAGTGATTGACTATATTTTAGTTCATATATATCCAAAACCTTCTGGTGAAAAATAACATTTACCAAAAATATTTTAAAGATGCCACTGTTGATTGCTGTTGACTGTCTAGCTTTTCTGTTGCTATTTCCTTTTGTCTTCTTCACAATATGCTGATTCTCTCTAGCATTCTAACTTTTATTAATAATCAGATTATGTCCACCAGTTATCTCACTTTGTAATGCACAACTCCTCTCTTGTTTATATGGCAAATCTCAGTGATAAGGTAATTTTGTGCATCAATAATTCCAAGTAACTCATTTCTTTTTCTTTCCTGGGGTTTTGAAAAGTGGTGGCAGTGCTTTCACAGACTCACTGTCTACTGTCTTTCCCCAGTAGTAGAAAGCACTTTATTCTCTGGTGCTGTCCTATAAGCATTTGGAGCTTCTTACAAGCCCAGGTATCACTGCTTGTGACACTGTAGGTTTATTTCCAGTCTTCTGGAGATCTTTGCGTGCTTGTTGGTATTTGTGCTTGTCTGGAGGAGGCATTACCACAGTAGGCTGGAATGCCTCTTCACCCCTGGAGGCAACAAAGCAATCTGCTGCCTTGGCGGCCTCCTCAAGCGTCTTTGGCTCGCGTTGCAACACGAAGGATGCAGTCTGTGGAGGTATGTGCTCCAAGAATTGCTCCAATAAAAACTGAAATAAAACCTCTTCTCTAGTGGATGCTTTAGCTGCTTGCATCCAAGAGTCCAGTGCCCGCTCAAGTGAACAAGCCATTTCGTTGTAAGTCTCACCCAGTTTTTTCCTAATGGCATGAAATCGGGATCTAGATTTATCTGGTGTGAGTCCAAGCCTCTTCCGGGCTAGGGCCAGAAACTTGGTGAAATCATTTCAGTCCGCAGCTGGCAAGTCACTTGCCACTTTCAGTAACGTCCCTGAGAGATTAAGCCAAAGTTCACTCATATAATTCTCCTCAGGGATCCCAAAATCATCTGCTGCACGTTTGAATGAGATGAGAAAAGCCTCAAAATCATCTGAGTCTCTGTAAGTTGGCAGCTGTCTGATGCAGTTAAGAGCAAGTCGCGGCTCTGGGTTCCGCTGAGCAGCTGTCTGGTTTGCAGTGGAAGCTTGCATCATGTCCATCGATTTATCTAGGAATCTTGCAATTTGCTCAGGGGGCAACTTGTCATGTAGGAGTCTTATTGATTCATGCAGGAGCTTTATTGATTCCCAGAAAGCAGCAGGAGAATCCATATGGTCACCAAGGGCTGTTACTGGCATAGCAGCCCCTTGCTGAGCTAGATTACTACCACTAGGGGTAGCTTGTTGAGCAGATGAGCTATCTTCTGTAGCATCCTGCTGTGTGACATTGGTACCACTAGGGGTCACCACAGGATCCATAGTGTATTCCAGGATTTTTCCGGATCTTAAGTTCATAAAACCCCTGACTCCCTCTGTGCACCGAAAACTACAACACAGAAAAGATCTGATTGGCTGATCAAAGAATATATATAGTGTTAGAAGCCCCAAAAGCCACAGAAAAGAGGGAGAAATCCTAAAAACCAAGAAAAGTGGAAAAAATCCCAAAGCCTTCTCTCCTTTCCCTGCTCTTCGCCCCCCTCCTCCCTCCTGAGGGAAACAAAAGCCAACTCTGCCTGAGTTAAGTACCTGCAATTAGTATGCAGATTTACTAACTTGGCTGCTCAAAGCAGACTGAAGAAAAAAAAAATTCCAGCTGCTGACTCAGAACACAATGCCAGAGTTTAGCAGCTTTAAAAATAAAAAAATAAAAAAACTTCTCTCCCCCAACAGAAGCTTTGAATGACAGAGCCAGCAGCTCTTCACTGCAAGCTTTGGAGAGAAAGACAAAGAAAAAAAATCCGGAGCTCACCCGTTTGCAAGAGTGCTCTCAATGAGGAAGCGACTCCGCCCCCCAGCCTCCAACTCCCCCTCCCTTTTCAAGCCTAAGAGAGGACGAGAAGGAGAGAAAAAAAAGTCCCTTTTAAACCACAGGCTGTTTAAGAAGGGCTCCCTCGCTCACAGATCCTCCCCCTTCTTCTGAGCTTAATTCCTCGCCACAGACACAGGGGAACCTGCACTTTACAAACCCCCACTCTCCGTTCGAAAACCGCTGCCACCATGTGACACTGTAGGTTTATTTCCAGTCTCTTAAGTGGACTTCCACCTTTGCAAAACTGGAAATTCCCCCCCATTGTTTTACTAGGGTTCTTGCCAGCCTCCCAAAGCTGATTCCCACGCTTGGAACGACTGGCAATCTCCCCAACTCTATCGGTATGCTGCCACCACCCCCCTGAATTAAGAATTACTTAGACAGAACAGGAGGGACTCTGCCTAATCTCTAAGCGTAAGGAACTTCCACCTCCCCCTTCCCCTGAGTGAGAGGTCCTATGTAGCGTGTGCCAACCCTGGCGTGGAAATGGAGAGAAATGGAGGTTTATAGAAGTGTTTTAATCAAGACATGCAAATAAACAATATATACTTGGGAGACTCCCCTCTCCCAGGTGCACTTAGTTACAAGAATTTACAAAACAGATATAACAGCACAGATACATTCTTAAGATCAGCCAATTCCCAAAATAACAACATCCCTAACGCGACTAACTACTTATTTCTAGTTACTCACAATTAGGTTCTAGGCGTAGATGGTCTAAAGGAGGGGGGGGTCCAGGAGACACAGCATGCCTGCCAGCTCAACTGGGCCAGCTCTCCCCTCTCTCTTTCTCTCTCTCTCTCTCTGGCCACATGGCCTCTCAGAAGTTTTATATCTTCCTCCTTGGAAGGATCTGGAAGAATCTCCAAGATGCCCACCTCTTTTCCTTTTGGTTGGTCAGTTCTCACCTTGTGACCTGTGATGCTGACCCTTTCCTTTTGGTTGGTCAACTCTCACCCTGTGACCCTTGATGTAATCCTAACATCTCATTAACCCTTGGTTTACCTGAAGAGCGAAGTGTCTCCCTTTGATAAGCCTAGATAATGGGAAGGCCCATTATCACACTGCTCAGAACTGGATCAGGATTCTTCCTGAGCCTATCCAAATCCTCTCGAATGGGGGATATTTCCAGCCTTGAGATGTCATTTTTACAGGCTGACAACTAGAAGAAAAAAGTGGAAGATGATGATGGAGGCAGTAACACTGCTAAGTCCTCTGCAGTTTGTTTGATTTTTCTGCCAAGTTTTATTCCCTTAGTGGCAAGTTTTATTGTTTTATTGTTTTACTGTTTACTGTTTTTATCTTCTGAGTCTTCTTTATAACTCTGGAAACAAAGAACTTGCTGAGACTCTGTCCTTGAAGGCAAACACATTGAAGAAACCCAGAGACTGAGAGAGTTGAGAGACAAGGTATACTAAAGCCTGTGAATAACCAGTTAAGGAAGAGAAAATCTAAGAAGTATTCCAAGAAACTCAAGAAAAGTTAAGAAACCAGTGAAAAGTAAACAAACAACCTGGTCCCTTGGAATGGGAAATAAAAAATGCTCTAGAACCAGCCCAGGTGCTTGCCAGCAACCCAAATCCCCAAAGCAGCTCAAGATAGACCAAATGCTTGCTTCTAAAGAATCTGTGAGTAATTTGATTTCTATTCCTACATCAAACAGATTCTTACTGTAAGATAATGAGAAGCCTCCAATGCCTGAACTCACCTTTCTTAATCAGCACAGAGACACACAGCAGTGATGTACTTATAAAAGCAAATGAAACTTTACTGCTGAACTGTCCCCCATGTGAGGAGAATGTTTCACAGCAACAGCAATGCCATCAGCAACAACACCAACACCTTAGATCTTTTTATATGTCAATGCCTTCTGGCTGCACGAACAGTTATATCTATTTTCAAACAGCTAGCTAAAATTAATAATCACTTCACCAACATTATACAATCTGTTGAGTCTTTTACAGTGAAGTACCA
Source organism: Iguana delicatissima (assembly GCA_948472985.1). Lineage (NCBI taxonomy): Eukaryota > Metazoa > Chordata > Lepidosauria > Squamata > Iguanidae > Iguana > Iguana delicatissima. The sequence goes on along the minus strand of CAOKZL010003240.1, from coordinate 411,384 downwards.
GGAGGAGCTCCGCAGAGTAATAAATTCCCCTGGCCTAACCTCCCAGTGGGGGAAACAGAAAGGGGATGAAGGAGTTAAGTGCAGAAATGGTCAGACACACAGGTGTGAAAACAAACTGAGACAAGATCAGCTTATACAAACACCAAACAACAAAAATTCTACTCAGATTTTATAAACACGACATATCATCCTACGTATTATATCCAAGGAGTTCAACAAGGGCCACTGGAACTCACAGAGGGTGGTAAGACTTTCTCTCAGTAAGATGTTGAGAATACATACTTATTCCATTGATATTACTGTCACAATGTAGGGGGGTATTGTGGACTCCTTGCTTCACTTTTCCTACTGCCAGTGTGTGAGAAAGCAAAACTGCTTGAAGAATTTGTTTAGGCTAGCAGGGTAAAATGTTTCCCATGAGAATGTTGTACTGTATGTTATCAGGCCTTCTGGAACATGCAGCTGTGATCGTGTGTTATGTCTCTGCTTATTTTGCATCCTGGGTGTCTCGTGTTATTGTACATGTATACTTAAACACGGTCTCTGAATGGGCTGTGTCTGATTTCTTTGTTCTGTTCTGTTAGAGATGGCTCGCTTTGCTGTGACTTAGCCAGCTTTGATTTATTACCCGCAATAAAGACTGTTAGATTGCTGGCTGGTTTCAGATATGAGTTTTTTTTGTACTGAAGGCAAGAATGCCTCTGGCGGGTTTCACAGTTTTCTTTTCTGTGACAATTACCACCATAGACTGGCCTCCAAGATCACCCTCATACAAAACGAACCTATTATTCCATTTATGTTAGGGATGGGACGAATCCAGAATTTTCCAAATCTGAATCCAGATCCAAATCCCTGGAAGGTTCTGGGAAGCCAGGAATCTCACAAATCTCAAATCTTTTGAATCCTTTTTTTAAAAAGGGTTTAAAAAGCAAGGGAAAGAAAGCACTTACTGAAAAGTATTTTTGAACCAGAATATGACAAGTCTCAAGTCCCACAACAAGGAAGGCACTTAAAAAAAAACCAAAAAAAACAAGCCTTTAGTCCAGTCAATTTTCTATCTTCAAGTCCAGTCTCAAGTCCTGCAAGGGACATTCAAGTCAAGTCAAGTCAAGTCTCCAGTCCAGTCTCAATAATTCCCAATCCCTACCGTCCAGTCTCAAGTCAAAAGAATAGAGAATATTATTACCTTGCAGAGGGAGGCAGCCACAGGATCAGGCAGAACAAGCGGCCACAGGCAGCCCGCAGGCACAGGCAGCGCAGTGGGGACAGGCAGCATGAGGGAGCACAGGCAGCCCAGTGGGCACAGGCAGCTCAGCGGGCACAGACAGCCCAGCAGGCACAGACAGCCCAGCAGGCACAGGCAACATGAGCGATCACAGGAAGCCCAGTGGGCACATGAAGCCAAAGGGCATAGGCAGCACCAGGGAGAACAGGCAACATGAGGGAGAACAGGCAGCCTCAAGCACATGTGTGCAGCTTTATGTCACGATTTTCACATGCCCAGGGGCCTGCTGCCCAATCAGGCCTTTGGCAGGCCCAGGAGGCACCAATTCTCCCTCCACATTCTGGTTTGAGCATGATCATGCACAGGGTGAGTGGGGGAAGATGGGCAGAGCACAATCACAACTTTTTTTTCCTGCCCATCCTGGCATGATCATGCCCAGGGCGGGTGGGGGAAGATGAGTGGAACGTGATTGTGTGATCGCTGCTTTTTTTCCTTGCCCATCCCGGCACGATCGTGCCCAGGGCAGGTGGGAAGAAGATGGGCAGAGTGCGATCGCATGCTCACCACTCTTCTTCTGGCCTGCCGCCACACAATTGTGCGAGCTCAGGCCCTGGGGCATTCAGGGACTCAGCGATCGCCCGCCCTATGCACTCCTGTGGGCCTGATCAGTAGTGGATTTGAAAGATTCCACTTGCCCATTTTGGCAGCTGGATTCAGATCCATGAATCTTGAATCCTTGTCAAGGAATCAAGGATTTGTGGATTCGGTTGGCCCATCCCTAGTTTATGTTATTCAAATTGAAAGATTTTTTCTCTTCTTTTCAAATATTTCCTGTTAGAGTTTTTTGTGACTTTACAACATGTGCATTTATCCCCTCAAAAAACTACCTTGGAATATCTAGTATAAACCAGCCAGAGCACAACTCCTATCTCCTTTCTCTCCTGAACAACCTTCCTGTAAATATCCCCTGGAAGTTGCAAACATAACTATGAAAGACCCAGTAGAGAAAGAAATGCCTGATTTCCTCACCTCTTCCATCAGAAAAGACCAAGATGGCTTTGCTACTAGCCTAGAGGGGCTAAAAGAAATGCTGTTGGCAGTCAGCTCTTCTGCAGAACCTCTACTCACTCTGATATCTCCCAGCAAGAACACTCAAGAAGAAAACTGTAAGAGGAAAACTCAAGAGGAAAACTACAAACACATAACCTCACTGATACAACTGAAGAGGGGAGGGGGGATGTGCAGATATTCCTGACCAGAGAATTGATCTCATGCACTTTAACATCAATTCTCCAACCCAGAAAATGACTCTCTGAGGGGCTTCATAAATTAGGTGGCTCAATTAGGTGACTTCAGCGGAAGGAAGTCACAGATCACAACTGCAGCCAGTCATTCAATTCCCCACTTTCCAACAGAGCTTCAGAAGCTTGGAAGCTGTAACTCTAGAACAAACTCCCACCTCTCAAGACCTGGAACCATTGTCCTTGTAGAAGTGTTGCCAAATACAGCTTGAACCAACTATGGAGATGATGACCTCGCAAGATGTACAGCAGCCTGCCCAGGACATCTCATTCTTCTCATCTACAGGTCAGTTAATCCCTCTGGACAGTTTACCCTTATTAATACCTTATTAATCCCAACAGAAGCATCTCTGGGCCAAAAGCGACAGGAATGCAAGACCTTCATAGGTGTACAACCTGAAGCCACTTCAGAAAGTTGCAAGCTAGTGGAACAGGAACAAAGCCCAAACCTAGTGAAAATACAAGAGTTGGTAATCTCATATGTAGAAAAGTTCCCCAAATCTCTGACTGACAAAACCAGCTCCAGCAAAATTCCAGGCTCACTCTTCTTTGCTGGAATATTGCTGGCTGGTGAAACAAACAATCAGATCCTTCCTTCATTAATTATATCACTAAATTCGATTTAATACTGCTGCAAGACATATGGGCCTGTGAGGTTTGTGAGTTAAACAACTTTGCCACACATACACTGAAAGTGTTGCCCAGTACAAAGAATGGGAGGTCCAGAGGTGGTTTAAGTATATTTGTTTCCATCACACTTCAAGGCCTTATCACTAAACTTGACCCCTTGAATCATTTTACCACAGCATTAATTATCAGATTCAGAACTACTTGTCTTTTGATTATTAACGTTTACCTGCCCCCTCACCACTCTTTCATTCAAATCAAATTGGACTGGAAAAGGTTGGAGGAATATATAATTAAGTTGACTACATTGTATCTGGAAGCCACAGTCATCATGGGAGGAGATTTCAATGCATGGACAGGACAGAATGATGGGATGCTTTTTTCTCATTTTCATGAAATCCGCCCAGAAAGCGACGAGGTTCATCCTTTACCTAACAGGAAATCAAAGGATGAGAATTGTAATTATGCAGGGCTATGCCTTCTACACATCACAAACAAGTTTGATTTTGTTGTTCTCAACAGAAGTACAGAAGGGGACAAAGATGGGGAATTCACTTTCCTACCCAATAATGGAGGTTCCACAATTGACTACATCTCAGTTTCTTGTAATCTGCTGGCCTCAGTAATCAACTTTACTGTGAAGTGTTGTTCAGATAGTGACCACTTACCACTGGCCCTACTCTTTAATAAGCAAAATCTTTATGTGGACTACAAACCACTACCAAATACATCAACAGATATAAGATCATGCTGCATCAAATGCTCTGAAGCACTAGACAAATCTATAAACAAGATGCTCCAGTCAGTCTTCTCTCTCTTTATGTTCTTCCATATTAACAGCAGATACTCCAAATAAAGCTATGAGTCTGTTCCAAATGTTGATTGAATCCTTACAACTTTCTCTGACCTCTAAATTTCCAAACAGATCCCACAAAACAAGTCACAATTCCAAACCTTGGAGTGACCATGAATGTGTCCTCATGAAGAACTCCCTAATTGCAAAATATAGGGCGTACAGAGAACAAAACTCATTAACTCTCCTCAAGGTCTGGTTTCTCCTGAAAAGGAGGTATAAAATCTTAATAAAGGAAACAGCATCCAGGATGCATGATTCACTCACATTTTGGAGGATAATAGCAGAAGGCTATCAGAATTCTGTCTCCATAATGGCTAACAATATCCCAGCATCCTTAAAAGCTGATATTAGTAATCTATTTGAGTGGCCTCCAGTCACAGAGGCTGAGGTAAATAAACAGGACTCCTACTGAACAGGTCACAAATTACAAATACCTTGGTGTAGTCTTTCAATCTTCTGGGACACGGAAAATCCAGAAGAAAATAGCAGTAGAGCATGCCAACTCTGCTTAGATTTTCATATACCAAAGGAGGGCAGCATATTCCTTTTGCCATTCAAGTGTTTACAGACAAGGTTCTATTGCAAATGTTCTATGACTCACAACTATGCACCCATTAAAATTTTGATTCATTTGAAGCACTGCAAACTAAATTCCTTAGAAGCATATTTGCCACTCCTTGTTGTGTCCCTAACGCAGTTTGTGCCTTGAGGTGGGCGAGGCCCGTGCCTGGATCCTTAAGATCAATTACTGGCTAAAACTTATTTTTTGCGCAACTGGGCTGGCCTCTCTATTTCAATTTGGATTTCAATCTGCATGGAAACAGGCATTATATGAGAAACTTCTAACATACGGGTTCACCCCTAATGTTTTGATAGCCCTTGGCTTCAGTGGCTCCAAATCTGCCGTCAAACAATGTATAAGGGATATAGAGCTACAAAATCATCTGAGCTTAGTTACCAAATACCCTACCATAGGACTTACTACAAAACCTTTCACCTACCCTAATTACCTTACTAATTTAGTAATTCCTAAGTATAGGAAGGCTTTTACTTTGGCATGATTTAACTCATCACCATCTGCTGTACTTGAAGGAAAATACAGGAGAATTCCATATCACGAGCACATTTGTCCATGTGCTAATGGGGCACACCTCCCTGCACACCTCTAGTGATGCTTCTGAGAAAGACAGCCAGTGAAGGGCATAGGTTAACAGGGGGGAAAGCCAATAAAAAACAAAGTTTTAAAAACTTTCTTTTTGCTTGGAAAACTTTCATAGACTCATGGAGATGGAAGAAACTGTAAGAGTTATGTAGTCCTACCCTCTACCATGCAGGAAGAGACAACTAAACAATCTGTTTAAAGACCTTCAATGAAGGGGAATCCACCACCCACTGATATAGTCTGTCAATCACTATCAAATATCATCTGGACACCATAATAATATAAACCTCATTCTTATATCTATATCTTTAAGAAAAAGAGGGAAAAAAACAACAACACTCTAAATGAATCTAGGGTCTACACTATCTGAAATATCAACTCCACTTGGACCCATTATTACTTAATATAATATTATCACTTAGACTATGGTAGGAGAAATATATACTGCTTGCCGAATAGAGGTGGTTTTATTTGCTGTGAAATTTAGGTGAAAATGAGTGAGCAGGATAGATAAAAAGGAATAAAGGTAAAATAACACCCCCCGGCGATATTAAATGAAGTCAAAGGATGAAAGTAGAGAGAATGTGAAATTTTGTAAGTATGAAGGTGATTATTAGTGTAAAATGTGGTATTAAATGTAATATAATGTTGTGGGTTTTTTTTCTTTTGTTTTTGTTTAGTTTTGTTTGTTAGATTTGCTAGTTATATTAGTTTGCTTTTGTTATTGGTAGAATGAATGTGTTTTGTAATATGTTGTCATGGATGTTTTTATATTTTTTATGTTTTTCTTTATGTTTTTTTTCTTTTTTGTCTTTTTTTGTGCAATTAATAATAAAATTTATATTTTAATAATTAAAAAAAATCATCTGGACACATTATTCCAGATGATGTCTAAATAAAGCAGAATAGTGTGGCACGAATACTTCAATTGATCTGGACACTATATTCCTGCAGACTAGAACTGAATTGGTTTTTTGAGTTCCCACATCATGTTTAGACTGTGGTATCGAGATCCTTAAATCTTCTTTGTACATACTACTGTCAAGCCATGTGTTACTCATTCTATGTTTGTGCTTTCCATTTTTCCTCCCTGAATGTAATATCTTACATTTATCCCTTCCAGAATTCAATTCGTTAGTTTTGGCTTGTCTCCTCTTGATCCTGTCCTCTGGAGTATTAGTTTCTCCTTCTTAATGTCATATTTTCTGCAAATCAGATACAAATGTCCTCTATTCTACCGAAGACATTTACAAAGACTTTGAACAACACCAGGCCCAGCAGAGAACCCTATGATACATGCTAGTCACTCCTGTCCAAGATGAAGAGCAACCATTAGTGAGCCCTCTTTGTGTCTAGATGTCAACCAATTACAAATCCATCTAACAATAGCTTTGTATAGCCCACATTGTTTCATTCTAAGATCATCTGGAGAGGTCCTTCCCTCTGTTCCACCACCCTTTCAGGTTCATTTGGTGGCAACAATAGACAGGGCCTTCTCAGTGGCTACCCTCAGACTTTGGAACGACCTCATTAATAAGGCCAGGGTAGCCCCCAAATCAAAACGTTTTTGTACCATTTTTGTACAAGCTGGCTAGATTGGGCTTTAAATGCTGTGTGGTTCTGTTTTTAAGGTTTGCATATAGTTTTTTAATGCATTGTAATATTTTAATGTTTAATATTTTGACTTCATATATTATTTAATTTTTTTAAAATCTGGTATTTGTATTTTATGACTTTTTTCTTCAAAAAAATTGCATTATTTTAAATATCTTGTTAACTGCCTTGAATCCCATTATTAGGAGAGAGGCAGGATAAAAATGATTAATAACAATAATATTCAGGGTTTAGTATATCCTTTATATTCTTCTGATCTACCAAGCGGGGAGGGAGAGACAGAGAGATAGATATTTGTCTGACATGAATTGTTTTTGAGAAAATCATGCTGGCTGTTAGTAGGCAGACACAGCTCTATCAAGCTTAAGCCCAGCAACTGACAAAAGACTTTCCCTCCACCTCAACTGCCCCTGCTGTGGCCCTGGAGAGAGAGAACAGAAGCCAGTAGCTATTGGACTTAATCCCTGTCCCCCCCCCATACTATTCTCTTTTCATCATGTGTTGTTTCTTTTCAGATTGCAAACCTGAGGGCAGAGAACTATCATGACCTACAAGCCACAAACCTCTCTCTGAAGTAGACAATATTTTTTGATTGCAGGCAACACAGCACACTTCTTCCAAAGCTGCTGAGACTAAAGTAGACATGGAGTTCACACCTTCATAGGTACAATCGTAAAATTTAGGCATGCAAAGCTGTGATTGAAGAGGATCATAAATCCAGCATCATCTCACTTCTTCTGACAGTTCCCAGACCCACATTTTGTTCCCACTTCTCACCCTTGAGACAGATACATATTTCCTGACTCTTCACTTAGGCCCTTTCTACACCATACCTGGATCCTGTGTCATCCTGTTGCAGTCCCAGCAGTGCCACTGCCAGGATGGGAGTGGGACCCAAACACTCCCCTCTGTGCTCAACTGGTTGCCAGTGGATAGGTAGCTTTTGGAACACTGTTGCCCCCTTGATAAACTCTGTCCCGGGGTCTACAACTTTGATATAAAACATAATCTAACCCACCAGAGAGGTCACCTAGATGAGCACATAGGCAACAACGGTCGTATGATCGGAAGAACCAGGTTAGGCCAGTAAACTCCCCTGTCACGTAGCCACAGGAGACCTCAAGCTGTGCCAACCCACAGTGGACAAAAGGTCCTCAGCCTTTAAGGAGCTAATTTGAAGGGATTAAGAGTTTTTTCCCACAAAGTTGGGCACTGGAAGCAATAAAATCTTATCAGACAAGGATCATCTACATAAACTTAAACTGCAACCCAAAGAGGTGGAAGATGCTGATACTGGGTGACACCTTGTTATCTTCCTATATCAAAGAAGGTGCCAGTGTGAAGTTGTTTTCTGTTGCTGTCCCCTTTGTTCTCCCCGGGAGAGGATTTGCCCTCTAGGTAAATTTTTCCTACATATAGTCCCCATTTTTTACTAGTTCTTTGGATACCTCCCGGTCATACCAACTGACTGCTCCCCCTCTCGACAGCCGCGCGATCCCCTCAGCATCTCTGAGTTCTGAGTTCCATTTCTTTTGCTGCTTTCTGGACCAAGGACTTCAAGAAAAAGTGCAGTATCACCCAAACCATGAATCCTTTAACAATCCCACTATCTTATTTCCACTCTTTATTTTTCTTTAGTCCTTGGATATGTTTGTGTGTAAATGTATGCATTAATGCATGATATTTCCGTTCAATAAAGTTGAACCTTTTTGGACCTTTTTGTGTGATTTCTGTCTGGGCCTGACTCCATAAAAACTGGGTAAAAGATCTCGCTAGGTTACTCTGCCTCTCGCATTGCTATTGCTTCTGCTCTGTTGAGTTTATTTTCCCCATCATGTGGAGCATATTAAGAAGTCCCTCAGGGACCCTCAAGAATTTCAGGGTAATAACATGCTCCTTCCTTCTGCAATGCAGCTGGCCTCTTCCTGTGCTGAGTTGGCCTCTTCCTGTGCTGCACTGCGGAAGGAAGCACTTGATAGAGCTTCCGCCCTTCCCACATGGCCACTGACTGCGCTATTGTTTCATGAAGGGAGGCCATTACCAGATTTTTTCCAGTAATGGTATACTGCACAATTACAATGGCTGGGGACACAACAGGTGCAGGATCACGATGACATTGCACAATGGCACACATCACGGATCGACTTCAATAAGTCCCCATGCTGAAATGGTGCTGTTGTGCAGAAATGGCCTTAGACACACAAAGTTCTCAAAACACTCACTCTGAGACTTTTGTTTTAGACTGCTCTGATCTTTTCTCCTTCACCAGATACAGTGTAGTGATAGGCAATAAATCAATTATCCAATTGATACTTTGTAATAACACAGATAGGCTCCAAACAGACACATTGTTAGAATCATAGAGCTGGAAAAGACCACAAGGCCCATTGAGTCCAACCCCCTGCCATACAGGAATATACCATCAAAACATTCCTGACAATGGCCATCCAGGCTCTGTTTAGAAACCTCCAAAGAAATTCCATCAGACTCTGAGGCAGCATATTTCACTGTCAAACTGCTTTCCCTGTCAGGCAATAATCTAGTAGCCCTGGATACTTCATAGCATTACAACTAAGCTTAGGAAGTTCTCCAGCAGTATTTCTGCATTGACTGCAATCCACTGTTTCAGTAAACGTCCAGTGGAACAACATATGACAGAAGCTATGCATCCTAACAGGAACTGTCAAATGAACAACTTTCTTTGGTTTCACTGTAATTCCCATGTTATTTTAAAAATAGTGCTTGAAAGGTTTTTAAATAGATATTTTCAAAACTTTGCTTGGAAAACCTAGAAAACATTTCAGAAAACATTTTCTCATTTGTTAGACTTGGTATTTTTGACTTGAATGATATACTCTGAGTGACTGCGGTTGATGCTTAATGAAAACCACACCTATCAAGTTCAATGATGTTGCCAGGTTCTGTCCCTTGTGACATAAATAGAGCTTGTGCTTAGGGCACAGGATTTGGTACTGACAGAAAGCAGGATACTTCTGACTTGGCAACCCTAATTAAGGAAGATACAACTGTAGCAGAGTCGTGTGCTTCATTCTCTTATGAATTGACCAGCCAAGTCAATTTAACATGCTGGAGGATGACAGGTTGAACTCGCTCCCTGCTATAGGACCTTATCACATGGGGCAGGTAAATCATGGTTGCATCTGGATAATAGTCCCTTCAGCTGGGGCTTCCCACATAAGGCAGACTCTCTTCAGTTGTTGCCCCGTGGGAGACCATTTTAAAAGGAATTCTTTTTACAAACACAAAAAAATCTTTATTGATCTCCTTTCCCACTTCTATTGCACTATGATTTCCTGTGCAAAAGTTCAGTTGTACTGTTATGTTGATTTTGGGTGGCCGGGGGCAATCAGGAGGTTTATGAAAATGCTGTTTAACCAGGAAAACAGAAAGCAAGTGAGTCTTTCAAGAAGGCATTTTTTTACAGAGAGTTTTGGAGCCTGCTGTAATTGTTATGCCTCCAAGTGCCTTTTATCCCCTAACTTCACATTCATGTAATTTGTAACTATAAAATGTAAAGCACATTTCATTCCTTCAGCAGGACTGCAAAACACAAGAAGGGACTGGGGGAGATGAGGGAGACTCCTCCCAGGAGTGGTCCCTATTGCCTGTTGATTAACCTTGCACTCAGGCAGGAAGCCACTTGCTTGTGCTCTTTCCCCCAACCTTTCCTCCCTCCATCTATCCATGGGCTGGAATAATGTTGCAGGAAGTACTGGGTAGGCAGTCTGTGTACAATAAGTTTTTGCTGTTAACAGCTGCTGCAGTCCCAGAATGGGAATGAAGGTGCACAAGGAAAGACAGCAGTCCAGATTGCATAACAGTTTTACAGACAACACAGCTGTAGAGAGAAGCCTTATGTGATAAGGCTTGTACTGTTTGTTCTGTAACTTCAATGCCCTAACCTGCCCCCTCACCCTCATAGACACACAGAGACTTGTCTGAAACTGGAAGTAATTTCCATGGAACAAAATTCCCTAAGGACTATGATTTGGAGAATAAAAGCACAGACTAGGCGAGTAGGTTCACACTGTGATTTCCTAAGTAAAAAAATAGTAAAAAGACTTTTTTCCTGAGAAAATAAAATGTTTATTTCTTCCTTCCTTATCAAATGTAATAGGGAGGGGGGAGATGCATAATCATTGTAAATATTCATATATAATCTCAAAATGTGAAAATAATTAACATAAATAAATAAATAAATAAATACAACAATGTAAAACTGCAGTAAACACATTTCCTCTTAGTTCATGCTGGCCAGGTCTTCTTTTTGAACACGTCACTCTGAAGTTCCCATGGTTTAGTTGATATGTGGAGTCTTGTTCAGGATCACATGCACTCTCTTTCTTTGTCCCTTTCTATTTTTTTTCTATTTTTTTCCCCATTCCCAGACATCTACAAACCTTAGAGTTCCTTAATTCTGCCAGTACTTTTCTTTGGTGTGTGGCTGATGCCACAGGGATTGGCACTTGGAGATTTGAATTTAGTGTATGTAATGATATTATGAACACAATCATTCTACAAATTTCAGTAATAAAAGGGCAACACATATTAATGGTTTATGACAGACAATATCTGCTCGCATGAGTGGGGAAGACAATCTTGCAACTGATATGTTTACTTGGAAATTTACTCTTGAGTAAATGTCCACATAATTGAACCTTACAATACCATCCTATATACATTTATCTGACCAGAAGCTCCCTTTAACACAGGCGACTGACGTATGAGTAAATACAAACTATATATATCTTCAACCTCCCTGCAATAACCCCAATGGTCTATGTGCTTACATTCCCAACTTCAGAAAGGTATGTGCCCTGCTGGACACATTTTCTGGTTAATCACATAACTGCAAGAAAAAGCAAAACTGAAATGGCACAACAGAATAGTGGAGTATACTAAGGAAAAGTATGAATGCTTTCCAACATCTTGTAGATTTATTGTTCTGTGTGCAGTTTAAAGAGACTTAAAGAAGAACATGGAATACCATGTAATCTATTGATTGTGCAGGTTGGGTCTTTGGTGGGTTGGTAGAATGGTGCAAGTTGAAGGCAAATTCTGCTTTAATAAATGACAATATAAATAACTTCTAGAATTAGATATATTGCTGTGCTTCATGATGAAGCAGAGAAACTACAAGAGAAATATTACACCTGAATATTTTTTCTGCTTCCTTTACCCCAAAATATTATTTAAACCCTAGTCAACCTTCCAAGACACACTTAGAAAACTTTTTTAAAAAAAAAAATTGTTCAAATGCTTCATGTACTTACTAGGCATATAGAGACATTATATGGATCAAAGTATACAGTAAAGTATTTCTGACATACATTCACAATTCAGTCAAATTTTTGGTTCTACTAGGCAGATTATAACAATTTCTTGTTAGGTTCCCATTCATATTCTGCTGTATAGTACTGACTTTCATAAAAGGCAGTGATATATTAGGATACTTTGTATCCAAATGTTTTAGATGGAAACAAAGTCAGGTTAAAGGTTGAAAGGAAAAGTCTTTCTTGCTACAGAAGCTGGCATGAAAAGGCACTCTTCTTCCATTACATAAGTCCAAGCAACCAAAATGTGTAAAAATCCTTCCACATGATTAGGAGGATGGGCTCATAATTCATTCTGGTCAGGGGTCTGTGAGTATACTATAATTTAACATGGATTACTAAAACCTTTATTTTGAACTAATAATCTGGAAAAAGTGGTTTAAGATTTTGTTATATTTGGGTTAGCAAAGACTTTCAAAGAATGGTTCAAGTTATTTTTGGCTACTACAGAATAAAATTATTATAATTTTGGTTCAGGTTCTAACATCTGTTCTAGGACTCCAAAATCTTCTGTTGAGTGTTGCGTGGTTTGGGTCTCCATCTTCATCATTTGAACTCATTAAACTATTAAACATTAATGGCGGCAATGGTAGGTTTTCTTTAGCAATATGTCCAGATGATATGATACTACCACAGGGATCTGCACTGGCATCTCTGGTGTATCTGTGAGGTTTTGGTGTGTTGAACTGAACTAAAGGAATTTCATTCCTTCTGGCCAAGAACTGGGAGTAAGGTGGTGGATTCATACTGGGGAACAAAGGTTGTTTAGCTTTTCCTAAGCTGACAAGATAATTGTATTTGGGAGACTGATAAACATCATAACCATTTTCCAGGGCCCAGTGTTTGAAAGTGCAGTCATCATAATTGAAGTAATGCTGCAGGGGGGAAAAAGAGACACATACACACACAAAACAAAAGAAAAATCAGAACAAATGTTAAAATGTACGCTGAAAATTCTGGTCAGATTCTTAACTTCATTTTCATGATAAATAATCCCTACATCTACTAGTAAAATGCAGGCTGGACAGGGCTACTGTTAGGTGGATTTGTAATTGGTTGGCTGACCGAACCCAAAGCTCACCAATGCCTGCTTTTCATCCTGGAGAGAAGTGACTAGTGGAGTGCCACAGGGTTCTGTCCTGGGTCCAGTGCTGTTCAACATCTTCATCAATGACTTGGATGAAGGAGCAGAGGGCATGCTGATCAAATTTGCAGATGACACCAAATTGGGAGGGGTTGCTAATACAGCAGAGGACAGGATCAAATTTCAAAATGACCTTGACAGATTGGAGAGCTGGGCCAAAGCTAACAGAATGAATTTCAAAAGAGAGAAATGTAAGGTCCTGCACTTAGGCAGAAAAAAATGGAATGCACAAGTATAGGATGGGGGACACGTGGCTGGATAGGAGTATGTGTGAAAGGAATCCAAGAGTCTTGGTAGATCACAAGCTGAACATGAGTCAGCAGTGTGATGCGACATCCAGGAAAGCCGAAATCGATTCTTGGGTGCATCAATAGCAGTATGGTGTCTAGATCGAGGGAGGTAATGGTACCACTCTATTCTGCATTGGTTAGGCCTCACTTGGAATACTGTGTCCAGTTCTGGACACTTCAACTCAAGAAGGATATCGACAAGCTGGAACATGTCCAGAGGAGAGCGACCAAAATGGTGAAGGGTTTGGAAGCCATGCCCTATGAAGAACAGCTTAGGGAGCTGGGTGTATTTAGTCTGCAGAAGAGAAGTTTAAGAGGGGACATAATAGCCATGTTTAAATATTTGAAGGGATGTCATGTTGAGGAGGGAGCAGGCTTGTTCTCTGCCACTCCAGAGACTAGGACAATGAGCAATGGATTCAAGCTGCAGGAAAGGAGATTCCACTTGAACCTCAGGAAGAACTTCCTGACAGTCAGAGCTGTCCGGGAATGGAATATGCTGCCTCGGAGTGTGGTTGAGTCTCCTTCTTTGAAGGTTTTTAAGCAGAGGCTGGATGGCCATCTGTTGGGAATGCTTTGATGAGTGTTCCTGCATAGCAGGGGGTTTGACTGGATGGCCCCTGTGGTCTCTTCCAACTCTATGATTCTATGATTCTTTTATCAAATATCTGTTTCTATTTGTCTCTATGATATTTGATTTCATTGTTTAAAATTTCATAATATAACTAATGTATGATATATAGCAACAGTGAAATTGAGATTTGTCCGTGTTTGATATACAATACAATGTTTTAATACTTTTATTACAAGATTTACTGTGTATCTATCTATAGATACTGTCTATCTATCTATAAAAAAGCAACACAAAACCCACCAATTTACTAGGTGCTGCACAAGTGTGAAGTTCTATAAAACATTTTAAACACTTAGGTGATTATATTATTCCACAAATTGGCTTGAAATGTGGGAAAAAGTGATCTATACTGCAGTTTATGTATTTTAAAAATTGGAAACAATATATCATCAAATTGTATTTTTACAATTTTTACAACTGTGTTTTTTCTTTTAAGTGTGGATTTTTTTTTTTAATGTGAGGGCTAAAGGCCTATTTCTCCAGCCCCCTAGAGTTAACTTTTCTATCCTAGGCCTATTTCCATCCATGCTGTCAAACTCAAGAGGATACTCAAGTCCTTACATAATAGCTTTTAAACATTTTTTCCAAGAAAACAGATATTGGGCCTATCACAGAAGATACTTTGTAAGCTGATTGTCCCCTCCTTCACTGTGCCAGTCTCCTGAAAGAGTCTTACTCAGAATATGGCTATTGCAGGATGTGTCTGTTATCGAGTAGGTGCCAAGCCTCTTATACAATCCCCAAAATTTACCATTTAATTTCTTGTCGGTATAATTCATACATAAGGGAATCAAATGCCAGGAATTAAACAACTTTGAGAATATGCTTTCTAACCTTGGTAGAGACTGACATCATCTTTTTTCCAAAGAGTGTTCTGCCATCACCCACTGATCAATAACCATCCTCAGACATTTTTCCCCAGGTCTCTCAGACTTAGTATAGTTAAAATTGAGCAAGAAAGCATATGTTTTGGAAGCCAGTCACCTAATAGCTTGCATTATAAGTTAGAAGAGTATTAGACAAGAATGGAGTCTGAATGTTAAATTCTGATTCTTATTCTTCTTATTATTTATTTATATAACACTATCAGTGTACATGGTGCTTTATATGAATCGTTTATGATTGTTAATATAACATGTCCCTGTCCACAGGCTTTCAATCTAAGGAAAAGGAAAAGAGAACAGTGTGGGAGAGGGGATTAAATTCAGCAGATGTTGGCTGCTGTTATCTCTTTCCAGGCCAGAGCAGTGGTAGTTGGGATGGGTAGAGGGCCTTTCCTCAGCTCCTGGGCCTAGGCACAATGGAGCTGTGCCTGCCAGTTCTTCTCTTAGCAGTGGCAGTTGCGATGGAGGGAGGGCTTTTTCTCAGCTGCTGGGTCTAGGCATGGTAGAGCTCTATCTGCCTGTTCTTCTCTCTCTCCAAAGCCCAGGGCAGTGGCAATTGGGCTGGAGGGAGGGCATTTCCTCAGCTCCTGGGCCTAGGCATGGTGAAACTATGTCTATCTGTTCTCTCCCTCTAGAGGTCACAGTAGTGACTATTGGGATGGATGAAAGGCCTTTTGGAAGGGCAAACTTTTTATAAAAAAAGATAACAATTGGAGATATGTGACACCTGCCAAAATAGTGAAGGTTCCCAACAGGTTTAAAGCATTTGAATGTCAGTTTCTCTAGTCAGTGTGTTCTTACAGATATTCTAGGCCCTCTGCATTTTTCCCCTCCATATTCTCTGTAGCACACGGATGGTGATGTACATGCAGAGAGAAGTAGGGGAAATGCTACATTGGTCCTAGTGTCTCATAAGAGCAGCAAGTGCCTGAATAAAGACAAGCCCATAAGAAATGGAAAGGGCAGCAGCTTCTTGGGAAGCACAACAGAATTGTTTACTCCAGCTCCCACACATAGAACCGAATGAGTCTCTGGTATAAGCGTTGCTGCATGATGAAAAGATGGCAGGTAATTTTATATGCATATGCAGACTCACCGATCCAAAGATATCTCCATTCATGTCCATACAAAGGAAGCGTCCACTTTTCACACCATTTATTACTACATAACCAGAAGCTTCAGATTTGATCATCAAAGCACCTGAAAATGGAACAACAAAGCAATAAAACATTAAAGCTGTTAAACCTAAAAAAAAAAAACACAAATTACAGCAGAGACTCTAGCAGAGCATTCCTGACCCTGACCGGAAGCCGACCCCACCTGAAAATGACGTTACTAAATATTAGGAAATTATTTAATAACTTAAATCCTAGATGGTGGTTGTAAACAGATCAGACCCAACCACAAAATATTCTTGTCTATTTGGCTGACAGTTCTATTAAATTTTAGTCATGTTACAACAGAATGCCTGTTTACAAGTTCAGTAATAAAGAGCTTGTTTCAAGTTGTAGGAAACAGAAACAGCAGTGTTGCAAAGTATCTATTTATTTTTGGATTTTGTAGTCATTAAATATGTATGTTCATATTTGTATATACCTGAGCATTTGAGGTCTAGAAATATTATATTCCTAATACTAAATGCAATGAATTTGTGTCCCAAAGTAAACACCCAGCCTTAAATCACTGCCTGAAGAATAAAGTAGCCACAATAGTATAGAACCTGGACAGTCTAAGATAAACTGGCATCATATACAGGGACAAGATTAAATTCAAGAGAGATAATAGAAGTATAGAGCTGGAAGGGGCCTCAAAGCTTGCCATATCCAAGACCCTGCAGGAATCCACAGCAAAAGCACTCCTGTGAGGTAGGGATCCAACCTATGTTTAAAGACCTCCAGAGAAGAAGGGTCTAAAGTGTTCCAAGGCAGTATATTCCACTGTCAAACAGCTCTTACCACAAGTTCTTCCTAAAGTTTAAGTGGAATCTTTTTTTCTTGTAATTTGAATCCGCTCATTTGCATCCTAGTTTTTGCAACATCAAAAAACAAGCTTGTTCCATCTTCTACATGACATCTCTTCACATAAACTTTCAGATGAGCTGAGATTAAAGAAAGAGATTGGTAAGAAATGAAAGAAGAGGGAAATCAAATGGATACCAGGCTTATTGAGGGTTTTTGTTTTTGCTTTTTTGGTGGGAGGGAAGCTATGTTTGGAGCAAGAGGAAGAATAATGTCACTCCATAGAGAAGATGGTGAAAAGCTAACAGGACCAGAGAAAATGCCAAACTCTTCAAAAACATTTTTTTGCCTCAGTCTTCTCCCAGAAGGAAAACAGTAGTCTAAACAATGAAAATAGAACAAATGATACAGTAAGGACACTACAGCCAAGGATAGGTACACAGGTAATAAAGAAATAGCTGGCTACTCTAAATGAATTCAAGTCCCCAGAAACTTGCAAGTTCAATCCTGGAGAATTCTTGGTGAACATGAGAGTTCTCAGCAGATTGGAGGAGGAGGAAAATGCTGTCTTCATCTTTAAAAGTAGACAAAATGAGTACTTAAGCAACTATGGACATCAATTAGCTTGATGTCAATATCAGGAAAGATTCTAGAACAGATCATTAAACAGTGAATCTGTGAACATATAGATAAGAATTCTATGTTTACTAAGAGCCAGCATGGGTCCCCCCTTCAAAAAAAAAAGGCCATTTTTTTTTTAAATAGAATCACAAGGTTTGTAGATCAAGAGTCGTATATCTTGATTTCAGTAAGGCTTTTGAAAAGGTCCCCATGATATTCTCACAGGTAAACAAGCAGATCATGGGCGAGACAGTGCTACTGTTAGGTGGACTTGTAATTAGTTGACCAGTCAAACACAGTCAAACACAAACACATCAATGATTGCTCTTCATCCTGGAAAGTAGTGCCTAGTGGGTGCCTTAGGGATGTGTCCTGGGGCCACTGTTGTTCGACATCTTTCTAAATGACTTACATGATGGAACAGAAAGCATGCTTATCAAATTTGAAGATGACACCAAAATGAGGAAGGGATAGATAATATTACAAAGGACAGGATAAGAATTGAAAATGACCTTGGCAGATTGGAGAGCTGGATCAAAACTAACAAAATGAATTTTAATGAGGATAAATCTAAAGTACTACATCTAGGCAGAAAAAAAATGAAATGAATATATATAGGAAGGGTGATAACTGGCTTGAAAGCAGTATTTGTGAGAGGATCTAGGCATTTTAGTAGATCACATGGTAAACATGAGTCAATAGGTGGCCAAAAAAGCCAAATCAATATCAGGATAGCAAGATATACCATATCCACAGCACTCCCATGATCTACCAAGCTTGTAACTCTATCAGAAATAGAGATAAGATTAGTTTGGCTTGAATTGTTTTTGTTGACTTGTTGTTTAGAAACTCATGCTGAATTTCACTTCATTTCACTGGAATTCTTCCCCCCAACTCTCCAATCTGTTGAGGTCACTTTGAATCCTGATCCTGTCCTCTGTGGTAATAGCTAGCCCTCCCAAACATAAATACAAAGGATTTATATATAAACATTTATATTCAAGAACTGAATTGATAGGAGATTCTTGTGTCTAGATCACAAACAGTCTATATTGTGCTGGCCAGACTGGATTTGAACTGGGTCCATTTCAGGAGGCCATATTGAGAAAGACTTTAACAGAGTGAAACAAGTCTAGAGGAGGGCAACCAAAATGAGTTGGAAACCAAGCTCTACGAGTTGTGGTTAGAAGAGCTCAGTTTGCTGAATCTGAAAGAGAAAAGGTTAAGAGGAGAAATAATAGTTGTCTTCAAATATCTGAACACCTGAAATAGAGATGATGGAGCAGAATTCTCTGTTACTATAGATGTTCGGATGAGAACTGGTGGGAGCTGAATTTCAACTAAACTTTAGCAGAAATTTCTTAGCAGTAAAGAGCTATGCAGTGGACGTGAAGACTTCTGCTTCTCTGGAGGTATTTAAGCAGATGCTGGGTAGTGGTCTCTCTGGGTAGTTAAGTACTGCAGTGTAGACCCTGCATTGAGCAGCAAGTTGGATTAGATGACTACAAGCCTTTTTCTAGGCCTGTGATTCCTAGCTTAATGAAGACTGGCCTAAGGCAGCCAGACTTAAGGCTGCATCAAGGCACTTCAGTATTTGATGTAGAAAATATGAATTCCCCAATCAGTCAAGTATCAAATCATTTACTGTCCTTTACTTTATTGAAAATCTACTGTAAAAAATGTACTATGTATTCCTAGTCAGTCATTACCAGTTCAGAAGTGATGCTATATGTGGACCCTTGCAATATGCAAGGTGCCAGGTTTTGCTTAAGAAGAATTTTATACAAAATGTGGGGAGGGATGAAAGTCCTCTTGGGCTTCTCTTATTTCACAGTGAGAGAAGGCACAAGGCAGAGTAGGAAAGTTCAGAGGGAGAGGAATAAATCAATACCTACATCTGGACAGAGGCAAGAGACTGACTTGGATTGGAAGCATAGTGCTGGGGGAAAGGAGTTAAATATTTTTTGCAGCCCAGCACCAAATAGCCTCATCTGAAGCAGCTATTTGTCCTATTCTGGATAACATGAGCAATGGCAAATGATTTTCATTGGTAAAATGACCCAGTGTAAAAGATGCTCCTTGTCACTCCCAGAGCTACACTCCCCAGTCCAAAAATGAAGAATGCCTGTCCTAATTCAGTCACAATTTTTCCTTATCTTTTCTTTTTTTTTAGTAAGGACATGTGGATTATTACGGTATATTTCTAACAGCAGTTTCTGCATTTAATGTAAGAGTTTCAACATTTTCCTCTTTTGTAAACCTCTCACCCAAAATAGATCTCTTGCTCAGTCAGGACTTAGTAATGAATGATCCAGACAAAATTAGAGTTTTTTCCCCTCAAGTCATACTGATTTCTGAGGAAAGATAAAATATATAGGTTTAGTGGCAGCTGGTGGCTTTATAGTTTAGTCAATCTGAATAAAAAAGTCCATACTTTAGAGGAACTCTCCAAGGTGATGAATGTATGTTGGGGATAAGGTATACCTTATCTAGAGCTGTTGGACTGTACCATATCATCCAATTTTGACTTTTGTTAAATTCTTTTAAACTGGAGACAATATTTTGGTTCAGAATGTTGACAAGGGTATATGTTGGCCTATGGTATACCCACCCCCTTATTATTTCTGATCATCTCTGTTGTGGCATCTTGGCTTCAGAACTCTCCTTACAAATGAACGTATTTTTTTCATTTGTGTTAGTTTTATAATTGGAGTACATGTCTTCAATAAGAATTTTTCCCACAATTACAAGAGGACTTCCAATGACATACACAACTGTCTTTGTATCCACACTGAATATTCAAGATTAGTTATGCTTTCAATGAAAGCCTTTTCTAAGATACAGGTACTCACAAATGGGACTAAATTTGTGGTCTTTTAAGGTGAAAATTTAATAGATATGACTAGAGAGCAATCCTAGTCAGGATACCTTTAAGCTAATCCATTTATAAAATTCAAATTTTATGTGGGCCGTGACAATATTATTCCTAGATTAACACTAGCACAGAATGAAGACAACAGACTTTGAGTTTGTTCTCAGCATTTGGTACTTAACTCTTACCAAATCTTTCCTTTCATTTTCCTCCGTTTTCACATCTCTTATACACACCAATACTTATACACCTGTCAGCTTAAAATAACATGCTGTGACTCTGATAAAATGGACTCTAGTCCACAAAAACTTACACCATAATTTTAAAAGGTGCAACAAGACTTTGTTGCTACAGAAGTACTTTATTCTGTCTATCCTGCATCTACTGCTATGTTCACTAAGTGCTAAGAGAGAGACTTGCTACAGTTTTTCTTCATATACCTCCTATACCTTTATCAGACCTTACAAAGTTACCTTTTGAACTACAATTTCCAGAATTCTCCTGTCAGCATTTCTGTCATTTTTGGCTCTGCCTTTATCACATTCTTCCCAAAACATCTTCTATAATACTTACTGTAAATGGTTTGATAAGGACTTCCATCCACGTAGCCATTGGAGTTAATTTGCAGGTGGAAGCTATTTCTTGCTGTGGACGTGTACAAATGCAGCAGGCTGTCTGAGTTTCCCCAGTTGAGGGTGAGCAATGGTGACACATTGGGGAAAGCAGTAACTGCTTTCCAATTGCATACTGCAAACAGCATGAATTTCAGGAAGCTGTACAGAGTAGCTTGGACCATAGTGTTCCTCTCTTAGTGGCTGCAGCAATATTTGTAACTTGATCCCTTATATGATCCTTTCTGTCTGTCTGTCTGTCTGTCTGTCTGTCTCTCGTTCTGCTGGAGTGTAATGCCTCAAAAAGGTCCCTACAGTCTTGCTACAGTTTTATAAAGGCCAGCTAAGTGATGGGGGGAGGGGTTCCTTTGGGGCAATATTTTGGGAGTGTCCTGAGACCTCAACAACTCAGGAAGGAAAAAGAGAGAGAGAGAGAGCTGCACATATATTCCTTGGGTTTATGTGGTTTCCAAAGTAAACTTTTGGACACTAAATAACATGTTCAAACATTATCTGGAAAAAAAAAACCCTCTGACATCAGAGTGCTTCCCACTTGACTAGATCAGGAGCAACCCATTCATTTGCAAGGCAATGACATCTTCATTCTTCCCCTTTCTCTAAGCTGTTTTTGTGCACCTGGGATTTTAAGTATGGGGTCTGAGTGTCTGTTGAGGCCATTTTGACTCTGTGGTATGGCCTGAGGCACTTGTCCTACACAAACGATCAAGGCAAAGTTAGGAAGCAAATATCCTTACAGGAAATTAACTATCCAATAGCAACTACTACATACTAAATACAACACTGAGCTCTTTTTCCAATATCTCCTAAATTAATAGTGTGGCTGTTTTGGTGCTATTTGATACAAATGGCATGAAGACTACAAATGGAAAGTTAAAAAAGATAATAAGATAATAGCAAGCAAACTTGAATGGCACCCTAAATCTGTACTTGATCTCCAGTTTGAACTGATAAAGAGAAAATCTTCTTGCTTATTGTTCTTCTGTTGTAAAGACTGATTGTCCTCTTTAAATACCTCAAGGGCTGTCACAGAGAGAAGAAGGCAGGCGTGTTCTCTGCTGTCCCAGAGTGTAGGACCAAGTCTAATCATTTGAAGTTACAGGAGGTTAGATTTTGACTGAACATTAGGAAGAACTTCTTGACAGTAAGAGCAGTTCAGCAGGGGAACCAATTCTCTAGAGCAGTGGTGAGGTCTCCTTCTCTGGATGTCTTAAAAAGAAGAAGAAGAAGAAGAAGAAGAAGAAGAAGAAGAAGAAGAAGAAGAAGAAGAAGAAGAAGAAGAAGAAGGGGAGGGGAGGGGGAGGGGGAGGGGGAGGGGGAGGAGACAATCCAACAGCTACCTGCTGGGGATACTTTAGCTGGCGATCCTGTAATGAGCATGGGGTTGGACTTGATGGCCCATGAAGCCCCTTCCAATCTGATGATTCTATGATTTTATGATTCTAATAGTTAAATCAGGGTTTATTAATTGTTGGAAGAGTGAGGGCAATGAGGTTCACTTGAACACAGGGGTGTTATTAACAGAAAAGAAACTCAGTTCAGGGTTGCTAGAAATGGACTGGGGTGTTTCCAACAGAAAACTTGATAGATCTACTTTGGAAGATAAAGAGAAGATGCTGATTCAGTAAGCTTTTATTTTCCATAGTCTACTCAGGGATCCAAATGAATGTTTTGGCTATGACAGCCTAGCAAAGGGGGCAGGGAAGATGCTACTGCACCTCCTAGCCCACCCTATTGGGTTTTACTGTTCCTCACTCACTTACCACAACATTCCTAGCAACAGGCAGCTTGTTAGATGTTCTGAAGTGGAGAACATTATGCGGCACCCCAAGCCTGACCTTTCTGAACAACCTGTCAGCCCTGGCAAGCCAATAGGATTTACTCCAGTTGAGGCCTGGCATTGGCCCAGGCATAGAAATTATGTAAACTTATTCTCTTAAATTCTATCCAGGGACTAGCCATTGCTGTTATAAATGAACAAATACTCCTAGATCACTGGTTTTTCCAGACCGGCTATACTCTCACATTCATGAATTAATATTCAGACCATGGTGTTGTTGAGTGCCTTCAAGTCATTTCTGACTTATGGTGACCCCAAGGCAAACTTATCATGCGGTTTCCTTGGCAAGATTTACTCAGAGGGCGGTTGCTATTTCCATTCCCTGAGACTGAGAGAGTTGATGGCCCAGAGGGGATTTGAACCCTGGTTTCCAGACTCCTAGTCCACCACCCAAACTGCTCTGCCATGCTGATTTTAGCTCCATGAATGCAGTTTACTGGAGCAAAGGGGAAATGAGTTGTGCTATGTATAGAAAGAGAGATACTGGAAGTTTTTGAAAGAAGCAAGTCTGATAAAGAAACAAGACATGATATCTGGATTGAAACTCTGCAGTTCACTGCCCATTTAACAAGCAAACCAAACTGGATCTGAAATTAACTAGGAGGTCCAACTTACGGCTAAAAAGAAGAGTTTTAATCATAGGTGGATTTTTAATCATGGCTCTTGCTTAGATCTGCAACAGAGATTTGAAATGAGAAGATGGAGCTAAGATGGAAACTTTGTACCAAGTTAAGGCAAAACTAGAAGGGGCAAATGGATCCTTCTTTCCTAGAATGTTGGTTTGCTGTTTTTGCATACCCTGCACACACAAAAAGAGAAAGAAATTCCTCATGATCTCCACATTAGAAGTGGCTTTGTGCTTGAAAAATATAGGCACATCAACTCGCAAATTCATATTTACTTCATCAAGGACCAGCATTCCTTTAAAAAAATCTGACTACACATTACAGGAGATAACAGCATTATTTCTCACATTTGACACACTGCTCATCTGAGAGGAAAACCTAGCAAAGAAGCCCCTAATTTACGTTACAAGGATAATAATAAACTGATAAAGTTGTTGTTGCTGTTGCTGTTGCTGTTGTTGTGAGGATTACTGAGAAAATGTGTCTGAAATTATTTGAACAATCTAAAATGCTAGAAAAATGCTTAATTCTAGTGTTTGAATTTAAGCATAGTCGTTATGCTATACAATTATTTATAAAAGAAATTTCCTCACAAAATTTCTGGAAAGAGTTAACAAAACACACATCATGTTGTTAAAGGAGGGGGGAACCGGAAACCAAAAAAGACCTTTAAAAGCAACATCCATAGTCAAAATTTGATAGTGGAAACTTTAAGCAAATTTACTTTAGTATTGCAACTTAAGTAAACACAGCTCAGCAAAGCAAAGCTGGGACAAGCAGCACTGACCTGACAGGAACCTTTTGCAAACTGTGGTGGACAGTGAATCTGTGCTGTATGCTAGACAAGAATTTAACTAGTACAGTTGACTGGTTCTCTCTGGCAAAGAAAGCAACACCCGCTGATGCACTTCTTAGAACCTCTAACTGAAAAAATAGGAAATTGAGTTTCCTATTGAGTTTTTTTGGTCAGAATTTGTGTCCTGTGTTTAAGGGCAAGAGAATATGATGTAATTTATACAGGTGAACTTTTGGAAGACAGCCATGGATGTCAGAGGAGTGGACAGGCATGTATACAGGTGTATCTGGCAACAAGACTTGGCACCAGTATGGTAGATGTAAACAATTGGTACAATGCAAAACATCCAGACAAATTATCTCATTATTTACACTGGCATAAAAATGTAAGAACTCCCTTGACTTCTGCACCTTTTTTTTTCTGAGGATGTAGTTGGTCAAATGTTAGTATATCGTGAAAGCACAGGTTTCATATAATGTATCTAGTTGTCTAGGAGGAGAACTGCATATATCTCCCTTTGAAAAAGATAATTAACAAGTATGTAAACATGGCCATAATGCAGTGGAATGACATTTCCTCCTCCCCCAGTTGAAAATGAAGAATAACTATTCATAGAAGAAGCAGTTTAAGATCCTTCCACCATAATTTTTTGGTGTTTGGTTTTTTGATCATTTCACCATAATTTGGTGTTAATGTATTATAATACATTTCAACTTGCAAAGTGAAAAGTTGGGAAGAAAGCCGCTTGACCCATTTCTTTACTCTAGCAACAGTCAACCTTTGACAGAATCAGTTTTGAGATTTTGTAATTATAAAGATTTTATGTGTATTGGATTTCTAAGCATTTGTGGAAGATTACAGAAAATGAATCCATATATGTAATACCTCAAGAAGAAACTCACAAATATTTTTTTAGCTGACAAAGGCTGCATTCTATGGCTCCTGTAAGAGCATCCCAGAAGCCATATGAACTCCTCCTCCAAGCCATATGAACTCCTCCTCCAAGCTTTAAAAGAAGGGATCTTATCTCCAATTCACACACTCTGCCTGTGTGGAAAATTCAGCAACTCCCAGTTCCCCTGGCATTAGAACTGGGAGAGGTAAACAATGAATAGATATAGGTTGTGGTTCAGGAAAACCACGGGAGGCCTTGGGTCTACAGGATCGCAAGCTCTCCTGCTCCCAGGATGCTCCTCATCCTAGAGGAAAACTTACACCAGCCTTGCTATAACCAATTACAGTGGAAAGAAATGTGTTATAGGAAAAAAAAAGAGAGAGAAGGAATAGAATCCTGTACTCTCACATGCAAGGGCCCAGTAGTACTTTGACAACCTTGAGTGTGCCAGCCATAGAGGTAGGATGGTCCTGTCATAAGTATAGGCAGATGAATGTTTAAAACTCTTTCTTTTTTCCCCCTCAGTACAGTCTTAACTCTATTACACTGATAGTACATTAGAGCAGCGGTTCTCAACCTGTGGGTCGTGACCCCTTTGGGGGTCGAATGATCCTTTCACAGGGGTCGCCTAAGACCATCAGAAAACATGTATTTCCGATGGTCTTAGGCTCCATTCCCTCCTCGGTGGTGGTGCGTGAGCCACGCATTTGCGTCCTCCTGCCCCCTTTGAAGTACCTTACTAAAGAACATTTTCTTGGCATCGAGTGAGAGTGAGTTGGAAGGGCAATCTCCGACCAGCCACTCCGAGGCTCAAACAAAGCTAAAAACATCTAGTATAAGGAAGTCTGAGAAGGCAAGAATTGAAAAGAAGGTGAAAGGAAAATTACCTGGTAATGCAGTTAAGTCTGTTAAGGGCAGGGAAGGGCTCCCAACCGCTCCTTTAACTTCCGATCGCCATGTTGAAAAGAGGCGTTCAGGAAGCAACGGAGGGGGCTATGAGAGGAAGGAGCTCTCCTGACCAATCCAAGCTCGCCAGCAACACAACCAATCACACTCAAGCACGCGAGCAGCCTCTGCCAGGAGAAATGGCAGCCTCTCAGCCAGCAGTTCCTTGCCCTTCTGTCTTAGTGAATACAGTAGTGTTGTGTATGGTGTCATTATTCACTAGGAGTCAAACTGCAATGCCTATGAAACGTAAAGAAGTAAGATTTGAACCTCCTATGTCCTCAATGTCTTCCCAGGGCAATGTGTCTGAGTGTAGTAAGGAGGTGATAAGACAAATGGTTGCTGAAGAAATGGAGGTGCATGTTAATAGGCAAACAATATTAGTGAAATGATTTCACAAAATACATAACAAGTTTAAAAAATGAATTGCAAGTTGGACAATTCATTGAATTTGAATGTAATGTCATTATTAAGCAGTCAACAAACTACTTCAATGAATCCTTCATTTTCACGTGATTTTCCAGATGATACAAAAGTTATTCAAGCTGAATCAAATGATGCTGGTGTGTGTTTACCAAAAAAGTCTACCTGTAAGTCCAAAGTGACTAGAGTTGAGGAATCTGCTTTGTCACACTCTGAACAAATCAACACTGAATCTGAAAGTGATGAGGAACCAGATTTGGCAGATACTCATGAGGATAATGACTTTAAATCAGATGGTCCTATTTCTGAGGAGGAGGATGCAGAAGATGATAATAAAGTGAGATTATTTTCCTCAGATTCTTTTAAAAGTTTGCTGAAAAAGGTGTTGGTAACTCTGGGACTGGACAGTCTGGAGAGTGCCACTTCAGATATTGATAAAAACAAGAATGTTGCATCAATTGTAAGGAATAAGCTTACAAAATCTAGTGTTATTCCCATGCCAGATTTGTTTTTGGATTTAATTCAGTCTGAATGCAGTGAAACCAAATCTTCAAACTTTATATCATTTATGGTGGACTGAATATCAGATATTTACATTACAATTCATAACAGTAGCAAAATTACAGTTATGAAGTAGCAATGAAAATAACATGAGGAACTGTATTAAAGCAGTCACGGCATTAGGAAGGTTGAGAACCACTGCATTAGGGGGAAAGTCTTGACAGTTATTAGTATTCCAACTTTCTTAGTAAAAGTAATGGAGGAAGTGAAGTGGTTTTTAATGTTTGGATATTATGTACTTACATAAATAAAGCATTAAAATAGGTAAGTAGAAGACAATCTATTGTATGCAACATAGGAAACTGCCTTTTACCAAGTCAGACTCTTTGATCTAACCCTGTGTTGTCTGCTCAACGCAGTGATTCTTCCCAGTCTCTGGCAGATATCTTCTACAACATCTGATACCTGATATTTTTTAATTAGAGAAACTAGCAAGTAAAGTTGTGACTCTCTGCTTAACCATCTGCTGTACAAATAAGATTTGATTCATTTAAAATCACAGAATCAGAGAGTTGGAAAAGACCACAGGGGCCATCCAGTCCAACCACCTGCTATACAAGAACACCCATCAAAGCATTCCCAACAGATGGCCATCCAGCCTCTGCTTAAAAACCTCCAAAGAAGGAGACCCTATCACACTCCGAGGCAGCATATTTCACTGCCAGACAGCTCTGATCATCAAAGTTTTTCCATAAGTTCAGGTGGCATTTCCTTTACTGCAAGTTGAATCCATCACTCCTTGTCCTAGTCTCTGGAGCAGTGGAAAACAAGCCCGCTCCCTCCTCGACATGACATCCCTTCAAATATTTAAACAGGGCTATCATGTCCCCTCTTAACCTTCTCTTCTGCAGACTAAACATACCCAACTTCCCATTCCTCATAGAGGTCATTTTGAAATTTTAATTAAGGTCATTTTGAATTTTGATCCTGTCCTCTGGCATGTGTCCTGTGAAATATTTGATAACTTCATAGATAACAATTAGATTTCATCACTCTATGATGAATATCCTAACACAGAGGAATTTTAGGTGCATTATGTTTGTTTCTTTGCAAAATACCATAACTACAGCTACAACTTTCACCAATTCTGGAGATTTTTGGCTGGTCTGGAGGAGCCCTTAATCTAACATATATTTTCTCTTCTCTTCTCACTGCAGCTATTTTGTACCTGGATTTAATTGGTGAGCCTTGAGTAGATTTCAGATGCCTAAGTCTGCCCTCTTTTCAAATGGAAACTATTTTCCTTCATCATATAGATTATTGTTTGTTGTGGTATGCCTTCAAGTTGTTTCCAGTTCACGGGGACCCAAAAGCATGGAGTTTTCTTGGCAATACTTGCTCAGTGGAAGTTTGCCTTTGCCTTCTGAGGCTGAGAAAGAGTGGCATGCCCAAGGTCACCCAGTGAGTTTCTAGGGACAAGTGGGATTCAGATCCTGGTCTCCAGAATCCTAGTCCCATGTGCAAACCACTGCACCATGCTGGCTTTCCTCATATAGATTACACCTTAAATAATTATTTCAAAGATTAAAAGAGACAGTGTTAGGAAAATAGTTATCATAACTACTAGGATCAATACATACCAAAATATGCAAAAAAAAAAATAATGGAAGGATGCGCATTAAGAACAACTCCTCCTGTCTTTTTTAGTATTGTAATCATGGGCTCTAGGACATTTGTGTCTTAGTGGAAATAAGAAGGTGGGCTGTTTCTACAGCAGTTATATTCTAGGAATAATTACAGGCCAAGTCAACAATATGCACCATGAATTCTTTGTATCTTTGCTTCTTGCAAAGATGTTGTTAAGTCTCACATCCTGCAATGGCTGTTTTAGGATGATCTGTCTTTGTCATGCAACCCACACACAGCAAACATCCTGGTTCAGCTGACCTACATGAATCAAATCAAACCAACACAGGCCAGTGGGGCTTGAGTCCCTCAGATATAAATGCCAGGCATATCTGAACTATGGCTGCCAAATTTATTGTCTATAAATTAAGATCTTTCATATATTTCTCCACTTCTGTGAACTGCTAATTTACTCAGAAGGCTTTTTTGCTGCTTAAGAATTGGAGATGCAGTTAGAGTCACAGCAGATAGCTATGGAAGCAAGTACAGCAAAGAGTGAGAAACACTGAAACATTTTTAAGCCAATAGAATACATTTTTAATGCAAGTTTCTCAGTTTCAGCAATCTTTTCTTTGAGTATTACAAATTAGCTAGCATTGAGCAGGGAAAAGTATCTTTTAATTCATGGATATTAAAAAGGTTACAAACAACCCATGCAACTGAACTTATATATGAGGACTTTCCTCAGAGTGTTTGGTTTCTGATTCTCTTTTGTCTGATTCTCAAGTTTAGGATGAAACATCTTAATGGAAGAGTGCTGTCATGAAATTGTGTTTATATGTGGGTGAGAAAGAGAGAGATATTTTTTTTTTTAGAGTTGGTATTTTGATCTGAATGCATATTCTGTGCAACAGTGATTAAGATATTGTGCTTAGTGATGTTATGAAGATCCAGCTCAGATCTCAAAACCACTTGCCCCAAGGTCTCAAGTATGGGTTCTGGAAACATCAGGGCTTGGGATAGTTCTGATTTGGCAACCCCATATGGGTCACTAGTGTCACCTACACTTTACAGTTCTTACCCTAAGAGGAGGCAGGCTTTGAACAGCATGATCTTTTGTGCATACCAGTACTAACCGTAGAAAGTACTATAGTTAAAAGTTAAACAGAGTATTTTATTTGGAATTAACAGGCACACAAGAAATCAGACAGTCTCAAGAACTGTACAAGGTTGGACAGAGAGACACCGGGTGGAAAGGGTGATAGTTATCAATTCTGAAGCAGAAGGTCAAAAAAGAGTGACTCAGATAGTGCATCTGAGGGTAGCACAGAAGAATGAGAATTTGGGGTACCATGTGCAGCATAATATGATGAAAATATTACCATGTACTACCTCCAACATACTATAGTTTACTGGGGATGAGGCTGGGGTTTTTATACATTTTCTGCTCTGGAGGAGGATGCATAGATAAAGTGGTCATGGTTTTCTCATGGGATTGACAAAGGAGTCCAAAATGGGCTGATTGTCTTAACTCTAGGTGACAAAACATTGATGGGAATCCTGACAATGTTTTCGTCAGACTGTGTGAATAGGGAAGGGTCTCCGTAGGATATGCTCACAAAAGAGGTCCCTGATTGTTTTACCTGCTGTTGTTTTCAGGAGTGCTTGCAACTTACAGTTTTTGAAAAGATTATCCCAAGCATCAACTTTGGGTTTTCCCACCTAATCCTCTCTGAACTTGTGACCTGATCATCCTGACCTGTCATATGTTTACGGCCACCACACTTTCAAACATTTCAAAAATCTTCACCATTTTGGTCATGGGGAGAGGAAGGCAATCAAAATGGTGAAGGGTCGGGGAAGCCATGCCCTATGAAGAGCGTTTTAGGAAGCGGGGGTATTTTAGCCTGCAAAAGAAGAGGTTAAAAGGGGGCATGATAGCCATATTTAAATATTTGAAAGGATGTCATATTAAAAAGGGAACAGCCTTGTTTTTCACTGATTCAAGACTAGGACAAGAAGTAATGGATTAAAACTACAGGAAAAGAGATTCCACCTAAACCTCAGGAAGAATTTCCTATATTCCAGCAGTGGAATATGTTGCCTTGAAGTGTGATGGATTTCTTTTTCTAAGGTTTTTAAGCAGAGGGGGGGATGGCCATCTTTTGGGGAGTGCTCCATGTATGTTCCTGCATAGCGGGGGGTTTGGGATGAGGGCCCCCGTGATCTCTTCCAACTCTATAATACTATGACTCATGTGTTTCAGCCATAAATATGTCCAATTATAAAAACAGCATATTTTGGGAATATAAGGGTGTATGGTGTAGAAATCCTTCCCCAGAAATGGAACTGATGGGGCAGACCCTCATGATTTCAATTTTCCAGGATGAGTTTGCATATCCACTGTCAAACTGGGGGAACCAAAGCACAGGGTTACAAAGAATAAAACACCAGGTAGGAGAGTGAGGGTGAGAGATTATCACACTTCCATCATTTCGGGAAAAAGGGTGTGTTTGTACTTGGGGATACAACAAAAGTGTAAGCAGAGAGAGGGGGGGGGGAGAGAGAGAGAGATAGACAGAGAGAGAGAGAGGTGTCCAAATACAATGTACAATATTTAAACAGGGTAACAGTGTTCCAACAATTGGGGCAGCAATCAATGAAAAACACATTATACAATACCAAATGACAAAAATGTTGCTCCAGCAATTGGAGCATCAGCAAAAAAAAAAGAAACACAGATCACGGTAGGGCATGAGTGATTATGCTTGAAATTCATAAGGGTGACATTGATGGAACCAGATTTGGGGAAAGGGTCTTTCCGTTTTTTATACTTTTGTTGCCATATGACTTTGTCATGTTACTGGCACAAAGTTTGTGAGCAGGCTCTAGCAACTGCAACCAGAAAAAGGGAAACTCACAGTTTACAGTTAAAAAGTGGAAAGAAACAAAGCAAAGGATTAAGCAAGAAGGGGGAAGGTTTTAACCCAGAAACAAGAGCATGGTGATGACTCGGAATGGTTATAAAACTCACGGCCTTGTCCCATCTGTTACAAATCCTCCCTTGAAAAAAACCAAGGCGAGACAAAAAAAACCCCAGTTTTATACGGACAAGAAAATGAGGAGGCAGCTGAGGAACAGCAGCTCCCAGATACTAATATCAGTTTTGATAAGCCTGTTTGTGATAAAAATGCAGGTCACAGGAAAGATGTTAGGGGCAGCCCAGCTTGATCCAGCTGCAGAATTGTCTCTTGTGAAAAGCCCAGTAGCTCATAAATTAACCCTTGTGGAGGATCTAATGCTAAAACAAATTTTAGATTTTTCTTCAAATAACGAAGGCAACCACAAATGACTCCTTCTGTGTGCTCTCTGAGGAAAACGAGGAGAGATTATTAGTTGCAAAATGGCTTATACTGTTAACTGAGGATGTTGGAAAAAAAAAAACCCTTTTTAGCTGATTGCAATAATATTATAAGCATTTTGGGGGTTTGTAAAACCATTATGATAAAATTAAATAAAGAAGCTAAAAGAACAGAAAAGACCTACAGCGGGAAAAAACAGATCTATAAACAGACTCATAAAGCTTGCAAGATAAATCAACGCAGAATGAAGGTGATATCTACAAAGAAAAGTAAAAATTTTAAAAACCTTAGGAAAAAGCATTATAAAAAAATGAATTTTAGAAAGCTCTTCAATTTACTTGACAAAACCTCAGTTGTGGAGCCCAGGCAGAACTCTGCAAAGTCAACACCCAAGAAGAAAATAGAGAAAAGAGTCTTTTAAGCCCTGCCTTGCCGTTCAGCTGGAGATTTTAAATCAGACTTCCACATCAGATTCCCAAATTCAGGATCCTTGGTCTTATGTTTTGTTAGGAGCCAACACTAGACCAACTAAAGAGATAATTTCCTCTGAGGGGCCCGGGAAATTTGGTCCTAAGCCGAAAAATTTGGGTTTTGGGTCAAACTATCCCAAGCCACAGGGAATCCTACAAAGAGGAGCGAAAGCCCACCTCGGGATTACCCGGGGGCATCTATTGTTGGTGTCTTAAACTTTCTCAGACACAGAGCATGTGGAGTACTTATATTTTGATGGCATACATGCCAGGGCAGTAGTTACATTCAGAGAATGGAGTCTTGCCAAGACGGTGTTTGAACATAGAGAAGACCTGAAGAAGAGTGGCCTATTAGTCTCAAGATTTTTTGAAAAATGGACCTCCAGCGCCATTAATTTCATTTGTAGCAGCACCCTTAAAAAGCCCTGTAGGTGAAGCAGTACAAGGTTTTTATTCTGCTTTGAAAATCAAGTAAAAAAATTTTGAATAATTTAGAGTCAAAAGGAACATGTCAGCTGGGGAACTTACAATTTTTATCCTCAATAACTTTGGAGAATGGTCCTCTTGATAACACTGAAAAGAGCTTACTGAAATTTGTTTTATGCTCTACCTCATGAGGCCCAGCTGGAAATAGTGTCCCCGTCTTGATCTTTTACGTTCTCACTTGTTAGGTATGATAAAAGGGGCAGGAGGATCTTCGGGGAGCAATGTGTAGCATACCAGGTAAAATGCAGCTCATCAGACTAATCATCATGAGTTGCATCCACAGGACGAGAAGCCAACTGCACAGTCTCATCAGGTTATTGCACAAATGAACCCTTTTTTAAACTATAAGCACGAAACAAAAAAGTATTTCAAGGATTATGCTTCTAAACTACCCTCTGTAGAGGCAAATATGGCCACAACGGCTGCACGGTTTTAAATTGAGAGAACTTAAAGAAGGGGAAAAGGGTTCCCCCCCAAAAAGTAGCCAACAGGGGCCCCTTTTTCTTTATGTAACATCATTAAGCCATTAGTCTCCAATGTAAGCAGATTAAATACATTTTTGGGAATGCCATTGTTTTGGCTGCAGAACAGGAGGAGACTACAGAAGGGCCCCAAAGCAAAATGACCATACTCAAAGACAGTCTAGTGCTTCCATAAAGAACACAGGAGAAATCAAGTGCAAATGCCCCAAATCATACTGATAGTAATTTGAATTTGTGTTCTATGGGGCAAGAAGGGGCTTTGTTAGGCAGGAAAGCCCCCTCAAATTTTTATATTTCTGACTGACTTAAATCATCTTGTCAGCCTTTGGGGTAAAGCTGTCATTTTTGTCCTGAAATATTGCAGGCTGGCGTAACAAATTGTAGACCATTCCTTTTGTAATTTTATTGGTAGCTATGATATTCTTTTTCTCCAAGAGACATGGGAATGTGATATTTTAGAGTTAAACGGTTATGAAACATACCCTCTGAAAGCAGATCCTAGTGTTAAAGATGGCCACCCTAAGGGAGGCCTTGGTATATTGATTTCCACTAAGCTTCGTGTTAAAATCTATGGCATTGATCATCTGCCCAATATCGCTCTTGCTCTGGTTATTGAACTGCATTCATTCCAGTTGTTGTTAATAAATGTTTATTTCCTCCATTATCTCAAAGATATCATACTAAGGATAGGTGGATAAAGCTACAAGAATTTATTAACAAAATGACTGCTACGACCTAAAAGCACTTGGAGGGGGGCAGGGGGTTTCAATGCCAGATAAAGGTTTAAAATGAAAAAATTTATAACCATTATGGTAAATACCCCCCAAAGAGAAAGCAGGTCATCTGATACCTGTCAGGCAATTTAAAGATAAGGTATGCAACTTTTGGGTTTGGGTTTTCTGCAAATGTTGAACAACTTAGATTTAGTAATGCTGAATGGTGGGGTTGAAGGAGATAAACCTGGTGAATTTACATTTACACCCGGGCCCTGGGGCTTCAACAATTGATTATATAATGGTTTCTTATAGTTTGTTAAATCTGGTTTCAAGCTTCAAGGTGGAGGTTGCCCAAAAGTGACCATCTCCCTTTAATTTTTGTACTAAATCTTGAGATATCAGACCTTCACGCTAGTTTGAACCCAGGTTAAGTCTCGAGGGGGGAATTAAGATTTTCTCGTGTCCAATGGAATGTAAATCTAGAGGAAGCATCAACTAAACTCCTTCAATCAGAAAGCTGCTTAGATTAAGAGACTCTATTTTAACTGTAAGAACACCAGAAGAGGTTTTGTTCCTTTCCAGAATCTAATTGTACACCTGCAGAATTGCTTACTATGTAATAACTTACCTAGAAAACATTTTTGTTCCTTTAAATCTAAACCTTGGTTTGACCAGGAATGCCTGGAGATGAAAAAAAACTCTACTCAGAAAATATAAAGAATATAGGGATCGGATATACATCATTGCCTGTGGAATGGCTGTGGTTAAAGAAAAAATAAAAAACCCAATTAAGGAAAAAAAAAAACAAACAGTGAGATTGAATTTGGGGAAAAAGCTAATCACTGCATCACAGACGCATGATTCAGCTGCTTTCTGGAAAAAAGTGTCTAGGGGCTAGCAAAGCAACGTACATGGACTAGATTTCCACATCCCTGTGAAGACCTGGGAATCATACTTTAGTGCCATGTATGCTGGCAGGCAAAAGGAGAATCCCCCAATTTTTAAAAAGACCCCAGGGGGGGTTCCTGAATGGCCCCCTGTCACTTCATCTGAAATTGGCAGTCTTATTTTAGACCAAAAAACAGGTAAAGCCCCAGGCAGTGATCGTATACCATCTGAATTGCTTAAGTCAAACTTGGAGTGGTGGGCACCGGTGCTAGCCATTCTTTTTACCTGTATTGACCGGACTGCCTGCATTCCATCTGACTGGGGGGCTTGCAATAATTATCCCTATCCATAAAAGGTAGAGATCAGATCCTGCCAATTATAGACCAATTAGTTCTGTAAGTATTATTAGCAAGTTTAGCCAGTCATCTTCTAGAGAAATTACAAAGTTGGATGGAAGAAGAAAATTTTCTGGAGGCAGTGCAAGAAAGGGTTCAGGTCTGGGTATTCCCCTTTTTACCAGGGGTTAATATTACAGCATTTATTAGAAAAAATTCCTTTTCAAATGGGGGGACTTTATTAAACCTTTATAGACTTTAAATCTGCTTTTGACATGATTTCAAAGACAGACTATGGCGTAAGCTTGAGGCTACCAATGTGGATAGGCGTTTATTGATTCTTATTCACAGTCTTTACCATAAAACATATCCCGCGGGGTAAGATGTAATCAAAAGGACATTTGTCCAGTTTAATACCAACACACATTGGAGTAAAAAAGGGCTGCATTCTTGCCCCCACTTTGTTTAATGTTTATATAAATTCCCTGGTCAAAACATTATTTGAAACAAATTCCCACCCACCTAAATTGGCAGGGAGACCTGTGAACATTTTACTGTATGCAGATGACGCCGTACTACTCTCACTGTCATGTGTAGGTTTGAACGGTTTTTAAAAAGCTTAGATGCCTATTGTAGTACTGAAAGTTGGAAATTAATTATGACAAAACCAAAGTTTTAGTTTTCACTCGAAAACGGTGTAAACACCGTTGGCAATTAAACGGCCATTCAATTGGGAAAAGGTAAATTTTTATAAGTATTTGGGAGTTAAATTTTTTAACTACCGGCTCCCCGGAAAGCCCAAGTGTCTTATGCAATTGCAAATGTACAACGGAGTTATAATTCATTAATTTCATTTTTTTATTCCAAAGGGGGGACAGTTTTTTACCGGGCAGCAATACAGGTGTTCAACAATAAGATCTTACCACAAATGCTTTACGGAGCACAATTGTGCACGTTAAAAAACCCCGGTTTTAAAAAACCCGGGTTTAAACAAAATTTTTGAGAATTATTTTTCCCCAGCTTGTGCCAAAAGTTCTCACACGGCTAGAGATGGGGGCAACTTACCATTTTCATCCCAGATATGGATTTATAAGTTAAATTATTGGTTAAAATTGTTATTTATGCCCAAAGGCCTGGCTCCTCTACGCTAATTGACCTTTACTCAAGGTGGGGAAAAAAAAAAGTTGGAGAGAAAGTGTTAAAAGGGTAGGATTTTTACAAGGTGTTATTCTTTCCATGGGTTATGCAAAAGCAAAAAAAAACTATGTGCCAGCGTATTCGGGATATTGAGTTGCAGGATTATGTAAGCGCAATCTCCATCTATCCAATTTTTAAAGATAGAGGGAAAAACCCCCCGCCCTGCTGCTTATTTGAAAAATTTAATTATACCTAAACATAGGAGAGCCTTTTCCCAGGCTAAGTTTAATGTGCTTCCATCCGCATTATTGAAGGGTAGATATAAAAAAAGTACCATACTGTGATCGTCTCTGCCCTTGTAAGGAGGAGAAGATAGAAACAGTGGGACATGTTTTATTGTATTGTCCCATTTATCCAGACTTCGATGTCGTTTTATTACTCCATATACCTGGGGGGGATCAGATGTATTTTTTTTATTGATTACCTTTTGGCAAATCAGTCCCCTGAAATCACAGCTAAGGAGCGACCTTTTGTTTGGCAGTTATTACCTGTCGGGGAGGATGTTGCCTTAGCACAAATGGGATTACGATATTATGTTTTGTTTTTATTACACTAATTTGATTCATATATTTTATATTTAAGATGCAAAATATTTTACATTCAAGTTTTAAAATTTTTTATTCTGGTATTTTTCCAAATTTTTGTCTCTTCCAGGGTTTTTATTATGGTATTGTATTTTATTATTGTATTTTGCTTTTAGATTAATTACTCGCTATGTTGGATTAAAATAAATGTACACAAGCATATATACATATATACACATGTACATATAAAATTTTAAATGTTATAAATTTAGAAATTATGTTTCCAATTTCATTTTAGGTTGAAATGTTAAGGTTGTCTTGCCATATTTTATGTCTGTAGGAGATTTTAACAAAATTAATTATTGTTCCAATTATATTGTTTTAATTTTGTTCAAATTTGCTGGCTGTTTGCTGTAATAAAATTTTGAAATTTTGAAATTTAAAAAATTATGCTTGTACACATATAAACTGGCTAAGAGTCCAGGTGCATCAAGCAAAGAAGACATTCCTCCCTCACCACATCCAAAATAGTCCTGGGGTTCTTGCAAGAAAAGTCTAGTGTATTAATAATTTCCCCCCCCCACACACACACAAGTGTGCAAAATAATCCCGGATTTTTGCAGCTGAAAACAGCAGCCTTTGACTTTTTTGGGGGCCCTTTTTTTCACATTGGGGGAAATTTTGTCAGCAGCCAACAGTCCTTAGCTTGATGACTGAGTGGGTTGACAGCTCTCCAGTAATTGGGATTGGTTGCCTTGGGGTCCAGTCAAAAGGAGGTTCCTCTATTTTAAGGACAAAATGTGGAGAGAGGTTAGTTTTGGGGGTCCCCACCAAAAGCTGTGGGCTGTACAATGCAGGAGCACCCAAGTTTTTATGGAAATTGGTGTTGCCATGCCTTTTGCATAAAGCAAAAAAGATGGGTGGGAAAAAGGGAAAAATTCTTCCTATATTTAGGTGAAATCTCTTTCCCTGTAGTTTGAATCCATTGCTCTGTGTCAGACCATTTCCACACTCACTGTTATATGCATTATTCCCCATTCAGCATTCTGTGGAATTCTTGGATTTGTAAAACTGAGGCAAAAAAAGCTCTCTGGCTGAGAATTTTTAAATGCCCCCACCAAAATTTTCAAACCCCCCGGGTTCCAAAAGGGTGTTGAAAATGGAATAATAACACTGTAACATGTAGTGAGGAAATGGCCTTAGTCTCTGGAGCAGAAGGAAACAGACTTGCTTCATCTTCAAATATTTAAACATCATGTCATCGCTTAACTTTCTTTTCATCAGGCTAAAAACCTAGCTCCCTAAACTTGGGATGGATTCCCGACCCTTCACCATTTTGGTCACCCTCCTCTGGACATGTTCCAGCTTGTCAGTATCCTTCAACTGTGGTCCCCATAGTGGGGTACAGTATTCCAGGTGAGGTCTAACCAAAAAAGAAAAAAAATGGGGTATTACTTCCCTTGATCGCGACACTATATTCCTATTGATGCAACCCAGAGCATTGACTTTTTTAGCTGCTGTATCACATTGTTGACTCATGTTCAGCTTGTGGTCTAGTAAGACTCCTAGATCCCTTTCACATGTACTGTTTTCAAGCCAGGTGTCACCCATCATATATCTGCGCACTTCATTCTTTCTTCCTAAGTGTAGCATCCTGCATTTCTCCTTGTTAAAACACATTCTGTTAGTTTTGGCCCTGTCAAGGTAATTTTTAATTCTGATCCTGTCCTCTAGGTACTGGCTACCCCTCCTAATTTCCCTCATCTAAATCACTGATAAAGATATTGAATAGTACTGAGCCCAGGACATAACCCTGTGGTACCCTACTAGTCACTTCTTTCCAGGATGCAGAAGAGTCATTGGTAAGCACCCTTTGTGTTCGTCTGGTCAACCAATTACAAATCCACCAAAAAGTAGCTTTGTCTAACCTAGAGGTCGCCAACCAGCAGTCCGCAGACCACTGATGGTCTGTGAGAAAATTTTGGTGGTCCATGGAGAAATTTGGACATTATTTACAATTTTTATGTTTATTATACTGTTTCACTATATTCTGATTTACCTTTGTGTCACCAACATAGGATCACTGACAATTTTCACCTTACTATGTAGCATCAAATTCACATTCCATGAACAATGACAATCACACTGACAACCATTACAACAGTCAAAGCACTCTGCGAATACTGGTTATCATCCAATTGTTTTGTTGAAGTGAATTGTCATCTGTCAACGCTATACTGGTGTTTATTCCTCACGATACTCTTCTTCGGTAAGTGACCAGTGATATTTTTAACTGCGCACAGTATTATCACAGTGCACAATGTTATTAAAGACACCAAAGAGCTTGAGTTTGATAACTGTCATTTCTTGTTTGGTTTTAGATTCGAATAAAATAATCCCACAATGAATGAGAAAAAGCAACCAAGCATTTTGCATTCCTTTCGTAATACTTCGCATAACCGTGAGTTGATCAGATCCTCCACAGCCCACATCAGGCACCATCAGGAGGGACATTAGAACTGGAGACAGAGAGAAGAAAAAGTTCAAAGTGTCAAGAAAATATGATGGGGACTACTTGAAGTTTGGATTTATTGAAGAACCTGGAAGTGAGCTGGATCCACAGCCGCTTTGTGTTGTGCGTTCTGAGACTTCATCCAACGATGCCATGAAACCTTCGAAGCTCAGCAGGCACTTCCAGTCAAAACACCCAGATTTAGCTAAGAAGCCAGTTGAATATTTCCAAACTATGCGTGACAATATGGAAAAGCAAATAAGTTCATTAGAAAAAATGACTGTTGAAGATAAGTCCCTAGTAAAGGCTTCTTATTTGACAGCACTTCACATTGTGAAAAGTAAAAAGTTTTATATGATTGGAGAAGAATTCATAGAATCATAGTCAGAAGAGACCACAGGGCTCATCGAGTCCAACCCCCTGCCATGAAGGAACACACATCAAAGCATTACCAATAGATCGCCATCCAGCCTCTGCTTAAAAACCTCCAAAGAAGGAGACTCTACCACACTCTGAGGCAGTATATTCCACTGTCAGACAGCTCTGACCATCAGGAAGTTCTTCCTGAGGTTCAGGTGGAATCTCCTTTTCTGCAGTTTGAATCCATTGCTCCTTGTCCTAGTCTCTGGAACAGCAAAAAACAAACCTGCTTCCTCCTCAATGTGACATCCCTTCAAATATTTAAACAGGGTTATCATAGAATCATAGAAATGTAGAGTTGGAAGAGACCACATGGGCCATCCAGTCCAACCCCCTGCCATGCAGGAAAACCCTCAAAGCACTCCCGACAAGTGGCCATCCAGCGTCCACTTAAAAACCTCCAAAGAAGGAGACTCCACCACACTCCGTGGCAGCACATTCCACTGCCGGACAGCCCTGACTGTCAGGAAATTCTTCCTGAGGTTCAGGTGGAATCTCCCCTCCCGCAGCTTGTATCCATTGCTCCTTGTCCTGGTCTCAAGAACAGGAGAAAACAAGCCCACTCTCTCCTTGACATGACATCCCTTCAAATATTTAAACATGGCTATCATGTCCCTTCTCAGCCTTCTCTTCTGCAGACTAAACATACCCAGCTCTCTAAGTCTGTCCTCATAGGTCATGGCTTCCAGGCCCCTCACCATTTTGGTCGCCCTCCTCTGGACCTGCTCCAGCTTATCCATGTCCTTCTTGAATTGGGGTGCCCAGAACTGAACACAGTATTCCAGATGAGGTCTAACGAAAGCAGAATAAAGTGGTATCAATACCTTCCTTGATCTAGACACCATACTCCTATTGATGCAACCAAGAATTGCATTGGCTTTCTTGGCTGCCGCATCACACTGCTGACTCATGTTCAGCTTGTGGTCTATTAAGACTCCTAGATCCCTTTCACACGTACTGTTAGCCAGCCACGTGTCCCCCATCCTATATTTCTGCATACCATTTTTTCTGCCTAAGTGTAGGACCTTACATTTCTCTCTGTTGAAATTCATTTTGTTAGCCTGGGCCCAGCTCTCCAATCTGTTCAGGTCCTTTTGAATTTTGATCCTGTCATCTGGCATATTAGCAACCCCTCCCAATTTGGTGTCATCTGCAAATTTGATCAGCGTGCCCTCTATTCCTTCATCCAAGTCATTAATGAAGATATTGAACAGCATCGGGCCCAGGACAGAACCCTGTGGCACCCTGCTAGTCACTTCTCTCCAGGATGAGAATCTGCCATTGGCGACCACCCTTTGGGTACGGTCAGTCAATCAGTTACAAATCTACCTGACAGTAGCCCTGTCCAGCCCACCTCTTACTAGCTTCTTTGCAAGAATGTCATGGGGAACTTTGTCAAAGGCCTTACTGAAATCAAGATATACTACATCCACAGCATTCCCTTCATCTATCACACAAGTAACTCTATCATAAAAAGAGATAAGATTAGTCTGGCATGACTTATTTTTGAGAAATGTCCCCTCTTAACCTTCTCTTCTGTAGACTAAACATATCCAGGTCCCCTAAGGTCCTCATAGGGCATGGCTTCCAGACCTTTCACCATTTTGGTCACTCTCCTCTGGACACGTTTCAGCTTGTCGATATCCTTCCTGAATTGAGGTGCCCAGAACTGGACACAGTATTCCAAATGAGGCCTAAACAATGCAGAAGAGTGGTACCATTACCTCCCTCGGTTTAGACACCACACTCCTACTGATGCAACAAAGAATCACTTTGGCTTTTTTGGCTACTGTATCACACTGCTGACTCATATTCAGCTTGTGATCTACCAAGACTCCTAGATTCCTTGCACACATACTGCTATCCAGCCATGCATCCCCCATCCTATATTTGTGCATTCCACTTTTTCTGCTTAAGTGTAGGACTTTATATTTCTCTCTGTTGAAATTCATTATGTTAGCTTTGGCCCAGCTGTCCAATCTGTCAAGGTCATTTTGAAATTTGATCCTGTCCACTGGGATATTAGCAACCCCTCCCAATTTGGTATCATCTCCAGATGTGATCAGCTCATTCATCCAAGTCATTGATGAAAATGTTGAATAGCACTGAGCCCAGGACAGAACCCTGTGGCACCCCACTAGTCACTTCTTTCCAGGATGAAAAGCAGGCATTTGTGAGCACCCTTTGGGTTCGATCAGTCAACCAATTACAAATCCACCTAGCAGTAGCCCTGTCCAGCCGCATTTTACTAGCTTCTTTGCAAGAATGTCATGGGGAACTTTGTCAAAGGCCTTACTGAAGTCAAGCTATGCTATGTCTACGGTATTCCCTTCATCTATCAAGCTTGTAACCTTATTGTAAAAAGAGATAAGATTAGTCTGGCATGACTTATTTCTGAGAAATCTATATTGGTATTTAGTGATTACAGCATTGCTTTCTAAGTAATTCCAAACTGACTATTTAATAACCTGCACAAGGATCTTTCCTGGTATTGATGTCAGGCTGACCGGGCAATAATTATTTGGGTCCTCTTTTTCCCCCTTCTTGAAGATGGGGATGACATTTGCCCTCCTCCAGTCTGCTGGGACTTCTCTTGTTCTCCAAGAGTTCTGAAAGATTATTGCAAGTGGTTCAGAAATGACTTCTGCCAGTTCTTTTAATATCCTTGGATGTAATTCATCTGGCCCTGGAGACTTGAATTCATCTAGTTTAGCCAGATATTCCTACTTCTCTATTTATTCTGTGCTGCAATTCCCTCACTTCCTCACCTGCTCCCGAACCCCCAGGTTGAGTACTTCTATCCTTTTGGGTGAAAACTGAGGCAAAGAAGGTGTCAAGTAGTTCTGCCTTCTCTCATCCTCCTGTTAGTAATTGGCCATCTTCTCCTCACAGCGACCCTATTATGTCCTTGGCCATTTCTGCACTACACTGTTATAGTGCTATTATTCTACTTTCACTATCCTGGGGTTTGTAGTTTATTGGGGCCAAAGATGCCCCTCCCTAAGCTGCAAAGCCCAGGATTCCATATGATGTTGAAAGTGGAACAATAGCACTGTAACAGTATAGTGTGGAAATGGTCTTTGTTTTTCCTTTTGCTGCAGACATATCTAAAAAAGCCCCTTTTATTGGTTTTAATGTCTCTGGCAAGCCTGAGTTCATTCTGCGCTTTGGATTTTCTGGCCTTCTCCCTACATATCCTAGCTATTTGCTTGAATTCCTCTTGTTGGTTTCACCATTCTTCCATTTCCTGTACATATTTCTTTTAACACTTAGCTCCACTGAGAGTTCTTTCATCAACCATTTCGGTTTCTTTAGACACCTGCCATTTTTCCTCCTTATTGGCACAGTTTTCAATTGTGCCTTCAGTATCTCACTTTTAAGAAACTCCCATCCGTCATCAACTCCTTTCTCTTTTAGTATTCTTGACCACAGGATTTCAGCCAGTAACTCCCTAAGTTTACAGAAATTAGCTTTTTTAAAGTTTAGGATGCGTGTCTGGCTACACTTGGCTTCTCCTTCCCACTGAATGACAAACTCCAAAAGAGCATGGTCACTGCCCCCTAAGGATCCCACCATCTCCACCTCATCA
This sequence comes from Iguana delicatissima, assembly GCA_948472985.1. Lineage (NCBI taxonomy): Eukaryota > Metazoa > Chordata > Lepidosauria > Squamata > Iguanidae > Iguana > Iguana delicatissima. The sequence goes on along the minus strand of CAOKZL010003240.1, from coordinate 367,580 downwards.
ACAAGGTCGTTCTTGTTGGTCAGAATCAAATCTAAAATAGCTGATCCCCTTGTCACCTCTTCCACCTTCTGAACCATGAAATTGTCTGCAAGGCAAGTGAGGAACCTGTTGGACTTTGTGGTCTTGGTAGAGTTTGACTGCCAACAAATATCAGGATAATTGAAATCTCCCATTAACACTGCATCTCTCCTTTTTGAATGTGTGGTCATCTGCTCCAGGAAGGCCTCATCCAAGTCCTCAGGAGGCCTGTACTAAACCCCCACAATCACATCCCTATTGTTTCTCCCTCCCTTCTTACCCAGATGCTCTTGACTTGGCTTCCCAGATTTAAGTCATGGATCTCTTCACAGGTGAAAACATCCTTGACATATAAGGCTACTCCTCCTCCTTTCTTGTTTGGTCTGTTTCTGCGAAATAGTTTATACCCCTCTATGCCTACATTCCAATCATGAGATTCATCCCACCAGGTTTCAGTGATGCCTACTAAATCATATTTATTTTGTTGTACTAAGAGTTGGAGTTCATCTTGCTTTTTTCCCATTCTCTGTGCATTAGTGTAAGAGACACTTGAGACCATGTGCCCTTCCTGGAAGTCCAGTACTAAAGTTACTTTCCCTCTCCCTGTTGGTCTCTAGTTCTACTTGGCCTGCCCTGTCTATATCATTTGGGCTATTTTTTGCAGCACTCACTGAATCATTGCCTAGAATAATATTGTCTCCCTCCCCAGTCAAACTCAGTTTAAAGACGTCCTGATCTGTTTTGTGAGACTGTTAGCAAAAATGTTCCGGCAATGGTTGTGAAGTGCAGGCCATCCCTTGCCAGAAGACTATCTTTGTGGAAATGGAGGCTGTGATCCAAAAACCCAAATTGCTCCTGGCGGCATCATCTTTAGATCCAGTTGTTGATCTCCACTATTCTTCTTTCCCTTTGTGGGCCATGTCCTTCCACAGGGAGGAGAGACGAAATGTCAACCTGAGCACCAAGGTCCTTCAGCTTCCTACCCATAAGCTTGTAATCCTTCGTGATGTGGTGAAAGCTGTGCCTCTCATTGTCATTGGTTCCAATGTGAATGAAAAGGAGGGGGTTACAGTCAGTGGGCTTGACCAATCTTGTTAGCATCTCCGTTATGTCATTGATTTTGGTCCCAGAGAGACACTACACCTCACGATCAATCCTGTCTAGGTTGCAAATGGTCGCTTCTGTTCCTTTCAGCAAGGAGTCCCCAACCACTAGAACTTGTCTCCCCTGAGGCTTGTCTGGGGTTATCCAATGAACAGATTCTGTCACCTCTGGGAGCAAATATAAAGAGCTGCTAGCAAACAAACAATCAAACACTGCCCCAGAAGCCTGTAAAAGACACCCAGTCAAGACGTCTTCTCAGACATAGCTCACCTTCTGCTCTTTCCTCTGGGAAATGAGCCTGAGGGCCACTGGGAGCAAATATAAAGAGCTGCCAACCCCTCCCCCAGCTCGAGGACAAGCAAGGCTTAATTAATTGATTAATTAATTAATTAAGCCTTGCTTGTTATGAGCCTGTGAAGAGGTTTTGGGGAAACAGATTGTACAGAAACTGAAAGTAATTCCTATGTTGGCTAACACTGAGAAGTGCAGAATTGAAGGCCTGGCTGAAGATATTGAACACCCAGTGACTGAAATGGTGCAAAATTCAACCTTTTATTCAATTCGGCTCGACAAATCAACACACATAACTAACAAGGCAGTTCTCCTTTGTTTTGTGAGTTTTAAGTGTCAAGGAGAGCTAAAGGAAGAAGTCCTCTGTTCATCTCACATTGATTGCATCTAAGTAAAAATTAAGGAAGAGAGAAAAAACAGTGTTGTCATTTTGGGGGTCTACTACATACCATCAAACCAGACTGAGGACTTCAATGAGGTTTTTCTACAACAGGTGACCACACATTCAGGAAAAGATTGTAGCAATGGGAGATTTCAATTATCCTGATATTTGTTGGAAGTCAAATTCTGCCAAGAATATCAGGTCCAACAAATTCGTCACTGGTCTTGTAGACAAGTTCATTGTCCAGAAGGGACAATAGGCAACAAGAGGATCAGCTATTTTGGACCTAACGGAGCTAAAGGAAAAAGAAGGAGATGGTAGGGCCACTGCAAGAAGCAGATAGAGAAGTGGTAACAGAGGACAGAGAAAAGGCAGAACTATTCAACACCTTCTTTGCTTCAGTCTTCTCCGATAAGAAAAAAAGTGTTCATCCTGGAAAATATGGAACAGATGATGTAATAGGGGAAATGCACCACAGAATAGGTAAAGAGGTAGTTCAGGAATACTTGGCTACTCTATGTGAATTCAAGTCACCAGGGGGAGGCAAGGCAAGATGGTGATGGGTTAACAACTACTGAAATAACCTCTCAAAATTCCAGTGAAAATTTTTAGAAAGTGGCTTCAAGAATGTACTAAAGATCTGTCTAAATTTATACAGAGGGGAAAAAAACTAGAACAAGATACAAATTAATGATGGACACTAGAAAAAGAGGTGGCTTTGTGGTACCAGACTTAAGCCTTTACTATGACTCAGCTTGCCTTGTTTGGTTGAAATCATGGATCATGTTAGATGATTGAAAACTTCATGCTTTAGAAGGGCATGATCTACATTTTGGTTGGCATGCCTTTTTGTGGTATGGTCAGACCACAAAAGCCCTATTTTCTGCTTGGGAAAGATATAAAATATTATTGTGCCCTAAACTACCTTCGTGGATCTCATCTCTGGAAGCTCTTTTGATAGCAGGCTTGCGGAGACATAGAAACTGGACTACTTATAAAAGTCTTTTAAATCAAGTTGGAGATTCTATTCAATTCAAAGATATACAACAGTTATGAGATGAGGCATTTTCATACAGTGGTTTCAATACCTCCAAACTAGACACAGATATAAAAAAAAATTTGCAAGCTGGTGGGGTGGAATTTAGATGAATGGAATTTGAGGATCATATGTTGAAAGGAGAGAAACATTTACATACTAGATTGTATAACATGTTACTCACATTTAATCAACAAGAGGAGACAGTCAGATTGTATGATGCATTGAGCAAAAGATTTAGCCCATAACATTCTGATGGAAGAGTGAGAAAGAATGTGGAAAAGAAATATGACTTAATTGAGATCTTATACTTTGCAAGAAAATATATTATAAACCATGTACAGATGGTACTTTTCATCCAATCAGTTGGCTAAAATGTATGAAGATATAAAAAAATAGTGTTGGAAATGCACTACACAAATTGGTCCCTTCTTCCATATGTGGTGGGGGTGTGATAGAGTAAAAAAGTTTTGGTTTGCAATTCAATCTTGTATGCATAAGACATTGAAGATGAAAATTGATTTAACACCTGAATTCTTTCTGCTGGGTATTTTGAAATTTGATAGAAATATGGATTGCCAAATCGGTAGATTATCTTGGCATTTGATTGTTGCAGCCAGGATAGTTTTAGTTAAACATTGGAAATTGTCTACTATCCTCACAGCTGAAGAATGGTTGCAAAAAGTGATTGAAATTGCAGAGATGGATACATTTACTTACTGATTAGAAAATAAAATGAATAGTAAGTTGTGTAAAGCCTGGGATATGTTTACCAATTTTCTCCAACATAAAAATATCACTACATGTGGTTTTAATTGTTGATTCATAAAAGTCTCTTCATGTATATTCTTTGAGTTTATTCAAAGCAATGTTTTGTTAATGAGTATAGTGTTGGAATTTCCTGAATATTTAAAAGTAGGATGAAAGAGAGAAAAATGATAATGATGTTCTGATTTTTCTTTCTTTCTTAATTAGTTTCATGTCTGATGATACTATGGTGAATTGGGAAGTGACACTATTACTATTAATGTACAAAATAGTTCAAACTTCTATAACATGTAGTAATAAATAGTAATAACATTTAGGTAAAATTAGGAATGTTTAATCTCATAAATGGTAAGACTATTACATAAGGGAATCCTTATAAGGTTATTGTTAATTGTTACTCCTCCTCTTTTTAGTTTTGGGGAGGTGAAAATTATGTTATTCATTTTCATTTGTGAGATAATTGATAAAGCCGTCACTTCATTAAGGGAGAAAGTTCTTTTTATATATAATATATAAAAATTTATGCATATATATATATATATATATGTATGTATGTATCATATATTACATATATTTATATTTTATATATTAATATATTCAGTTTATTATATTGTAACATATATTGTATTGGTTGTTTACTCTTGTTTTCCTGTTTTCGTTGTGTTTGTTTAGATCAGTGGTTCTCAACCTTTCCAATGCCGCGACCCTTTAATACAGTTCCTCATGTTGTGGTGACCCCCAACCATAAAATTATTTATTTATTATTTACAATGCCTCCCCCCCGGCAAAGGCCGCCTCGCTGGCCAGGAACACGGCGGGGGGCGGGCAGGGAGGGAAAGAGGAGACTTGCGTCTCCCCTGGAAAAAATGCCGAGAACCCCCCTGGGCTCTGCTTCTGCTTCACTCTCGTTTCCGCTGGGGGGGCAGTATGGGAAAAGTTTCCAGAGTGTCGACCCTGGCCGGGGGGAGGAATCCCAGCACCTTTGTCTTTTGCACCAGGCGCAGCTCGACCCCCAGAAAAGCACCACCTTGCGGCCCCCGGTCCTTCCGCAGCGCCCCCCTCCATGGCGAGTGGGGCAGGGGCCAGAGCAAGGAGGGGGCCTGTCCCCCATGCTGCTGCCGCCCCAAGCTGGCCCATCAGACAGGAGGCTCTCCCGGTAGTGCAGAAGGGGAGAGATTTCAGTCCCTTCTGAACAGGGGGCAGGAGGACGCGAACGCGTGGCTTGTGCTTGTGCACCACCACCGAGGAGGGAATGGAGCCTAAGACCATCGGAAATACATATTTTCCGATGGTCTTAGGCGACCCCTGTGAAAGGGTCGTTCGACCCCCAAAGGGGTTGCGACCCACAGGTTCAGAACTGCTGGTTTAGATGTTTTGTAAAGACTATTCATTCTTTTCCTTTTCTTGTTTATCTACTGTATGTTTCTATATTAACAATGAAAAAAATTTTAAAAAAGAAAAAAAGAATTTAAAAGAAAAAAAAGATCTTTTTAAAAAAGAAATAACCTCTCAATATAATCTGGCCTTATCACCCCCCCATACATCTTAAAATGACATCCAAAGTCAAGAAGGGAATCTGGACCAGTCCCAACAATAATAGATGAACCTGGGAATCCTTCAAAGCAGAGAAACAGATGAGGACTGACTAACATTTTCTGGAAGCAGAGACAACACAATCTGTGAGTAACAGAACTGCATCCATGGCTCCCATTTCACTCTCTAAATCACCACACAAATCTGAATTAAGTGAAACAGCCTCCCCGATTCTTCAACTCTCTAGGCCAGAGAGATACCAGAGACAAACTCCCAGAACTTGCTGGCAATATACCCCACAATAAGATTGCTCAGCCCTTCCAAGAGGTCTGCCTATTGTCTGCAGGAACATTGATCCTTATATTGCAGAGACTAAATGATATTGCTAACTATAAAACGTGTGGAAAAACCACCGCCTGTTAGTGCCGCTGAGTGTGAAAGGCACACCCAAGCCTCGCACTCAAGGCCTGCCCAGCCTGACACCTCTTTGTGATCAGAACTGAACAGTCAAGGAAATCTCTGAATCAAGCCAGGACCAGGACAAATGGGTCTGCCTCAGTTCTCCCTCTCTGAGAACACAGTCCCTTCCTCACTCTTGTCCCCTCTTGGCTTCTTCCTTTCAGGACTCTCCCTCTTTACTGCCTTCCCTAAATCTGCCCTTGTCCCAGATGTAAGGATCAGCAGTGATTTATATTTTCCAAGACTGTGGTACTGTTGGCACTAAGGTCAAGATGATATTATTGGTAGCGTGTATATTCCAGGATTCAAAATAAGACTCTGTGACACTGTTTTAAGGAACACAGAACTTCAAACATCTATTGTAACACTGTTGCTTAAAACTTGTTTTGTATCTCAATGTTTACAAACAGCACACTATTCTTCTCTCTCTGTCTTTCAATTCATTCACTACCTCTCGTACACCCAATTTCTCAGTTCTCTCTCCCACAGAGCTCTTCAAATCTACAACCTCTCCCAAACAAACCACAAATCACACTCCTCTTTAACACACACCAGACAGTTAAAATCCGTTATCTTCCTCTTTCCACCAGCGCCTCCCCTGGGCTATCCAAGGTTCCATTTCACCAACCAATCAGCTTAAACACTCTCAGTTGCCAAGAAGGCTCTGTTGTCAAGTCCCCCTCCCATCAAGTTCATCACACCAACAAAGTGGAGAAACTCCAACAAGCTTTTGATATGCAAATCCCTTATGGCAAACAGAGGGTTAAAAAAGGCAACCGATTTTGGTCACACAGAGGAAGCCTGCCCAACACCATCAGGGCACCCATGTAACCAAGCACTGCCATCTGCTACAGAAAAAGCAACTCACCTTGCCGCTGCTCAAAAGACAAGAAATCAAATTTTGCAGGTCTTTGGCTCAAACAGTCTTCAGGCTAAACCTTCATATCCTAAACGGTGCTCTGAAAAGTGACTGTCCAGTTGAATTCATCTATCTTTCTGGGTCCAGAATGAATGCTATTGAGTACATAATTATTTCTAGGGAACTTCTCCCCTGTGCTAAGGACTTAGAAGTTATGCCCAGGTTTGAAAGTGATCATTTTCCTATTGAATTACACCTAAGTGACTTCACTCAGGAGACACACACCAAGGACTACTATCAACTCTCTTTAATGCCATTGCCGACCTAAACGGACCCCACTCCCAGCTAAACCAAGCAATAAGTGAGGTATTGCCCTCAGATTGCCTTCAGTGTCTTATGACTCCCCTGATCATAGAATCATAAAGTTGAAAGAAACCACAGGGGCCATCCAGTCCAACCCCATACTATGCAAGAACACACATCAAAGAACTCCCAACAGATGGCCATCCAGGCTCTGTTTAAAAACTTCCAAAGAGGGAGACTCCGCTACATTCCGAGGCAGCATATTCCACTGTTGGACAGCTCTGAACATCAGGAAGTTCCTCCTGAAGTTCAGGTGGAATCTCCTTTCCTCCAGCTTGAATTCATTGCTCCTTGTCCTAGTCTCTCGAACAACAGAAAACAAGCCCACACCCTCCTCGACATCACATCCCTTCAAATATTTAAACGTAGCTATCATGTCCCTCTCAACATTCTCTTCTGCAAACTAAACATACCCAGCTCCCTAAGCCACCCCCCACAGAGCATGGCTTCCAGACCCTTCACCATTTTGGTCACCCTCCTCTGGACATGTTCCAGTGCGTTGATATCCTTCTTGAATTGAGGTGCCCAGAATTGGACACAGTATTCCAAATGAGGTCTAACCAAAGCAGAATAGAGTGGTACCAGTACCTCCCTCAATCTAGACACCATACTCCTACTGATGCAACAAAGAATCACGGTGAGGTTCTTGGCTGCTGCATCACACTGCTGACTCATGTTCAGCCTGTGATCTACCAAGACTCCTAGATTCCTTTCACATGTCCTGTTATCCAGCCATGTGTCCTCCATCCTATATTTGTGCATTTCATTTTTTCTGCCTAAGTGTAGGGCCTCACATTTCTCTCTATTGAAATTCATTTTCTTGGCTTTGGCCCAGCTCTCCAATCTGTCAAGGTCATTTTGAAATTTGATCCTGTCCCCTGGTGTATTAGCAACCCTCCCAATTTGGTGTCATCTGCAAATTTGATTAGCATGCCCTCTATTCTGTCATCCAAGTCATTGATGAAGATGTTGAATAGCACTGGGCCCAGGACAGAACCCTGTGGCACTCCACTAGTCACTTCTCTCCAGGATGAAAAGCAGGCATTGGTGAGTACCCTTTGGGATCGGTCAGTCAACCAATTCCAAATCCACCTAACAGCAGCCCTGTCCAATGACATTTTACTAGCTCCTATGCAGAAATGTCATGGTGAATTTTATCAAAGGTCTTATTGAAATCAAGATATGCTATGTCCACAGCACTCCCTTCATCTATCAGGCCTGTAACTTTATCTTAAAAAGAGATAAGATTAGTCTGGCATGACATATTTTTGAGAAATCCATGTTGACTCTTAGTGTTTATGGCATTCCTTTCTAAATACTTACAAACTGACTGTTTAACGATTTGCTCTAGGATCTTTCCTGGTATTGATGTCAAGCTGACCGGGCGATAATTATTGGAGTCCTCTTTTTTTCCCCTTTTTGAAGATGGGGACAAGATTTGGCCTCCTCCAGTCTGCTGAGCCTTGTCCTGTTCTCCAAGAGTTCTCAAAGATCATTGCAAGTGGTTTTGAAATGACTTCTGCCTGTTCTTTTAATATCTTCAGTTGTAATTCATCTGGCCCTGGAGACTTGAATTAATCTAGTGTAGCCAGGTATTCTTGTACTACTTCTCTATCTATTCCGTACTGCTTTTCATTTCCCCCACGTTCCCCACCCCCCAGGTTGAGTACTGCTATCCTTTTGGGAGAAAGGTTAGGCAAAGAAGGTATAGAGGAGTTCTGCCTTTTCTCTTTCCTGTTAGTAATTGGCCATCTTCTCCACACAGCGACCCTATCATTTCCTTCTTTTTCCTTTTGCTGCAGATAGATCTAAAAAAGCCCTTTTTATTGTTTATAATGTGTCTGGTAAGCCTGAGTTCATTCTGTGCTTTAGCTTTTCTGACCTTCTCCCTACATATCCTGGCTATTTGCTTGAATTCCTCTGGTGATTTCATCATTCTTCCATTTCCTGTACATGTTTCTTTTAACACTTAGCTCAGCTAAGAGTTCTTTAGTCAACTACTCTGGTTTCTTTAGACACCTGCCATTTTTCCTCCTTATTGGCACAGTTTTAAGCTGTACCTTCAGTATCTCACTTTTAAGAAACTCCCAGCCATCATGAACTCCTTTCTCTTTCAGTATTCTTGACCACGGAATTTCATCCAGTAACTCCCTAAGTGTACAGAAATCAGTTTTTTAAAAGTCTAGAATGAGTGTCTGGCTATACTTGGCTTCTCCTTCCCACTGAATCACAAAATCTGATAGAACATGGTCACTCCCTTCTAAGGATCCCACCACTTCCCACCTTATTAACAAGGTAATCTCTGTTGGTTAGGATCAGATCTAAAATAGCTGATCCCCTTGTTGCCTCTTCTACCTTCTGGACCATGAAATTGTCAGCAAAGCAAGTGAAGAACTTGTTGATATCAGCATTGATGAACGCTTGAAGAATTACAATGCTCTTACCTAAGTGCTACACCAACATCTAAACCACAAAAAAACAGGTCTACTGTTGGGCAACAACAACGGCACTACTCAAAGCCATGGTTTGACAGGGAGTGTGCTAATGCTAAAAAAGCACTTATCACTTATTTACCAGGCTTATGTATTCAATGCTACACCAGAAGTTGTGTTACAACTGCTCCAGCAGAAGAGAGACTATAAAGAACTGCTGGTGTAAAAGAACAAAGAAGCTATGAAGAATAATTGAACACAACTTATTCAGGCAGTCAATTCCAATAACTCAGCTTTATTCTGGCATATTACATCAAGCTCCCAAAGTAATGCACCAGCTATAGTGGATCCCTGAGGGATCTGGGAGGATCACTTTCAAACACTTTATAAAGACACCTACGTTGAAAGTGGATATGCTAGCCAAAATATAGAGAATCTCTCAAAGTGGGCACCAGTGTCAAGCAAGGTTGCATACCAGTCCCACTTTTGTTCAGTTTTTACATCAACTTCATGGTGGGCCATCTCAACAAAACAAACTTCCACCCTCCAAAACTAGAGGGAAGGCATATCTCAGCTCTGCTTTATGCAGATGATGCAGCAGTACTTTCAAGAACACCCATTGGTTTAAAAAGAGCACTAAGAGCACTAACACAGTACTGCAGAGAGGATCAGCTAGTACTTATTAAAAAAAATAAAAAATAAGAAAAAGAAATTAAAATCATGGCACTTTCTAAAAGGCCCAAGAACCATACCTGGAGTATAGATGACCACAAGATTGAACAGATCTCCTGCTTCAAATATCTGGGGGTAATCTTTCATGCTACTGATAGTAGGAAAGCACATGGGGAGTATGTTGGTGGTAATGTACAGAGGAGCTCAACAGCCATTCTCAAATTTCTTAAGACAAGAGGAGACCATTGAACACCTGCAGCGCTCAAACTTTTCAAAGCCAAATCGATAGTATAACTGCTTTACAGATCTCAGCTGGGGCCTTTCCCAATTCTGTACCATTACAATTTGTGCAATCCAAATTTTTAAGATCAGCTTTCCAAGATCCAAAATGTGTCCCTAATGGAACTCTGAGACTCGAATCAGGTTTTATGAAATGAAGGCCAGAGTGTGAGTGACCATACTCAGATACTGGCTCAGACTATCCTTCATCCCCATTGGCTTTGCTCCACTGACCTTGAATGATGATTCCCAGTCTACACAGAAACAGACAGTGATGACTAAAATTTCATCACTGGGCTTTTCTTTAGGTCTTCTGCTCAGCATGGTGCCGTGTCCAGGGCAGACCCGGCAATTAATCAGCAAGAGCAGGGCTTACTCACAAGGTGAGAGTAGGGGTTGTCCAAAATAAAATCCAGATTCCAGAGTAAGCAAATCCACAGGGCAAATCTAAGCTGTGGGCAGATGTTCAAGGTAGTCCAGATGCAAGAGAACACAGTGCAGACCTCCAACAATCAAGAAGATCAGTTGCTGACCCTAGAACAGAAAGACCAGCTGCCAGCCTTTTATCTTACTAATGCTGTTGCCACAGGTGTTCCCTCATTAGGACTCATTTGTTAATTAAATACACTGAGCAGCAAAGCCTCTCTTTCTAACATCATCTCTTTTGCACAGTAAGAGTCTGTGTTGTCTCCTCTCCAGTGTCGTCTCCATTCCCCCTGCTCAGGCTCCTGCTGTTTGTTATGTTCTCCTGAGCAAGTTTCTGGGGAAACATCTGCCTCAAACTCAAAATCCTCCTCCTCACTGTCAGGGTCTCCAAGGTACGGCATGACACCTGGGATACGTTAAGGCTAAAGCAGCTATCAAACAACAAGTGGTAGATATAGAGTGACAACTGGACCTAGCCAGTGTTCCAATCTTTACTGCTAGTGACGCCAACAGATATCTGGCTTCACCTATGGCATATTTAGCAAAACTAGAAATATCTCAACATGGGGGGGGGGCTTTACTTTGGCACAATGCCATGCTTTCCCCTCAGCTGTCCTTGAGGGCTGATAACAAGAAGTCCCCATTCTCAGACAGAATGTGCCCAGAATGGGCCAAATAGGAATAACAAAACATGTGTTACTCATGCCAATTTTAAATGATATTTTCCAATTATATCATCATATGGAGTGGGGATGTATGGCACGCTAATAACTCTGCCATGATAATGAATGTTTGTAGATTGTGTTATGCTCTTGAATACTATATGCTGGTATAAAGCTTATCCTATGCTGCAAATGCATACTACATTGTTATAATGAATGATCATCTTGGAACAGCCAATGGCTTGGATTCCCACAATGATGATGATAAATTTTTGTTACTCCTCTTTCTTCAAGGCTCAGGGCAGAGTACAAGAGAGGTTAAAATATAAAATGCAATGATGTGCTGCATGCCATCATATGTTATATCTTATGATTTGAATGATTATTGCTAGTGTGCAATGAGACATGAATCCATTGTCACAGCATGCTAGATAAAGATGATTGTATTCCTGTTGCTTTTTATTTAGGGTTCTTCTAAAGCTAGTTATGTTAAAGCTTGGTTATATGTTACATACTATATGCCTTGCAGAAGAAATATGTTGTATCTGCTTCTAGAATGTATAACCATGTAAGTTACTAAGCAGTGTTAAGTTACTGCCATACTACATGTGATCTGGATGCTATGTTATTGCTGAGCTTTGCTGCATGTGTGCATTGGGGATTTCCTTGCCATATGTAGTAATGTCCTGCCATGTATTAAGCAGGCCTGGTTAGTGCATGTGTTTACAATGTTTAATAGGATTGTTATATACCTTGCTTAAATACTTTCATATTATATTACATGTATGTAATGCTGTTTACATAGAACATGTTTAGTGCCTTGCTATATTGTAGCAGTGATGATGGGTTTTTATACTGTATATTTTAAACATATGCTTTGTACTTTTAACTGGAAGATCATGTGTAAAGAACCTTTATGGGAGAAGGCTGTGCTGTATAAGGATAATGGGATAAGCTGGAAATCTGAATGTGAGGACAGTGAGGTTCTTGGATAGCTTTGATGTGAAAGCAGGGGCAGAACTAGCCTTCAGGGTTTGTTTCAAATTAAAACCACGGAATAGGAATGGAAGGCATAAATCAAAAGATAACAAAGGGATGCAGTATGAAAACTTCAGGGAGACATGGTGAGAAAAACCAGATAGGTACACATAACAATAAAGGGAGAGTTCTCAAGATGCAAAAATGCAAACATCTGAAAAGCTTCAGAAAGCTCTGGGACTGGTGGGGTGATGTGAAATGTGACTTCTACCAATCACTACAAACTGCACCAAACAGTTGTGTACCAAAGGTATAAAACCCTATATCTAGTGTGAATTCATCCAGCTCAACCAATGAAACCTGTGTTGTTGCTTGCTAATTCCTAATAAAAAATGTTTCTGTTTAAATTGTTTGTCTTTTTGTGGGGGGAGCAAGTTTACCAGCACATGGCAGTGTGGAACTGGGGATAAATTGCTTGTAAACATTGACTAATCCCAGGAAAATTTGTAGCTGCCTCTGTGTTTGGGGAAGGAGGTTCCCATCCCAATACTTCCTATACTTTGCTGGGTCCATTTTTATCGCCTGATCTGTGATTTGGTATCCCATGTAATCTAATTTGTTCAAGTGAAATTCATATTTAGACAATTTGACATACAGATTGTTAGCCAGCAATTTGGTTAACACCTTCCACACCAATGCTATGTGCTCCTTATAGATGCGGTTATAGATTAACACATTGTTCAGGTATACCAGGACCCCCTTGTTTATGTAATTATTCATTTATAAGATGCATAAACACACCTGGAGATCTAGATCATCTGAAGGGCATGATGAGGTATTCAAATACCCTGGCAGAAATGCTTTTGCTAAGAGTCTTTGCAAATGTCATCAGGAGGGCTTTAAACTGAGTTCTGGGGTGGGGCAGGAAGACAGTAGTATCCAGGGCAGGAGTTCAGCAAGTGCTGAAGAGAACATCCCAAATGTTATAGAAAGAGCAGACAAAGTAGTACTAGAGACCAACAGTAGTAGGAAAAACAACTTTAGTAAAGGGCACATGGTCTTAAATGTCTCTACACTAATGCACAGAGCATGGGAAATAAGCAAGATGAACTGGAACTCTTAATGCAACAGAATAAATATGATATAATTGGTATCACTGAAATCTGGTGGGATGAGTCTCATGATTGGAATGTAGCAATGGGGGGGGGGAAATAACCCATTCTGGAGAAATAGACCAAACAAGAAAGGAGGAGGAGTAGCTTTATATGTCAAGGATGTTTTCACCTGTGAAGAGGTCCATGACTTAAATCCAGAAAGCCAGGCTGAGAGCATTTGGGTAAAAATAAAGTGGGTGAGAAACAATAGGGATGTCATTGTGTGGGTCTGTTACAGACCCTCAAGCCAGACTGAAGATTTGGATGATGTTTTCCTGGAGCAGATGACCACACATCCAAAAATGAAAGATGAAGTAGTAATGCGAGATTTCTACTATCCTGATATATATTTCAACTACTCTGATATCCTCATGATCAGAGCTGTCTGGCAGTTGAATATGCTAACTCAGAGTGTGGTGGAGTCTCCTTCTTTGTAGGTTTTTAAACAGAGGCTGGATGGCCATCTGTTGGGAGTACTTTGATATATGTTCCTGCATAGCAGGAGGTTGGACTGGATATCCCCTGTGGTATCTTCTAACTCTATAATTCTATGATTCTATGAAATACCCTCAGGAGTGCATTAAATGCTATCTTCCAGTCATTTCCCCTCCCTGATGCATACTCAGCAATGCATATCTCTAATCCAACTGGTGAAGGTTTTGCTTGCAGTCAATTGAGCTAACAACTCTTTCATGAGAGGTATTGATGTTGGTTTGAAGTAATGACAGTATTTAACTCTCTAAAGTCTGTTACCAACCTCAGTGATTCATCTTTCTTTTCATGAAAGAAGACTGGCACAGCCATGGTAGATTGCACTTGTCTAATGAAATCTTGTTTCAAGTTTTTGCCTATGAACTTGCTTAACACTTCCATTTCTTTAGGGGCATAGCATACCTTTTACTTTGGGCAAGGTGGCCCAGTTTCAGTTCAATTCAGTTCAACAATACAATGGATTGCTAACAAGTACTTAAATGCACACACAACAGTTATGTATATCCCCTGACTAACAATGCAATCCTGGGGGCTAGTCCACTCAAGAATGGGCTATCTCACAGGCCAGCTGCATCACTAATGCATCACAAATGCAAATCCCTCCCACCCGGGGATCACACAACTATATCTAATCCATTCCATTTCCATGTCTCCAGATCCTCTGAAGATGCCAGCCACAGATGTGGGTGAAACGTCAGGAGCAAATACTACTAGAACGCAGCCTCATAGCCCAAAAAACCCACAACAACCCAATCTAACAAGTGTTTGAGTTTGTGTTTCTTCCATTGTACCACTGCTGTATAATTTCTGTGTATTAATTGTCTATAATCTTTTGTTATATCTGAAACATGAAGGTATGATTTCTAAAGTTATGGAGATTGTACTGAACATTGTGTGATATGTATACACATTGGGTTTAGAAAAATTGATTTTAAGTCTAGAATGTTCTTGAAATTGAGCTAGTATTTTTTGGAACTATAATGTGGATTCATACAGCTGTTTTAAAAATAACAAAATGTCATCAGCGAATAAATTTATAATGTGATTTTTTTCTCTTAATTTTATTCCTTTAATGGTTCTACAGGAGTGGATCATATCTGCTAATGGTTCAAGTGCAATGTTAAATAAGAGCAAGGACATGGGATAACTTTCTGAAAAGAGGAAAATTGTATATTGTGAGTACATGTTTGGGCTTTTGATCCTGTATATAAATTGGTGGGAAGTAAAACAAGTTAATCTCCAAAATATCTTCATCCCATGCAGTCAGGGACAAAAGTGCACTCAATGTTTTAGAGGTTTTATTCATTTGTTTGTTTGGTGAGATGGATGATGCTAAGAGTTCTTTGGATTGAATATGTAATCTGGGGCCAGAGTATAAAACCGGTTTGACCTGGGACTATGTAATTTTCAATAAAAACATTCAATCTTTTTGCAAAAATAGAAGTTTGGATTTTTTGATTTATGAGACCTACTGGCCAGTACACTAGAATCTGTTGGGTTTCCTCTTAGCTTGGGTGTGAGTATGATTTTGGAAGTTTTTCAAGTTCCTGGGTGTTTTTCTCTCTAGAATTCATTGAATAATTGACAAAGATGAAGGCCTAGAATATCTTCAAATAATTTGTAGAATTCTGAGCCATATCTTGGATTTCCAGGAGATTTTGCATGCTTAAAGAGAAGAAATTATGTTCACTATTCCTTTAAGAGTCATTGGGCCATTTAATAGACTTTATGATGCTCTTTAAGGTTCTTTTAGATGAAAAGAATCTAAAAAGTTATCTTATCTAACTGTGGAAGTAATATAGATGAGAGGAACATTAATTAAATTCATTGTCGATGGCTGTATTTCATTAATTCATTTTTACTGATTATTAGCCACGTGCCTGTTTGATTTCTTTTTTATGCATTCTCTAGTTAAGTAACTTTTTATTACCAGATTCATAATTGTTGTTGTTGTTGTTGTGTGCCTTCAAGTCATTTCCAACCTGTGGTAGCCCTCAACTAGTGGTAGCCCTGAGGTGAAACTTTCACAGGTTTTCTAGGGCTGAAAGTGTGTGGTGCCCCCGAGGTAATGGCTGAACAGGGAATTGAACCCTAGTCTCCAGGGTTGTAGTCCAATGCTCAAACCACTATATCAGGCTGGCTCTCGGAGTCATAATAGCACTGTTTTAAAAAAACCATTGCACTTTCACTTAGCTATGTCTAGAGTCTCACATCCTGCCTTTTTATTATTGATCTCCAGATTTTTTGGCTTCCTGACTCTTTACGTTTAGTTAGGACATTAATTTATTTTGTTACCTTATGTCTGAGTTGTTGTTTCCATTTCTGTTCTTGTTGTCTTTCTTCGTTGGAAGGACTCAAGGCAGCTTACAACACTTTTTAAAAAAAATAGTTAAAAATCATAACATACAAAAATTAAAACACAAATCAAACAATCCAGTAGTAATTGAAACAAAGTTAAAACACATATTTAAAAATACAAACAGCTAAGAATAGTCAACATCTTGTGTCAGCAGGCAATGATCACATACTGAATACCTGCCAAAATAAAAATATCTTTGCTTGTCTACAGAAGGAAGGAAGGTAGGGTGTAAGTCTGACTTCTCTGGGAAGGGAGTTCCAGAGCCTGGGAGCAGCCATTGAAAAGGCCCTGTAACCTCTGCTAAGAGTGGAAGGGAAATATTCACTATCTGCTGACAGCGGGAGTGAGACATTTATCACCTGCTGACAGACCCAATCTCGGGGAAAAGAATTATTTATTACATATATATTTATTAAGCCAGAGGTTCACCAGACAGAAACATAGACCGAGTCTAAAGGCTGAAACCCCCCTGGCAAAGGTCAGGCCAAATATCCCCCAGTCACGTGTCCAGAGGAAAACCTCGGAAATGCACACATGCACACATCAAATGGACCAGCTGCAACTTTGACACTTTGAGAGACTAAGTGTCTCCCGGATGAGATTAGCAATTGCGGGAACTACAAAGATGAGGTTCATCTGCATAACTCGGCTTCTGTCATTTCCAAGGAAAGAATCCACGCCCCTGGCATATTTTGCACTATAATTGAGTCCCCTTTTGGGGCTCTCTTTGGAGAACTCCTATCTTTGACTAACATCTGTCATCCTCTTAGTTCAAGGCTCCTTCAGTTCTTTTTCTTTGTCTGCTGATCTTTGCTTGCTTTTTCCCTAACTGCAGTCTTCAAGATCAGGTGCAGTACAACTGCCTTCTTTCCCTGTTTTTCCCACTCTTAAGTCTTTCAAACTCAGTAGTTCCTCTATGCTTGTGTGAGTGACTGCTTTATGTGTGTGTGTGTGTGGAAATTTTGTTAACCCTGCTAAATAAACTAATGATAATTGGATATATGAGCTGGTTCTTGTGTGGTCTGACTTCGTAAACATAGGGTTAAAGATCGCGCTGTGTTGCCCTGCCCTCTGCTTTGCTAAGCAGCGCTCCATTAATTTCCCCAAACTTTTGTATTTTTGGAGCAAATCCAGGTGTCCCCCAGGGATCCCCAGAAGTCAGGGTAACAGCCCTTTCCTGTGTTCCCACCAGATGTGCCTATGAAGGCAGTGGGACCCAGAGAGGGGCCTCTCCAGCAGATCTTAAAGCCCAGACTGATTCATAAGGGAAAACAGGGTCCTTCAAATAACCTGGACTTATGTTGTGTAGGGCTTTAGAAGTCATCACCAGCGCTTTGAATTGTGCCTGGAAATAGACCAGCAGCCAGTGGAACTGTTGCAACAAGAGGGTTCCGTGATCCCTGTAGCCAGCCCCAGTGAACAATCTGGCTGCAACTCTTTGGACCAAATGAAGTTTCTGAACACTCTTCAAAGGCAGCCCCACACAGAATGCATTACAATAATCCAACTGGGATTGTAACAAAGGCATATGTCACCATGGCAATTCCTGACTTTTGGCTTGTGCACAAGCTTTAACAATGCAAATGGGCTTCCAGGAGCACCCCCAGGCTGCGGACTTGTGTCTACAGGGTGTGTGTAACCCCATTTAATACAGGCTGAATGCCTATTCCCTGACCTTTCTTTTGACTGACCAAGAGCATCTCTGTCTTGCCTGGATTAAGTTTCAATTTACTTGCCCTCATTCAGTCTAGTACTGATGACAGGCACTGGTCTAGGACCAGTGCTTGGCTTGTGGTGGAAAGGAGTAATAAAGTTGGGTGTCATCTGCATACTGATGCCACTGAACCCCAAAACTCCAGACAATCTCCCAACAGTTTCAGGAAGGTGTTAAATAGCACGGGGAACCCACAGGTCAAAAGACAAGGGGTCAAAGATGAGTCCCCCAGCATCACCTTCTCAGTTTGGCCCTCCAGGAAGGAATAGAGCCACTATAAAAAAGTGCCTATGAGCCCCATTCCCACAAGGTGACCCAGAAGGATACCATGGTCGCTGGTATTGAAAGCTGCCAAGAAGTCCAGCAGAGCCAAGAGGGACACACACACCCTGTTTAGTTCCTGGCATAGGTCTTCCACCAAGGCAACCAAAGCAGTCTCAGTTCCATAGCCAGGCCTGAAACCAGATTGAAATGGATCTAGATAATCTGTTTCATCCAGAAACTCCTGGAGCTTGGAAGTCATCACACGCTCTAGAATCTTGCCCAGAATTTCCCATAGCTATTTACAAAATACAACCCTCTATCCTTACAATGTCCTTTATCATTGGCTAGCCCTCCAGCCCACACATAAATCAACTTCAATATCATTTTCAACAGTTTCTTAAATTTCATATGCCTCCCCAATTTGTTTTATAACTACACTAGAACAGCTTCAAACGTATAGCAACAAAATAGTGTTATAATCAAATAAACCCACTTATTATGTCTTTACCTATTCATATTTTAAATGTAACCTTCAGTTGTTTGCCAAACCTCTGCAATTGCAGAAACTGAGCATAATTCATCAACTTAAGGATTTCCTCAAGACCTGAGGAGAAATGATGTGCCATCCCAAGTATTAAATTTTATTTTGCATTGATGTGATTGTTTTTATTTTCTTAATTCACTTTTCTTGTTCTAAGCCTCTATCTCAGTGGTTCTCAACCTGTGGGTCCCCAGATGTTTGTGGACTTCAGCTCCCAGAAGCCCCAGCCACTATGGTCAATGCTCAGGGCTTCTGGGAGCTGAAGTCCAAAAACATCTGGGGACCCACAGGTTGAGAACCTCTGTCTATCTAAAGCTTCTTGTGTTGCATCTTTTCAATTAGAAGTCTGCAGAGTGTCCATGAGGAATTTACAATTATGTTTTGATAGTGGAGAAAACAGCAGAAAGAGAGAATGTTGGGTAGAATAATGGAGAATGAATCAGTTACATGTATTTGGGGAAGACTGGGAAATCTTTATTCTGCTGAAGGCCACATTCTCTTAGAGCAGTGATTCTCAACCTGGGGTACATGTACCCCTAAGGATACAAAGGAGAACATTTAGGGGTCTGTGGAAAAAAATAACAATGTCAGAAAAAGTATAAAGTATCAGCCATTTTTGGAGGACATCACAACTTGATGAGGTTCTTGATTGTTCACAGCACTGGTATTCCTGTCCTGAAACCTTAAGAAACGGCAGAGAAAATCATAGAGCTAAAGAGAATATGCACACACAGACTTCTATCTGAGCTGCCATGATCCTAGCCCCACCCTCACAAGGTGGCTTCTCCGACCTTACAACATGTGCTCTTCTCTCCCTTCTCTTCATGTCCCTCTCCACAAAGAGAAAGCATGACAACTGGAAGCATCAAGTTCTGCCCCTGGAGTGTCTGTGTGTGTGTGCGCGCGTGCACGCGCGCACCTGGCACCAGTCACTCATCCCTGTGCCTTCATCTGGGAGCAAACTGGATCCTGAAATCACAGAAAGTGTTTAGGCATGATAGGATGCAGAGGCACAGGAAGAGTGGCTGGCCTGACACCGTCTTTCCTTCTGTGAGTGTGGGGACATCTCTTTAGAGCTCACAGAATCTTCCTGATGGGGCTTTTTTCCCCTCAAAGGAAGGATGTGGAGGCAGGGGGGTACAATTTATGGAAATGGGCTGTGAAGGGGTACACAAGTGAAAAAAGATTGGGAAGAATTGTCTTAGGCTAATCTTTTTCAATGAACAAGTGAAGGCATCCCATTATTTTCTGTCATTTCTTAGCCTCACTTTCTACTTCCCCTACAAGCAGGCTAGTGGAAGACAGAGAGATCACTAACAAACCACTTGCAGGAGAATTTGAATTTGGTCAAGGATCACATGAATTTAGGCAGAGAGCCTCATGTGAGCATGATTGCTCACCCATTACAAAGGAAAATGTCATTGATGTAACTGGAAATTACACCTAATAACAATAGGGATAGCTAAGTTACCAGTGCATTATAAAATTTATCCTGTTTTGCCTACAGTGCTTAAAATTGTCGAGTGTAATTGTACTTGTGGAGATCTAGGGCCAGCCAGGGCTAGAACAGACTAGGCCTTCTTTCTTTTCTCCCTCTCTGGAGAAGCAGCACTCCTTTTAATAATTATCACATCATGACTCCCTCTCCATGCTTAATCTTGCTTTCCCTAAACCCAATTCTTTGTGGATAAAAGGCAAAGCATCTTAAAGGTTACCGCAAAAGGAATGCATAACCTGTGGTAGAGTGGCGTAAATGGATTAAATCAAATGGAAAGTACTCTACTGAGTCCAGAGGTTATAAAAATAACATAGGCTATTGACACGTTCACCCTCAAACATCCTCTCTGACCTGTTAGTAAACAGGCTTCCTGGTATACAGAGACCCTCAGGGAGCTCAAACAGGAAGGATGACAAGTACAGCGCAGATGGTAGAAAACTTGGCTTTCATGCAACAAGACATGATATAGAGAACATCTTTGTGTCTACAGAGTGGCAATATGTGCACTAAAGAAAACTTCCTTTTCTGCACGTATGGTGTCTGCGAATTCATGCCTGGCTGAGCAATCCAGGGTGGTGAGAGGTCTGACTCAGGCACCCTTCCCTCTGAACCCAATGTTAGAGCCTTTGGCAGCTTGCTGTGATGCTTTTAATGATCATTTCACAGATAAAATATCTTGCATAAGAGTCAACTTAGATGCCATTGTTGGAGCAGAAGTTGATACTAAGGTGTCTAGCAACTCAGTGGGATTATATGGAATCAGTTTCAATTGGTGAATACAGCTCATGTGGACGAGCTGCTGGGGCAAGTAAGGAAGACAACTTGCTTTCTCAATTCCTGTCCATCTTGGCTGGTCGTCCAGGGAGAAGATGCAATTAGGCTCCAAATACAACATATTAATACATCTCTTAGGGAGGGAAATTTTCCATCTTGTTTAAAAGTGGCTGTGGTTAGACTACTCTTGAAAAAGCCCTTCCTAGATCCCCTGGACCTTAATAATTATAGACCAGTCTCTAACCTTCCTTTTTTGGGTAAGGTGATTGAGAAGGCAGTTGCCCTCCAACACCATGTGGTTTTGGATAACATACACTTCCTTGACCCATTTCAGACTGGCTTCAGAGCAGGATATGCAGTTGAGACTGCTATGTCACCTTAGTGGATGATCTCTGTCTTGGTACCAACAGTGGGAGTGTGTCCCTGTTGGTGTTTTTAGACCTCTCAGTGGCATTCGATACCATTGACCATGGCAGCCTTCTGGAACGCCTGATGGAGTTGGAAATCAGAGGCACTGTGTTGCAGTAGTTCTGGACCTATCTCTCAGGCATGTTCCAGATGGCGTTGCTTGGGGATAGCTGCTCCTCAAAAAAGGAGCTGTTATATTGCATACCAAAAGGTGCCATTCTATCCACAATGCTTTCTAACATCTACATGAAGCCATTGGGAGAAATCATCCAGAGCCATGGGGTGAGGTGCTATCAGTACGCTGATGACACCCAAATATATTTCTCCATGCCTTCAAAAACAGCTTCTGCTAAGGATAGCATGTCTCCTCTGAATGAATGCTTGAGGGAGGTAATGGGCTGATGAAGAAAAACAAATTGAAACTGAATCCAGGCAAGACAGAGGTGCTTACTATCAAGGGTTCTAATATGGGGTTGGAGGTTTGTCAACCAGTTCTGGATGGGGTCACACTCCTCCTGAAAGACTGTGCTCATAGTTTGCGAGTGCTCCTGGATCCATCCCTCCAAATGTCAACTCAGATGGATGCAATGCTCAGGAGTTCTTATTATCTCCTTCAGCTGATACTCCAACTGCGCCCCTTCCTAGAACTGGACAATTTAAAGATGGTAGTGCACATACTGATAACCTCAAGGTTGGACTTCTGCAATGTGTTCTACATTGAGCTACCTTTGTACCAAGTTCAGAAACTCGAACTGGTTCAAAATATGGCAGCCAGATTGATTACAGGTACACCAAAGAGTGAACATATCACACCAATATTAAAATCACTCCACTTGCTGCCACTTAGCTTCTGGGCAAAGTACAAAGTGTTGGTTATTACCTTTAAAACCCTACATGGTTTGGGTTGAAGTTGTGTGCAGGATTGCCTCCTCCCATACAATCCACCCCCTACATTCAGGTCCTCTAGGAGGCCATTTACTTAAACCAGCCAGGACCAGACTGGCAACTGTCACTCAGAGGACCTTCCTGTCAGCCGCCCCTAGACTGTGGAATGACCAGCCAGAAGAGGTTCAACAGCAAAATATGCTGGCTGACTTTAAAAAAAGTATAAGGACTTCTCTCTTCTGGTATGCCTGCCTAGTCTAGTTTTAATTGTGCTTTTAACTGTATTTTTAATTGTAGTTTAATTGCATTTTAATTGTGCTTTTAACTATGATATATTTTATATTGGTATTAACTGTTCTATGTGTATTTTCATTACAATTTTTAACTCCATCTATTCTGTACTCTGCCTTGAGCCTTGGGGAGAGGTGGGTAACGAATAAAATTATTTATTTATATTATATATTAGAAAGCAAAAAGAAAAGGTATTGGATGATAAATAATTTCAAACAGCACAGAACTTCACTCCATATACATATGCACAAAACGTCTATATATTCACAGGCTTTTGGCTTTCCTTCCACTTACAGGGTTATTTTCCCAAGTATAGGTCAAATGTTATGACTTCACTCAACATTAGTTTGGTCTCTCCTCTGTCTTTCTCTCTAGAGCAACACTAATACTCAAACTTTTCCTCTCTGGTTGACTGAAGCTCTGTCTCAACACTCTCCCTCTCCCTGGAATTTCACTGAATTCTTTTCTAGACCACTGGTATATATGTGTTCTCCTGACTCAGCCACATACAGCCCCTCCCTGTGGTTAAGGCTGAGTTCTTAAGTGAGAGAGTCAATCAGATTAGATCACCCTCTGTTACTAGGTTGCTCTACTAGCCACCTCCCCCCAGGGTTCGTCACAGTATTTTGTACTGAACTTATGTCAAATGGTTATTTTGGTTCAAGAAATGAAACGTAGCGGCAAGTTGTATACTAAAGCAAACCTGTGGCTCCATTTTCTCCAAGTCATACACAAGAGGAATATATTTATGACATTGTGTTTCTTAACATGAGTTCAAGATCAGACATCAAAAGTATTCTGAGAGCATTAAAATATAAAGTTGTTCTCTTAAAAAGAGTCTTATTTTTGTCAAATGAAAGCCTGGTCTAAATCTGGTAAAGCTCTTGTAGATATAGAAATTTCACTTCTGTAATTTTGGAAGTCTTACTATAAATAAAAAAAAAATCAAAATTGAATAAGTATACCATAAGCTAGTGACACTTGTTTGGTTGCAGTGCAGAGGAAGGCCTTCACTGTGGTGCCCACTGTCTGGAACGAATGAGGTCAAGCAGGTTGTCAATGCAAGGTGCTTTTACCAATTTTTAAAGATCTGTTTGCACAGACAGCCTAGTGACTTGAATTATGGTATTGTCTTATTACTGTTCTGTCCTTTTATTATTTGATTTTATTGCATTTCGTGGCTTTGAACATTACAGCATTGCAGACTGTTTTAGGATTTTTAAAATGAAAGACAGATTTTAGCTTATTAATGATTTGTAATTGTTTAGTCATCCACTTTCTAAAACAAAATAATTATGCAGAAAGCCTGAGCTCATTCTGTGCTGTTGGTTTTTGAATTTATCTGTTCACTTGCTGTGTATTTCTTTGAATTCCTCTTTGGTATTTTTCCCATTTTCTATTTCTTGTACATGTCCACTTTGAATCTTAACTCCAATCAATGAAAGTTCGTTAAGATATCCGTTCCAGATTCTTTAGACAGCTCCCATTTTCCCTCCTTGCTGGAACTGTTTGAAATTGTGCCTTCCACTATCTCACTTTTAAGAAACTCTCATCCATTATGAACTCCGTTCTCTTTTAGTATTCCTGACCATGGGACCAGTCTCAGTTATTCCCCTAAGTTTACTTTCTGAATCAGAAATCGACTTTCTGAAAGTCAAGAGTGCATGCCGGACTATGCTTGGCTTTCCCTTTCCATTGTATAATAAACTCCAGGAGAATACGGTCACTTCACCTAAGGATCCTGACACCTTCTCCCCATTAACCAGGTCATCAATGTTGGTTAAGATCAGATCTAGAACAGCTGATCTCCTTGTTCCCTCTTTCACCTTCTGAAATATAAAATTGTGTGCAAGACATTTTTGCTGGATCTGATACTCTTGGCAGAGTTTGACTTCCAACGAGTATTAGGATAGTTGAAATGTCTTGTTACTACTACATCTCTCCTTTCTGAATGTCTTGTCATCTGTTCCAGGTAAGCATCATTCAAGTCCTCAGTCTGGCTTGGAGGTCTGTAACAGACCCCCCACAATGACATCACTTTTCTTTCTCTCTTTATTAAATTAATGTTAAGCAGGGTTCCAAGGCAAACGAGGACAATCTCTTGCACTCCCCCTCTTCAGGGGGAGTTTTACACTGGCTGGATTGTGCCTCCAGTCAGCATTCTTGCCGATGAAATATTTCCTTGTAGCAGGCTAAGCATACCCAGCTCCCAAAGACATCCCTCATGCAGCAGTTTCCAAGATTTTTATCATCTTGGTTGCCCTCCTTTAGATGCGTTCCAGGTTGTCAATATCCTCCTTGAATTGTGGTGCTCAGAACTGAAAACAGTACTCCAAGTGAGATCTGACCAAAGTAGAATCGAGTGGTAATATTACATCCTTCAATCTAGATACTATACTGCTATTGATGCAGCCTAGAATTGCATTTTTTAGCTGATACATCACACAACCAAATCATTTTCAGGTTGTGGTCTACTAAGACTCCTAGATCCCTTTTGCATGTACTGTGGTAAAGCTAGATGTCACTCGTCTTATATCTGTGCATTTCATTTTTTCTGCCCAAGTGTCTCATTGATTTGGCCTGTCATCTGGAGAGATGGATTCAGAAGTATCCCCAAGCTGCAAACACAGTCTTTCAATGGAAGTGTAATCCCATCCTGGACTGGGTGATACACCCCCTAACCCCGGCTAGGATACTTGATAATAAACACATCCATCTTGTCTTGATTCAGCTTCAGTTTGTTTTTCCTTATCCAACCCATTACCTCCTACAGGCATTCATTCAAAGGAGACACACTATCCTTAGCTGAGGCTATTTTTGAAGGTATGGAGAAATATATCTGGGTGTCATCAGCATACTGATAGCACTCTGCCTCATGCCTCTGTTTGATCTCTCCCACCATTTTCATGTATACGTTAAACAGCATAGGGGATAGAATGGTGCCTTGTGGTATGCTATGTAACAGTTCTGTTTTTGAGGAGTAACTATCTCCAAGCACTACCATACCTGAGAGATAGGACTGGATCCAGTGAATCATACAGTCCCTGATTCATAATGCCTCTCAGGTATTCCAACCCCACTGAGACATCCAGTAGTAGGGATACGCTCCCACTGTCAATGCTCCAGGCAAGGATCATCCACTCAGGCAACCACAGAGGTCTCAACTCCGTACCCAGCTCTGAAGCCAGTTTGAAATGGGTCTATAAAACCTATATCATCCAAGACTGCCACGAACTGGAAGGCAACTGACCTTTAAAAAAATCACCTTGCCAAGAAAAGGAAGATTTCATACAGATCTATAGTTGTTAAAGTCTGAGGGACAAGGGGGGGGGTTCTTTTAGAAGTACTCATACCACCACTTCTTTTAAGCAAGAAAACGTCTCTGAGAGATACATTAATAATACATTATAGTTGAGATGTAACTGCATCTTCCCCCTGGACAACCAGACAAGGATGAAAGGGATCAAGAGGACAAATTGTCTTCCTTACTTGCTCTGGCAGCTTATGCATACATGGAGTACTTACCAAATGAAGCTGACCTAGTGCAATCCAAATCTCAAGAGTTACTGTCAGCTTCTGTTATAATGACAAGGCCCAAGCTGGCTCTTATCAAAGAGATTTTATCTGTGAAATATTTGTTAAAGCCATCATAGCCCGAATAAAGGGAAATACTTACACCACTCTAATCTGCTTTGGCCAGATCTCATCTGGAGTACCATACCCTTTTCTGGGCAGCACAGTTTAAGAAGGCTATCAACAGACTGGGATATATACAGAGAAAGGCAACTAAGATGGCAAAGAGTCTGGAAACCGTGAAGAAACGGTTCAGGAAGTTCAGTATATTTATCCAGAAAAGAGGATTGGTATGATAGCTGTCTTTTAACTATCTGAAGGGCTATCAAGTGAGTTTGCTTTCTGTTGTTCCAGATGACAGGAGTTTAACCAATGGATTTGAACTGCAAAAAAAAAAGACATTCCAACTAAATATTAGGAAGAACTTCCTAACAATGAGAACCCTTCGATCACAGAATAGATTATGTTGGAAGGTGGTAGATGCTCTTTCGTTAGAAATTTTCAAACAGAGGTTGGGATGGTAGGAATGCTTTAGCTGGAGATTTTGGCACTGGATTAGAAGAAGATTGCACCTGAAGGCTCTTATGATCTGTTCCAACTCTATGACTACACATATCAAAAGAATTACAGAATACGTTGGTATTCTGCAACTGGTTAACTGGCTATTTGGTTTCTACATCATCTCCCTTATTAGCTTAGTCTGAATAGGATTAAAAATCGCGGTTGGTTATGGACTAATATGTTACCTCAGAAGATGGCAGTCCAGGATATCCCAGGCAAGGGGTGGCCCTAGGCTGAGGTGGGAAGGCTAGGGCTTCCCACTCGCGCTCTACCACACCCACTCCCAGAATGTTTTTAAAAAAATTGTTCCCCAAACAGTCCCTAGGAGGCATGGGGGCATCTTTTGCCATGTTTATGGGCCTTCTTAGGCTGTTTTAGGCTCAGGAGAAGCCTTTTTTAACAAGAAGTGAGTATAAGTAACTTTCTGATTCAAAAATGGCATCTCCTGGACATATGTTGGCCCCAGGGAACCCCAAAACATGGGGGAAATGCCCAACACCCTAACAGAGGGCATTTTGGGGCATTTTTTTTTTAAAAAAATTGTAAACATTTGTTTTACTTTTGAGTGTCCCAAGGGTCTCCAAATGTCATGGAAATGTCTTCCATATCCCCCCAGAGGGCATTTTGGAAGTAAAAAACATTTTTGAAAAACAGTGTTGTTGTTTTTTAATGGATTCCTGAAGGGCCCTGGGGACCACATGTGGTCTGCAGGCCACACTTTACTCACTTCTTGCCCAGGCTCACAATTTTGACATGGCTCTGATAATCTCAGAAGTACAGTTATTTCTATTGCACTGACTTCAGCCATTTTCTCTCCTTAAATTAAGCTGCTTCAATCCATTCTCCCCCTCATGTATTCAAAGTTACCCTGTTGTCCACAGGTCCCAAAGACTACCTTTCCTTTAAGTCGCTATTTCCTCCATGCTCTTTATCATGTAAATTATAACATTCCACCACCATCTGTTCAGGTTCTATTATGTTATTAGGAATAATCTTGTGTTTGCAAATGGTGGGCATATGACTAAGTGAGCTTGCATGTTTGTATGTGATGTCAGCAAGGGGAATGCTGGTTCCAGCTACCTCAATAGCCCAGGCCCCACCCACTGCCACTTCTGGTGATGCCCACTGTCATGTGACCCATCATCTACTGTCATACACAATCTATGAAGCCAAATTTTTTTATCCCTGTTCTCAGTCTCACTTGATACGAATTGCGAGTAAGGCTGGATACAAATAATATAAAATAAATCTTCCAGATTCAGTTGTCAGTGTTGTTTAAGCTGGTACCACAACTTTTTCTTGCATGAGCCTCACATTCATTTCCATACCTGTTACTGACAATAACTGTAGTAGACTTATCCATTATTTTTACTTCAAGGTTTTTATTGCTGTTACCCATTCCACTGCACCATCTTGCCTGGTTTGCTTTAGTTAGTTTGTCATTAATTCTAACTATGCAGAGATAACACTAGCCAATGATATAATGGGGGGGGAGGTAGGAAAATGTACCACATAAATTAACAGGAAGCATGAAACCTTATAGGGGGAGCAATTATAAGCTACTGCTTACAGAAGCAGTCATGTGTTTCTTAACCATTAGTTCCAGTCAACATATGCTTAGGACAGCAACTTCTGTGTTGGAGGAACAAGAGCAGATTAGTTCTACACAAAGCACGTAAATATACAAAATACCAAATCTCTACATAAGTTGCTGTGTTTATACATAGTAACAAAAATCAGTAGCACATCTACTATGACATACAAAAAGTTTGTCAGTGGAAGCAAATTTAAAACATATTACATATATTAGTTGGCTGGGATATAAAGTTACACTCTGGTATCTAATACAAACACTAAGTTTTTAAAACTCTCCCACTTATACCACAATTGCTACCATTTTTCACAAGTTGCTTCTAAACCCTGGGGGGCTCTTACAGCAGCATTCAATATAGTAGGAAGGAAAAAAATTAGAAACAGCCCACTCTTTCTTACATAAGTATGCTGCTATCATCTGTAGGACCCACCTTTTGTTGGTAAGTCTGCTATAATCACATTCAAGCTATTATTATTGAGGAAGTGTTTCATGTATTAAGATTAAACTTGTGTTGTCTTCCTGCAGTTACATTCCAGAGTATGTGAAGGACCTCAATGTTTAGATGTTAGAGTGAGTGTAGATGAGACCCGGAAAATCTGTGGCAACATATTACTCAGCTGGTAAAACATTTCTTCAGAGATACTCTGTAAAATGAAGAGAGAGGGACAAAGAAGCAATATTTTGTTGTTTCTCTACAGGTTTCCCATTTCAGGCATCTGAGTTTCACTTTTGCAAATTCACACAATAATAGCATGTTCCATTTATCTGCCCAAAAACACTTGCTGAAAACTAAGTATAAATGTATATCTAAATATACTAAACTGTGTGGAACAATTTTTCTCTTTGTGAATTTGTTGTTTGAAATTACAAATTATCAATGCTCATTCTGTTTTTGATAGTGTTTGTTTGACAGTCAACACCACTGTTCTTTATATTTTGGCATCCATTTCAGAGTTATACACTGTTTTCAACATGTGCAGAAATCCATTTCTCAGTAACCATACTTCAAGCACAATATGTTAAACTTCTTTTGACAATATTCAAATTAGAACATCATTTGAGATGAGAAAGCTGTTGTTCTATGTAAGAGAAATCATACAGTGCTGTGTCAAGAAAACAGCATTTTGAGTCTGCAAATGTGATTTAACTTGTGCAAAATTAAGTAAAATCAGAGTGTCTCTGAATTCCCATCACACAATGCATCTGGTCCACTATTAAACTGATTAAGTCACATACATTTGCAGAATTCTTGCATTTCTTGTCACAAACAGGAAATACTACATTTTTATTCTTTAAGCATCTGATAACTATTTACACAGTCCTTTGTGACTCTGCAACCTCACAATAACCCCATGATGTAAGTTAGGCAGACAGATCACAATCTACAGTTTCAGATAGCTCATAAGTGGGCAACTGTGGGAGGATAGGGATCCTTTTTTCTTTTGCAGCTGTCCAGTAGGCCACACCAGAAATGACCTCACAATTCTTCTGGTTGCAATTTTGGTCACTTTTTGCTGCTTTATTTGGAGGGGGTGCTTTGGGTTCTCTGAGGAGCTGGGGAACAAAATTCACATTTGTAGGAAGTTTGGGGGGCTTTGGCAGATTTTTGAGTGAAAAATCACCCAAAAATCAGCCTGAAAGAATTATATTGGGTGTGTGTGCCTGGGCTTCTGGAGAGGGGTATTCAGAGCCTGCACTCTGAACACATTAGACATTTTGTTGAACAGACTACACTTCCATGTCCTTATTTTCTGTGTTAAAAAAAACCTGTCAAGAATATTAGTAGTAACAATGTTGGCCTGCGAGTCTCTGAACAAACATTTTCAAACTTTTAATTAAAAACCCCCCCAAAAACAGACAACCAATGGGCCTGTTCTCTTGTACCCTATATAATTTTTATTTTATGATTAATTTTTAATCATCATCATCAGACCTGTGGTACCAAGAATTGTACGGTCCAGAGAAATCCCTCCATCCCAGGAAGCCATTTCCATCATGAATCCTAGAAAGAAAAGGTCAACAGGTTAATGGCAAAGGCTGATTCTTTACAGTTCGTTCAAGCAGTTCCCATTAACAGCATACAGAGAACAATTATGAGAGGTAACCCACTTTCTTTTATAGTATAGTCATTTGAAAATATAACAGATAAAGGAGCGACTTAGGGAGCTAAGTATGTATAGCCTGATGAAAAGAAGGTTAAGAAATGACATAATAGCCATGTTTAAATATCTGAAGGGATGTCATGCTGAAGATGAAGCAAGTTTGTTTGCTGTTGCTTCAGAGATTAGGATTCATACTACAGGAAGAGAGATCTCACCTAAACATCAGGAAGAACTTCCTGATGGTAAGAATCGTTTGACAGTTGCATATGCTGCCTCGGAGTGTAGTGGAGTCACCTTCTTTGTAGGTTTTTAAACAGAGGATGGATGGCCATTTGCTGGGGGAACTTTGAGTTTATGTGCTCGCATGGTAGGGGGTTGGACTTGATGGTCATTGTGGTCTCTTCCAACTCTATGATTCTATGAAAGATGTAGAAGTCTAATCAAAATGTTACTGCTGCAAAAGTTGGTGAGGAAGTGCATCTCAGTTGGAGGGATGCATTGAATATGGAAATAATGATTCATTGTGAAAGAATGTTGCTCTTTGATATCAAAGACAACATTTGGGGTTCTTGTTATGAGAGGTTTTTTTTAAGCCTCACAGTAATTCTGATAATTAATCGATGGTCACCTAGTGGACTTCATGGCTGACATGGTTTTGAACTCCAGATCTCCCTAATCTAAATCCAACGCTACAACATCCTGGTTCTCAGAATATGCAACAATGAAGCAAATCACACTGAAGTCTGAATGTACAAAGGTACATAAATATATGGCTCATCAATCTAGCTTTGCACTACCTGTTCCAATTAGTAATAGCTATCTAAGGACTCAGGTGTTTTTGGTTCCAGTTCTACTATTTGATTTTGGTATACCAAGAAATGCCATGGATTGAGCACGAGATCTGCTTTCAGTGCTCAAGCACTAAACTGTGGCCATTCCCCCACTGTGAAAAAAACTGTTGTACCCAAGAATTAATAAATAAACGTGAGAGAATTTCACTAACCTTTCACACACTTAAATACAAGCTCTGCTCTTTTAAGACACCAAGATATAGTCATTTCCTTAAAAGAGAAAATATTAGAAATACATTTAAAAACTGAGACATACCACAAAAGAGTCGTATTAATAAGCCATTATGACAAATAACTTGATTGCCCTTTGATTTCAAATTGTTTATTCATATTATTTAAAGTGTTATACCACATTTCTGGGTAGTCCTCTATGCTTACTTGCTCCCCCTTCTCCAAACCATTGCTTCCCCATTCCATTAACATTTCTTCCATCTATCACTGTCAAAATGTACTAATTCTATCTACACAGCCTGTTTTCTTCATGTGTTATGTTCTCATATTCCAAAAGTGGGATCAAATAATTTCAAGAGATTGCTAACAGATAGCTCCTTAAAAGTTTATTTTTTGGGATCCCAATGCAAGGTCAATCTGGCTCCTATCATGAAACTGAACTGGAACTGACAAAGTGAGTCTTACTGTGCAGTCCTCTATGTATCCATTTAGAAGCCCTATTTATATTCAATGAGAGTTTCTCCAATCAAAAGAACATGCTGTTAAAAGAGAAGGTAATGCAGCAAGAAGGTAATGCAGTACTCTGCTTCCTTCCTTTCTCTGTTTTTCCAGAAAGGACAGATAGACAGCTACATAGATAACTAAATAAATATATATATAAAATAAGAATTTTATTTCCTTCTCCTTTTCACTTTAAAGATCATTTCCCCAAATCCAATGGTTTATTCTGGGCTATTAATTTTTATTTCAGTTACTAATCTTGAGAATGGTAAGAGCAGTACCTCAGATCTCAGGATTTTATAGTATTTTCAGACTTCATTCTCTTTCACACTACCTTTCTCTTTCATTATATTTTTATCCCGCCTCTCCATAAAAAAGAGCACTCAAGGTGGCTAACAATTATTGCTAAGTACACTTTCGAACCAATTTTAAAAAGCTAAAACAAGTAAGAAAACAAAACTTTCAGAATCATAACAAAGCTGCAGACATTAAATAATCAAAATAGTAAAAGCAACCTTAAAACCAACAGAGTAAAGACAGGTTTGAAAAAATGGAAGGATGAGAACTGATCACAACTCTGAGAGGAGTCCATAGCATGGGAACACCACAGCCTGTGTTAATATTCCCACAAGTTTCTTCTTAGGATAATAATATTCAGTCAGGTTTATAACAAAGTTGGCAATCCAGGCTCTAAACCATATATAATTTAACTTTTAAAAACTAACACTTTGAATTAGGCCTGGGAAGCTACTAAGTCTTTTCAGTATTGGGGTACCATTATCTTGATACCATGCACCAGTTAGTCTCACAGTTCCCTCTTGCTTCTTCCCTTTTAAAAATGTCTCTCCCTGTTCTCTTCAACTTCCTCCAGCACCACATTTGCTACATCCTTCTTGTACACTCTCAACAATACGTTTCCTTTCTCTCTCAAACTCTTTCTTAGGATCTCAAGATGCCATGCTGAAACCTGTTCTTTTCCCTCCATGCTTCACTTAACCATGCATGTGCTTTACTCCACGGTATTTTAGTCTGCTGGTTATTTCCTTTTTCAGGGCTAATTACTATTTATCAGCTATGTAACTGGTTTTTAGAATGTTGGCTCTCTTTTAACCTTCTTCAGTGGTTTATTGTTTTTAGATATACAATTTCTAATCCTTTTGCTGAGTTTAGTCTTTATGCATTTTAACCCCAATTTTTCTCAGTAAAGTACTCTCTAGTTAAGCAACTGTTATTAATCATAAAATCCTTTTAACTCTTAAGATGCCAAGGTTTGAGAACTATGGGGCTTTCTTTTAAAAGATGACTGCAAGTGTTAAGAGTTGTGTGTTGGAAAAAAAAAATACTATTGAAAACACATCTGTGTTTAAAAGAACACTTTTAATGCTAGGCAACACAGAAGACCACTTTCTTCTATATGAACCTGGACAATTTTTTAAGAACTCAGTGGGAAGCCCTCTCTATGTCCCACCATTGACTGCAGCACATATATGCAAGAAAAAAACTTTTCAGCAGCTGTGCCTAAGCTTCTGGACTCCTTCCTTTGGAAATTCATCTAATCTAACTCCCCTTATTGGCAGAACTTGTTTAAGCAAGCCTGTGATCTGCTGAGATGGTTTGCTGTTTTTTTTTTAACATTTTTATTAATTTAATGATTCTTGTTTTTATCGTCCTGTTTTATCTATTTTGTCTGATGTTGTATTGGGCTTTGGCAATTGTTTTATGTTGCATTTAAGATGTCACTGTGCTATCCAAGATATGAACCTACTGCAGAAAGGCAACATATAAATTTGATAAAATAAATATATGTTAATTTCATGCCAAATTTCAACTATTTAACTTCATCTTTCAATGCTGACTGGTTAATAGCTAGCATTCTCTCATAATATGATAGCAATACCTGAAAGTCTTTCATGAAGATTCAGTAAAACTGAAAGCTAAAACCAGAAAATTTAAGCTGGAAACATTTAAAATCAATTTTGTCATGATGCAACACTTAGTATCTATTTATATTGCTCTCTGGGTTATGTAATCTATGAATCAGAAAGAATACTACTGGGCAATATAATACTGTTACAGGGTTTTTCCACAGACTTAGCGGAAGAAATACTGGATTGTCATTGTAATTTATCTGCCCACGCACACTCTTGCTCACATGCAAGGTGGGTGTGTACTGGTGGTTTTGATCTGTGCCTTGGCAAAAATGACAACCAGACTCTAAAAAGGAAGCTCCTGTCATTTGAAAGGAAAATTAGCAACACATCTGGCTTCAGTGAGGTCACAGCTGATGCTATAAAGGAATCTTCTAAAAAAAAACAAACCAGGAAGTAATACCTGGATGATCACTATTTTGGATGAGAATGTGTATGCTTGTTATTTTATGTATGTGAATAATTAAAATAGCATTTTAAACAAAGAAAATAGTAGATATAAAGATACAAAGGTAATTTGCTCAGGAGCATCATCATGACCCTTGAATCTTTTCAACTTTAGGGAATTACTGAGTGTTATAGCAGCTGAATTATTTCCTTTTGAGTTAATTGAGCTACAGATAAAACATATAAAGTGTTTGTCATATCAAATATCATGCCTCATTAATCACAGAGCTGAAAGAGAGGTCATTGAGTCTAGCCCTCTTTCCTGCAGAAATACACAACTGAAACATCTCTGACAGATGGCCATCCAGCCTCTGTTTAAAAACCTCCAGAGAAGACTTCACCACATTACAAGGCAGCATATTCCACTGTCAAAGTGCTCTTACTGTCAAGAAGTTCCTTTTAATGTTTAGATGGAATCTTTTTTTCCTGATGTTTGATGGCATTGCTCTGCCTAGAACAGCAGAAAACAGGTTTGGTCAAGAGTGTATGGGGCAAGCATCAGCCTGGGAAAACATAGGGAGAATACACATGAAGGGGTTTATGGTTTTGACCAATGAACAGTTTGCATGCCTAAATTTGTATTGATAACCTATAAAAGATGTATGCTGTACGTACCCTCCAGTTTCTGCAACTTCTGTGTAAGTGTGCTGTGTTGCTCATGCTATCCGTACAAAATAAACAGCAGTCTACCTCAGAGTGAGTTTTGTGGAATATGGGTTCTCCAGTACATGACACCAGGCCTTTTACCATTTTGGTCGTCCTTCTCTGGAGATGTTCCAGTTTGTCGATATCCTTACTGAACTGTGGTGCCCAGAACTGGACACTGTATTCCAGATAGGGTCTAACCAAAGCAGAACAGAGCAGTACTATTACTTCCCTTGACCCAGACACAATACTATTGATGCAGCCCAGGATCACACTGGCTTGTTTAGCTGTCGCATCACACTACTGATTCATGTTTAGCTTGTGGTCTACGAAGACTCCTAGATTCCTTTCATATATACTAAGAGTGAGCATAGCTTCCTTAAAACAAATCATGCCAGATTAATGTAAACTTACAAGCTTGGTAGATCAAAGGAATGCTGTACATGTAGTATATCTTGATTTCAGTAAGGCTTTTCACAAACCCCTCCATGATATGCTTGCAGCCAAGCTGGTAAAAATATAGGCTATATAATGCTACACTTAGACAAATTTTAAAATGGTTGGGAGAATGAACTCAAAGATTTTTCATCAATGTTTCCTCTTCCTTGTGGAGATAAATGACTAGTTGGGTGACCAAGGGCTCTGCTGGGACCCAGTATAGTTCAACTTCTTTATAAACTACTTCAAACAGAAAGCATGCTTGTCGCATTGGTAGATTACACCAAATTAGAATGGATAGCTAATACACCAGAGGACAGGCTTTAGAATTTAAAATGACCTTGACAAATTAGAGAGTTGGTCCAAAACTCACAAAATGAATGTTGACAAGGATAACTATAAAGTACTATTCTTGGGCATAAAATGCACAAATATAGTATGGGTAACACTGTGGCTCAACAACTACACATGTAAAAAGGATCTAGGGGTTTTAGTAGACCACAAGCTAAACACGACTGAACAGTGTGATGTAGCAGTCAAATAAGCTGATCCAGTCTTAGGCTGCATCAACAGGAGTATACTGTCCAGATCAAGGAAAGTAACAGTGATACTCCTTACTGCTTTGGAAAACCTGGAATATTGTGTCCATTTTTGGGCACCAGAGTTTAAGGAAAGATACTGACAAACTAGAACCTGTTTAGAGAAAGATGACTAAGATGATCAAAGATCTGGAAACCAAACTCTACAAGAAACAGCTTAAGCAGCTGGGCACATTTAGTATAGAGAAGACTGAAAGGTGGCATAATGGCCATATTTAAATACTGAAGGAGTATCATGTAAAAGATGGAACAAGGTTGGTTCCTCCTGTTCCAGAGACTAGCACATGAACCAAAGGATTCAAATCACAAGAAAAGAGATTCCACTTATGCAATTGAAAAAGATTCCTGGTGGTAAGAATTGTTCAGCAATGAAACAGACTGCTTCAGAAGGAGGTGCTTCAGCTTTGTATTCCTACGCGGTAGGGGGTTGGTCTAGATGGCCTTGAGGGCTATTCCAACTCTGTAATATTCACTTTCATCTCCAACGGGAAGGCAAAGTTTTCTAGAGATATTTAAAAGCCAGGTTGTCAGTGAGCAAGCACTCCCATTCCCAAGGAAACACTAGAAATGAGAAATTGCTGTGACGTATAGGACAGGCTAGGAATGAAACAGGAAGTTCTGACTACTTTGTTAATGCACAGCAAAGGTGGGCAATACACCCCTCCAAGGGCACATATGTAGTACTCAGGAGTAGTTCAGGTCTATTTTTTAAGAAACCTATTTTTAAAACAGGAAGTGACTTCTACTCACTGTAAGTGATCTTACAGTGTATTTCCAGCATTTTTAGGCCCTCCTGTGCCACTGTAAGTGATCTTACAGTGGCACAGGAGGGCCTAAAAATGCTGGAAATACCCACAATACTCACTAGAGAGCAAAGAATGGTTTGGGGCAGGGAATGGCAATGGTGCAGCTCTCCATGGTGATAGAAGGCTATTAAATCCTTCTAGCTTTCCACAGTTGCCCACCCTTAATGTCAAGTGACAGACTCAGCAACAACCATTTTCAGAAGAAAAAATCAGGGGTGACCAACTGCTTACCTCAGACATATCATGTACCAGCAGAAGAGGAATACTAATGGTAGTAATATCATGAGTGCAACACACTTTGAGGATATTCCTGAGGCCCATGATTGCAGGATCCCTGGCAGTAATACTACCCGATCTCACGTTATCATCCACACAGAGGTGAAAAGTCACATGAATTTCAGAGAGATTCGAATGGCGAGTGATGTAAAATTCTCCTGAGGGAATCATATTGTAATAGACAGTTTACTTCAGAGTCTCCAATAAGAAAAGTAAATACATTAAAGATTACAATGTGTCAAAAATTGTCATCCAATTCTTTCCTTGTGAACTCCACACAATTTACAAAAATAATTTCCAAAACAAAATGGCATGCTTTCATTAGTTTTGTTTGGAAAATGCATGCAATTTTTTACTTTAATACCGTAAAATCCTACGGAACTGAGTTTGACTTACTCCCAATAAATGGTGCTTGGGCTTTTCCAACTCTTTACCACAACCCAGCCTTGTAGTGTGTGTGTGTGTGTGTGTGTGTGTGTGTGTGTGTGTGTCAGAGAAGAGATATACAGAGAGAAAGGGGTGACGGCAGCAGAGAGAAATGGCGGCAGTGACAGATTTTCATCTTTAAATGTTGTCCATTTTTCTTCTCCTCTCAGATAACCACACAGTCCTAACTAAACAATTGTTTTATTGTCTTCAGGACCACACATGGATGAAGGCATACAGAACGAACATACTCAGCAGCAAAAAAGCCGCATCATCTAACAGATGTATTACGGGATCACCTTCTGTGGCCACAA
The DNA here is from genome assembly GCA_948472985.1 of Iguana delicatissima. NCBI lineage: Eukaryota > Metazoa > Chordata > Lepidosauria > Squamata > Iguanidae > Iguana > Iguana delicatissima. The sequence continues at coordinate 329,706 of CAOKZL010003240.1, read as the reverse complement.
TCCACGCGACATGCTTGATATTAGAGACTGAAGCATTTCCACTCTAAATGGCTAAATCTAGCCCCCCTCCTTCAAACAATATCCAGGGTTCTTGCGTTAATAGAGAGCCAGTGTGGTGTAGTGGTCTGAGTACTGGACTATGATTCTGGAGACCAGAGTACAATTCCTCACTCAGCCATGGAAATACATTGGGTGAATCTGAGCATGTCACACACTCTCAGGCCCAGAAAACCCCATGATAGGTTTGCTTTAGAGTCTCTGTAAGTCAGAAACAACTTGGAAGCACACAACAACAACAAATCTGTGTTACAAGTTGCAGCAAAAATGACAAAGAATATCATGATATCTTAAATACTAGCATATCTAATGTAGCATAACATTTTGTTGACTGAGTCTTGCCATTTGCTGCATGAAGTGTTATAGATGATTGACAGAAGAAAAGCTAATCTTCTCACAAATTAGAAAATGGCATTTCACTACAAGATTACTATTTAAATTCTAGCAATATCTAACTGAAAAAAATTGTACAGAACATACCAGGCAAAATATTTGATAAGTTTTGTTCCATATTTTTTGACTTATCTTCATTGCCACCATTTTTATTTTCTACAACTGAAGGAAAATAAATCAAAACAAATTGTTAGAATATCCTATATCACTGGATACATCCTCATTATACAGGATGACAGAGATCACTGGAGTGTTAATATTGCTTTTGCTTGTTTTGATATGTTCTGTTTTTATTATTTTGGAATGAGAAGTCTGCTAGAGCACAAGGGCTCAGTACAGGGGCTCTTGCTAAAAAGAAATGAATAGAGTGGTTGGAGTGAAGCTAGAGTGTAGCTGCTGGCTGGACCTGTAGCCCTGTTACAAAATGTACCAAAAACTGAATTTTGCCTGTCCACAGTACTCAAGGTAAGATTAAGAGTTTTGGGATAAGGCAGTGTTAGCAGTATCTACCATGTGTTGGTCCTCCAGCAGAGGCCACTCTCCTATCTTCCTTGATGAGTCTAAATGTAGACAAGTGAACCTCAAGCTATTCTACTTTCACTTTCAGTAGAGAAACCAACTTGTTCTTGTCCCAGGTACAGCCTTCCACATTCATAGGCAGGAACACAAACATGGTACAGATGTATTTGGTCACATAAGCAGCTCTCTTGCCATCCATGTCTCTTACATTCTGTTCATGAGCTCTCACCCATGAACTTACAGAAAGCTATACAGATCTAGTAGCTCTGCCCAAACCAAGTTTGTGGCTCACTTTCTCTTAGTTGTGGCCTCTTCCCTCTCTGCTTCTAGTACACTTTATACTCTAGAAAAATGGAAAGTAGAATATCCAAACAAACAAACAAACAAACAAGAATTCTTAGCCAAAGAGATACAAGAAGTTGAGAAACAGTTCTCTCAGTGCTTAGGGCAGACTTAACATTAGGAAGAATTTTCTGATGGTAAGGGCTGTTCAACAGTGGTACAGTGAAGATGGTGGCCATGCTTTCCTTGGAGGTTTTTAAAAAGAGGTTATATGGCCACCTGTTAGGCTTTAGTGGTAAATGTCTGCTCTGGAAGGGAGTTGGATTGAATGGTCCCTTGGTTCATTTTTGACTCTATGATCAGTTGAAAGTCATAGAATCATAGTTGGAAGTGACCACAATGGCCATCGAGTCCAACCTTCTGCCATGCAGGAACACACACTCAAAAACACCCCCAGCAAATGGCCATCTAGCCTCTGTTTAAAAACCTCCATTATACCATACCTTTCCACTTCTTGTTCTCCATATTGCTGTTGTGAGAGAAGAAAACAGAAATGTCTTCCATAGGCCATGTAAATCATAGAACTGTAAAAGATCATAATGGCCATTGAGTCCAACCCCCTTGCTATGCAGGAACACACACTCAAAGCATCCCCGGCCACACTGTTTGAAAACTTCCAAACAGGGTGATTCCACCATACCCCAAGGCAGTATATTCCATTGTCCAACAGCTCTTACTATCAGGAAATTCTTCCTCATGTTTAGGTGAAATCTCTTTTCCTGTCATTTGAATCCATTGCTCCATATCCTAGTTTATGGAGCAGCAGCAAACAAATTTGCTCCACCTTAAACATAACATCCCTTCAAATATTTAAACAGGACTATCATGTCATCTCTCTACCTTCTTTTCATCAGGTTAGATATTCCTAGCTCCCTAAGCTGCTCCTAATAGAGCATGACTTCCAGAGCCTTCAACATTTTGGTCACCCTCCTTTGGACACATTCCAACTTGTCAGTATCCTTCTTCAACTGTGGTGCCCAGAATGAACACAGCATTCCAGGGGAGGTTTAACCATAGCAGAACAGAGTGGTATATTTGATCTCGACACTATACACTTACTGATGCAGCCTAGAATCACATTCGCTTTTTTAGCTGCCACATCACACTGTTCACTCATGTTCATGCTGTGGTCCACTAAGACTCCTAGATCCCTTTCGCATGTAGTGTTCTTAAGACAGGTGTTACCCATTCTAGATCTGTGCATTTCATTCTTTCTTCCTCCGTGTAGTACCCTAAATTTCTACCTATTAAAATTCACTTTGTTAGTTTTGGCCCAGCTCTCTAATCTGTCAAAGTCAAGTCAGATTAGGGAATAGGAATTACACCCCCAGCCCGGAGATGTAAATTCAAATTACATGTACTCATGTATTCCATCCTACCCCTCGGTGCCCAAACTTCTGTGTGGCTAGGAGTGCATTTAATAGTGCTCTGAAGTATTACTAACAGCTTTTCATCTTTATTTTTCATTGATGTTTTAAATTTATTTTAATACTATATAGACAGTGTAATTACATTTTCATGTTGCTCTGTACATTTTTAGCTATATTGTATTTGTTTCAATTTTGTTAAGCTGCCTTAAGTCCCATTTCTGGGTGGATGCTGCTGGTACACAGACTTGATGAGAATAGTAAAACCACCAGCAATGGAGAATTTTTGTTACATTTTTAGACTTCTTCAGGGGTCCCATCACGTATCATAGAAAACAGGCACATCTTGTCCTTAAAATTTCCATTCTCTGAACCGTTTTAGACTTGCACTCAAAGCTCTTCTTGTATACAAGAACTTAGTTGTTAAAAGTTAACAAGGTCAGTAACGATAATACAGAAATGAAGACAATTAGGAAACATAAGGGTGGAGACACTAGCCTGAAGACATCACAGTGATTGAAGACTCCAAGAGCTGATCTATGTGAAGAGCTGAGGCAGTTAGAGAAATGCAATGCAAGAGTGCCCAAGAAAGTGACTCAGAAACCAGACAATCCTTTTCCAAAAAGCTTTGACAGGATGCCTGGTTAAGTTTTGGTGGTGATCACAAGAATCTACAATATGCACTTAAATCAGGGTGGACAATTTTCAAGAAAGGAGGGGCTATTTTTTCAGCACTAGAACCCACCCTAAGCTGCCTCAGGCCAGAAATGTTGAAAAAGCTAGAACTGATTAAAGATTCAGTGGGCTTGGGGAAGCCTGTGTTCCATTTCAGAGCAAAACCACTTCTCCTAGAAAAGTAAATGGCAGGGTTGTTTGTTTTACTAGTTTTAGCATGTTCAGAAAATGTTGTGCCTGCACAGAAGCAATCAAACCAAACCCTGAACAGCACTTGAGAAATTATTCCATTTCCAGGAAAATTAAATAGTTCTTCATAGATACTTTGAATACCAAAACTTATTTCCAAAGAAAAATGTATCTAATAGAACCCATAATCCACTGGTTCAACAGTCCTTACAATCTGAGCTTATTGCTGACTTCTAGAAACGTCTGAAGTCATTTTTTACATGAAATGAGAGAACACACATATTCTCTGTCTTGTCTGTGAAGAATCCATAAGGCTGCATTGCCATGAAAGGGGGAGAGAGTTCAATATTACTTTCTAAGGCTTCTAGTGCACCACTGTATTACTAGTCAAAACAGAAATGCCATTTGGTGGACCAATTTTTTGTGACTCTGTGCAAGCTCAGAAATTTTGCAGAGCTCTGCTTCAGGTTTATTAGAATACACTGACAAAAACATAGCATGCCTCCTCCCACACACCCAAACACAGCTAAAGTCATCTAAGAGGGGACATGATAGCCATGTTTAAATATTTGAAGGGATGTCATGTCGAGGAGGGTGCGGGCTTGTTTTCTGCTGTTCCAGAGACTAGGACAAGGAGCAATGGATTCAAGCTGCAGGAAAGGAGATTCCACCTGAACCTCAGGAAGAACTTCCTGATGATCAGAGCTGTCCAGCAGTGGAATATGCTGCCTGGGAGTGTGGTGGAGTCTCTTTCTTTGAAAGTTTTTAAGCAGAGGCTGGATGGCCATCTGTTGGGAATGCTTTGATGTATGTTCCTGCATAGCAGGGGGTCGGACAGGATGGTCCCTGTGGTCTCTTCCAACTCTATGATTCTATCATCTATGGGATTAATCAAAAGAATATGCTTTTAAGGAGCTACTCACTGAAATAATGGAGATTGCTGTTAAACACCATTTTCCAAACAGTACAATTCACTATTACTTTATGTAGAGAGAAAATCTCCATTTCTCATGGACATACACACACATACAAATACACAGGGCTTATATTTGATGGAGAACAAATCCAACTGTTACTAACCAGTTAACCTTTTGGATTTACTGCTGTGCTGTACTCGAGCATAAAATACAACCTGTTGAACAACTTCAAGCTGCTCCTGAATCCCAGGAAAGTGGAAATCTGTGCATTCCTGGCAAACTGTTGCAAAATCTGAAACAAATACAGATGTCACTTACCTGAAGGTACTGAACCTCTTCCATAGTTTTAACACTGCAGACTGAGGCAAATACTTACACAGCTGAATATTTCTTTATGCAAAGACAGTTCCCTACTACCGCGAAGCAGGTGTTAGGGAGTGAGTTTCTAGCCTAACTTTCTTTCTGAACGCCTGAATAAAAATTAGACCAATGAAGTTTAGAGTGGAAAGAGAAGGTAAGAAAGTATATTTGCACTGCAAACTAATAGCATTATTAGTATTTTGAGAAATGGCAATGGTGTTTCTTTACTATGTGAAGTTATAGGTACCTTTGTATCTCTTGAAACTGAAAAGCTGAATTATGCTGAATTAAACCAGACCTCTCCAAACATTTCATACTGGTGACACACTTTTTAGACATGCATCATTTTGTGACACAGTAATTTCAGTTTTATTAGCAAACCGGAGGTTACACTAACCCCTTGCAAGAGATACAGACACAGACATAAATTGTAATAACAAAATGTATTGGGAAACAACATATCTTACGAAAATCTTTCCTGTATTTTTAAAAATATATGATTTATAAATAATAACATACATTTCCAAGATTGTAGGTGACACACATACACACTTCAGGCGACGCACTAATGTGTTGTGGCACACCATTTGGAAAGCCCTGCTTTAAACGTATTTCAGGATATCCTGTACTTCCTGAGCCCATTAAATTCTGAAGGGAAATGGTATCTTTATTTACAGCAAAGACCTCAAAAATACTATTTAAATATGAGATACTTTGCTCTAGTATTTCTAAACTTCTGTTTCTGTAACTGAAAGATTATTTGAGATCTCTAAATGAGAATAGAACCTTTCATCTGTCAAGAAAACAAAATTAAATTGATTTTAATTTGTTTTTAAGATACATACACTGTATTATTTATTAAATTTAACTTTGATGAGCTTTACACAATTCATAACTGTATGTGAGGGTGGGGAACTGCAGCTACATTCAGCCCTGAAAGCTGTTTGTGTAACCCAAGGATTTTGGTCCCAAACACAATTGGTGGTGGTAGGTGTTGGTAGGTTAAAACTGTTCTGGTGAATAGACCCCCAGTCCTGATTCTGAGGAAGCATAGTGGCCATTCTGTTGTATCTTTGCACCTCCCTACCACTTTGTAGACTTAGACTTTTTTTCCACACGGGAAGTAACTATGTGTTGATTGTGGGGGCATTTTTTGACACTTAGGTTTGGGGGTGGGGGCAAAAGTTGTACTTTTTTGCAACCCATCCTCCAGGGTCCTGTTGGGAAGGAGTTCATCCTCCCAACTTAGGAAAGGATCCTGCTGTAAGCAGTAGAAACAACTAAAACCCCACTAGGACCATGGTTCTCTCAGAAGGCACAGCTGAAATTTATGTTTTTAAAATCCAGCAGCTCATATCCAATTGCTGACCTTTAATGAGAGTAAACGCACTGAATCAATGGAATTTACATAAGTGTTGATTTATTCAACTTCTCTTTTATTCAGTGATATACTCTAGATGAGGCCTACAACTGGATTTAGCCCTCAGTGTGTGAACTGACAGGAGTGTACATCAGCTTTCAATCCCTGTAGATGTATTGTATAACAATACATTGTATCGCGTTGGATAAAGGTAATACATACTTTAAACAGGTACCACACACACCTCTTTAATCATATAGGCAACATACAGAAGCAGAAATATCTCTGTTACATAATAACTGGCTGTCTCAGCTACTGAGGACAGGTATAGAATCATAGAAATGTAGAGTTGGAAGAGACCACACGGGCCATCCAGTCCAACCCCCTGCAACGCAGGAACACCCTCAAAGCATTCCCGACAGATGGCCATCTAGCCTCTGCTTAAAAACCTCCAAGGAAGGAGACTCCACTACACTCCGAGGCAGCATATTCCACTGCCGGGCAGCCCTGACTGTCAGGAAGTTCTTCCTGAGGTTCAGGTGGAATCTCCTTTCCTGCAGCTTGAATCCATTGCTCCTTGTCCTGGTCTCTGGAGAAGCAGAAAACAAGGCCTCTCCTTCCTCTACATGGCATCCCTTCAAATATTTAAACATGGCTATCATGTCCCTTCTTAATCTTCTCTTCTGCAGACTAAACATACCCAGCTCTCTAAGTCTATCCTCATAGGGCATGGTTTTCAGGCCTCTCACCATTTTGGTTGCCCTTAACAAGGTGAGAACCTTGTTAACAAGCCAAGTGCTGCTATTGCTCAGCAAAGATATGAATGTCCCATTCTGGGTATCTATAGTAGGCTAAGGACAGGGAAAGTTATATGTCAGGATGTAGTTCATATCATCTCTCTGGGACAGGAAGAAGGATATGAAGGTATGCATATATCCAAACAATCTGATTTTCTTTTGAAATTATCTGGTGCGCTTCATTAACCAATGTATGTTTGAAATATGATCTCTAGTGCCACTTCCTTTCCTGAACCCAGCTTGGATGTCCCACATTTCTCGCTCCATACATGGCAGTAGTTTTTGTTGTAAAATTTTGAGCATGACTTTGCTTGCATGGGAAATTAATGCAACGATCCTGTGGTTACTGCAATCTCTGGTGTTCCCTTTCTTGGGGACTGGAATGCATATTGAGCATTTCCAATCTGTAACGCAGTGAAATGCAGACATGTCAGAGGTAGAAACCATATACCCCAGGGTTGGGCAAGTGCAGCTCTATGCATCTCCCTAAACTTATTCCTTCATTTGAAAGCCTTCAGCAGCAGTGACTCAGCATGTAAACAAGTCACTGGGACCCACTACATCCTTAAATATTTTTAAAAAATTCAAAATGAAAAGTAGACCTTTCTCTACTTTTTTTTTTTTTGGTGGATGCGGGAGGCCATTCTTGGCAGTCCACCCCCTGGAAGTTGCACACTCTTGAATATCTCATAGTGATAGGCTCATAATAAACAAGCAGAGGCCTAAAGCCCTTGATGTCCTTGAGGTAAATATTGATGGGGTATCCAATTTATGCTATTCCTTCTCAATGCGTTTATCTAGGTAGGAGCCAAAACAGTTAGTATAAGCTCCTGTGTACTGTGAAACACAGAACTGAGCTTAAGAAGGTGCAGGCATAACTTTAGTGAGTCTGTCTAAAAAACAAATCTCCACAGATTATAGTACTCGCAGTTCTATAACCCTGCCAATAGGAAAAGCAAGGAAAACATTTTTGAACTGCAGGTGTTTTCAGAAAGAGTTTGTCCCTCTTGAGAAGACCATTTAACAAGCACACAACACCCAGACAGGCTCCTTGAAGTGTCCAACAAAAAACTGTTATTTCTCTTCCAGAAAATCTTTCCCAATGCAACCTGAAGGACAATATATGTGACTTAAATATCAGGCTGCTAGATTCTTTTCTGTCAGTACTACCTTTTATCATTTTTATGCTAAAGAAGAAAAAGATTTTTCTCTGAAAATTAGCTCAACAGATGCTAGACTCCATATTCACTGATCAATAAGCAGCCATGGGATTAAAGCTGATCTAGATCCTTGGCTGGGGTTGAGGGTGAAGCTTGACATTGCACAGAGCATGAAAAATAAACAAGATGAACTGGAACGCTTAATACAACAATATATATATATCTATGATATTTATATAGAAGATGAATATATAGAAGATTACCAATTAATAACAGGGGGAAGTGAGAAGGCAGAACTTCTCAATACCTTCTATGTCTCAGTTTTCTCCCAAAAGGATATAAGTACCCAACCTGTGGCATGGGGAGCAGGTGAGGAAGCTAGGGAAGTGCAGCACAGAATAAGTAAAGTAGTAGTACAGGAATATCTGGCTAAACTAGATGAATTCAAGTCTCCAGGGCCAGATGAATTACATCCAAGGATATTAAAAGAACTGGCAGAAGTCATTTCTGAACCACTTGCAATAATCTTTCAGAATTCTTGGAGAACAGGAGAAGTCCCAGAAGACTGGAGGAGGGCAAATATTGTACCCATCTTCAAGGAGTCGAAAAAGAGGACTCAAACAATTATCGACCGGTCAGCCTGACATCAATACCAGGAAAGATCCTAGAGCAGATCATTAAACAGTCAGTTTGGAATTACTTAGAAAGCAATGCTGTAATCACTAAAAGTCAACATGGATTTCTCAGAAATAAGTCATCCCAGACTAATCTTATCTCTTTTTATGATAGGGTTACAAGCTTGATAGATGAAGGGAATGCTGTAGACATAGCATATCTTGACCTCAGTAAGGCCTTTGACAAAGTTCCCCATGACATTCTTGCAAAGAAACTAGTAAAATACGGGGTGGACAGGGCTACTGTTAGGTGGATTTGGAATTGGTTGACTGACTGAACTGAAGGGGTGATCACCAATGGCTGCTTTTCATCCTGGGGAGAAGTGACTAGTGGGGTGCCACAGGGCCCAGTGCTATTCAACATCTTCATCAATGACATGGATGAATGAGTAGAGGGCATGCTGATCAAATTTGCAGATGATACCAAATAGGGAGGGGTTGCTAACACACCAGAGGACAATATAAAATTCAAAATGACCTTGACAGATTGGAGAGCTGAGCCAAAGCTAACAAAATGAATTTCAACAGAGAGAAATGTAAGGTCCTGCACTTAGGCAGAAAAAATGGAATGCACAAATATAGAATGGGGGACGCGTGACTGGATAGCAGTACATGTGAAAGGGATCTAGGAGTCTTGGTAGGTCACAAGCTGAACATGAGTCAGCAGTGTGATGCACCAGCTAAGAAAGCCAACATGATTCTTGGTTGCACCAATAGGAGTATGCTGTCTAGATCGAGGGAGGTAAAGGTACCACTTTAGTCTGCATTGTTTAGGCCTCATTTCGAATACTCTGTCCAGTTCTGGGCACCTCAATTCAAGAAGGATATTGACAAGCTGGAATGTGTCCAGAGGAGGGCGACCAAAATGGTGAAGTGTTTGGAAGCCATGCCCTACAAAGAACGGCTTAGGGAGCTGGGTATGTTTAGTCTGCAGAAGAGAAGTTTAAGAGGGGACATGATAGCCATGTTTAAATATTTGAAGAGATGTCATGTTGGGGAGGGAGCGGGCTTGTTCTCTGCTGCTCCAGAGACTAGGACAAGGAGCAATGGATTCAAGCTGCAGGAAAGAAGATTCTACCTGAACCTCAGGAAGAACTTCCTGATGGTCAGAGCTGTCCGGCAGTGCAATATGCTGCCTGGGAGTGTGGTACAGTCTCCTACTTTGGAGGTTTTTAAGCAGAGGCTGGATGGCCATCTGTTGGGAATGCTTTGATGTGTGTTACTGCATAGCAAGGGGTTCAACTTGATGGCTCCTGGGGTCTCTTCCAACTCTATGATTCTATATATAATACAATAGGATTAACTGAAACCTGGTGGGATAATTCTCATGATTGGAATGTAGTAACTGGGCAGTATAACTTATTCGTCTATTTCTCCAAAATAGGTTATACCCTCCAATTACTACATACAAGAAAGGAGGAGGATTAGCTTTGTATGTCAAGGATGTTTACACCTGCAAAGTAACCCATGACTTAAATCCAGGAAGTCAGGTTAAAAGCATCTGGATAAGAATTAAGGGGGCGAGAAACAATAGGGATGTCACTATGAAGGTCTACTACAGACCCCTAAGACAGACTGAGGATTTGGATGATGCCTTCCTGGAGTGGCTGACCAGACATTCAAAAAGGAGGGATGCAGTATTAATGAGAAATTTCATTTATTGTGATATATGTTGGCAGTCAAACTCTGCCAAGAGCGTGAGGTCCAACAAATTCCTCACTTGCCTTGCAGACAATTTCATTGTCCAGAAGGTGGAAGAGGCGACAAGAGGATGAACTGTTTTAGATCTGATCCTAACCAACAGGAATGACCTTGTTAATGCAGCGGAAGTGGGGGATCCTTAGTGGGAGTGTCCATGCTCTATTGGAATTAGTCATTCAGAGGCAAGGAGAAGCCAAATGTAGCCAGACACTCATTCTAGACTTTAAGAAAGCTGATTTCTGTAAACTTAGGGAATTACTCGCTGAAATTCCATGATCAAGAATACTGAAAGAGTTCATGATGGATGGGAGTTTCCTAAAAGTGGGATACTGAAGGCACAACTTAAAACTGTGCCAATAGGGAGGGAAAATGCCAGTGTCTAAAGAAACCAGAATGGCTGACTAAAGAATTCTCAGCTGAGCTAAGTGTTAAAAGAAACATGAAGAAGAAATGGAAGAATGGTGAAATCACCAAAGAGGAATGCAAACAAATAGCTAGGATATATAGGGGGAATGTCAGGAAAGCTAAAGCACAGAATGAACTCAGGCTTGCCAGAGAGATAAATAAAAAGGGCTTTTTAAAGAAATATCTGCTGCAAAAGGAGAAACAAGGAAATGATAGGATCGCTGCATGGAGAAGATGGTCAAGTCCTAACAGAGGGCAGAGAAAAGGCAGAACTACTCAACACCTTTTTTGCCTCAGCTTTCTCCAAAAAGGAAAAAAGGACTCAACCTGGGGGGTGGGAACCAAGTGGTGAAGTGGGAGAAATGCAGCACAGAATAGGTAGAGAGATAGTAGAGGAACACCTGGTTAAAATGAATTCAAGTCTCCAGGGCCAGATGAACAACATCCAGGGATATTAAAAGAACTGGCAAAAGTAATATCGGAACCACTCACAATAATCTTTGAAAATTCTTGGAGAACAGGAGAAGTCCCAGAAGAACGGAGGAGGGCAAATGTTCTCTCCATCTTCAAACAGTGGAAAAAAAGAGGACTTAAATAATTATTGCCTAGTCAGCCTGACATCAATACCTGGAAAGATTCTAGAGCAGGTTCTGGAGCAGACTGTAATTACTTAGAAAGCAATGCTGTGATCACTAAAATTCAACATGGGTTTCTCAAAAATAAGTCATGCCAGATCTTATCTCTTTCTATGATAGAGTTATAAGCTTGACCAATAAAGGGAATGCTGTGGATCTAAGGCCTTTGACAAAGTTGCCCACAATACTCTTGCAAAGAAGCTAGTAAAATGTAGGATAGTACTACGAGATAGTGCTACTCTTAGGTGGATTTGTAATTGCTTGACTGACCAAACCCAAATGGCTTTGCTTCATCCTGGAGAGAAGTGACTAGTGAGGTGCCACAGGGTTCTGTTCTGGACCCAGTGCTATTCAACATCTTTATCAATGATTTGAGTGAAAGAATAGAGGGCATGCTGATCAAATTTGCAGATGATACCAAATTGAGAGGGGTTGCTAATATCCCAGAGGACAGGATCAAATTTAAAAATTACTTTGACAGATTGGAGAGCTGGGCCAAAGCTAACAAAATGAATTTCAACAGAGAGAAATGTAAGGTTCTACACCTAGGCAGAAAAAGTGAAATGCACAAATATAGGATGGGAGACACTGGCTGGATAACAGTATGTGTGAAAGAGATCTAGGAGTCTTACTATACCACAAGCTGAACATGAGTCAGCAATGTGATGCAGCAGCCAAGAAAGCCAACACAATTCTTGGTTGTATCAATAGGAGTATGATGTCTAGATCAAGGAAAGCAATAGCACCACTCTATACTGCTTTGGTCATACCTCATCTGGAATACTTTGGCCAGTTCTGGGCAACTCATTTCAAGAAAGATATTTACAAGCTGGAACATATCCAGAGGAGGGCAACCAAAATGGTGAAGGGTCTAGAAGTCATGTCCTATGAGAAGCATCTTAGGGAGCTGGGTATGTTCAGTCTGCAGAAAAGAAGATTAAGAGCGGACATGATGGCCATGTTTAAATATCTAAAAGGATGTCATATCGAAGAGGTGTTGTTTTCCACTGTTCCAGAGACTAGGAGGAGGAGCAATGGATTCAAACTACAGGAAAAGAGATTCCACCTAAACCTCAGGAGCAAATTCCTGACAATCAGAGCTGTTTCGCAGTGGAATATGCTGCCTCAGAGTATGATGGGGTCTCTGTCTCTGGAGGTTTTTAAACAGAGGCTGGATGGCCATCTGTTGGAAGTGCTTTGATGTGTGTTCCTGCACAGCAGGGGGTTGGACTCAATGGCCTCTGTGATCTCTTCCAACTTTATGATACTATAATTCTATGAACAGACTGAGACTTTTCTAATGTCGGTGCTACCAGATTCCAGTGTCATGTCTAACTAGCCAAGGAGCGCCCTCTCCCCTAAAATACTGTGAAGTGCTCTTGCTAGCCAGGTCTTGAATCAGATTCAAGTCCAAGGTCCAAAGAAAGAACAGCACATCTTTGCCATCTATTCCCTCTAGACTGAACCTGAACAGAAATCTGGCCATCCTGGTTTGGTGGCTGGGCAAACCAATCCATTATGAGTTGATATTACCTCTTCCTGATAGGCCTGCCTAGAAGACTGGAATAAAATTGCGTTGGAACTCACGAAACACTGGCCTTGCATATCTAAAATGCACTCTAGTATTTTTTTTAAAACCAATCAGAATGAAAATTGGTCCAGAAAACCAAACTGTGCAGCCTAGCAGATAACCAAGCAGCATTTAAAAAAATAGCTATATATGTGTTTTAGCACAAAAGAAAAGAAAAGAAACAAAACCAACAAAACCAAACTCTGGAAACAATACAGACTAGGATTTGAGTTTACCTTTGAGACTACCTTGTTTATTCTAGCATAAGCTTTTGTGGACTCCAGTCCATCAGACATATTTGATGAAATGGACTGGAGTGAGAGTTTGCACTAGAGTAAATCAATTAAGTCTCAAATATAATCAAGTGATATACCAAATCTAGAGGATCTACTCACTCAGGCAATTTAGATCCACCACATTATTTTATATAAATGCATGAAATCCAACAAATACTTTTATTGAAATAGTGAGCACTGCCTTAGCAACATGCCTAACTATAGTTCCAAGTGAATCAACAGAAAGGCATGGGAATACTCTTATATTTAAGCAATTGCTTCCAGAGGTACTTTTGAATTATCTGTGTAATTTCTGGTCTACACAGAAAAATATGCTCCAGTAAGAAATATACTCCAGTAATTTGAAGAGTTCCAATGCCAGAAAACACAAACGTCTCAGTATGTCTTGAATCAATGGGCCAAACAGGGTTCTCTACACTACGGATCTATCAGTACTGTTCTACAAACGCTCTTGGAAAAGCGTTTGCTTAATTTAACTCATTATCAAGTAAATATCTGATCATTTAGTCAATAATGTGATTTAAGAGTTTTAAAATTTTTGCCACAAACCGATTCTCCAGAGGAAGATTTACGTACATTAAACAACAGTGATTTACGTATATTAAACAACTTCTTGAATGCCCTAAAATATTATCTATCTGTGGAGAAAACATGAGAGTCAGTTGAAAAGTATTTGTCAGGCCCTGAAGGGAGTCACATGTTAAAAAATATTTTCTGTTTGGGACTACGTGCGAAAAAGAAAATTTCCATTTGGGTTCATCCCTTACCTTACTTTTAGAAAGTGAAGGGGAAACTGCTCGCAAAGTGTTTGGGAGAAATAAATCACAAGAACAGATGGTGAATCAATAGAGCTGTTTAAAGCTACAGTGACAGAACCTACTTAAATCTAACAAAAATCTGCCAAAATTATAGCAAACAAAACAATGGTCCACATAATAGATCAATATACATTTGAGTTCCCAAGAAGAGAGACCATAAAGATTGGAGTAATTGTCAGTCCACTATAATTTCCCATGCAAGCAAAACTAAATTATATAATAAAACATTAAACAAATATAGAACAAGTAATGCCCATGTGGTAGGACTACAAATTTGGAGACCAGGGCTCAAATTCTCCCTTGGCCATGGAAATCCACTGGTGGAGTCTCCTTCGTTGGAGGTTTTTAAGCGGAGGCTGGATGGCCACTTGTCGGGAATGCTTTGAGGGTTTTCCTGCATGGCAGGGGGTTAGACTGGATGGCCCTTGTGGTCTCTTCCAACTCTACATTTCTATGATTCTATGATTCTATGGTGAACTGCTGAAGTGGCATTCTTTCAGCCTCGGGGAAAGCAAAGGTAACTCCCACTCTGAACAACCCTTGCTGAGAAAACCTTGTGACAGTTTCACCTTAGATTGCCTGCCATAAGTTTTAAATGACTGGAAAGCACAACAACAACAAACGTCAGATGTCCAAGCTGGTTCCAGAGAAGAGAAATGCCATTAGAGATCATATTGCAAACATATACTGGCAAATGGAGAGTACTAAAGAATTTCAGAAGAAAGCCAGTGCTTTGTAGGTTACAGCAATGTCTTGCAACAAAGTCTTATAGGTTACAGCAAAGGTAAGTAAATCATGAGAAATTATGGTTTGTTCTAAAAGAACTGGGAGTGCCAAAACATTTGATTGTCCTGATGCATTATCTGCACTGTGAGAAGAAGCCACTGTCAAGACAAAAAATGGAAAACCAGAATGATTTCCAGTTAGCAAGCAGGTCAGACAAGGCTATATTTTATCCCTCTATTTGTTTAATTTATATGCAGAACATATCACTTAGTATGTAGGACTAGATTCAGAGATAAGAGGTGTAGCAAGAAACATAAATCATTCAAAAACACAAATGGCACTATATTACTCACAGAAAATAGCAAAGGGTGAAACAATTATTGAAGAAACTAAAGAAAAAAGTGTAAGAAGTTTAATATTAAGAAAAAAATTACATCAGGTTTACATTATTTCAAAGTGGGTGAATACATCAAAATTGTTAAAAGACTTTCTGTACTTTGGTTAAATCATTAAACAAAATGGAGACTGTAATTAAGAAATCAAAAAGTAACTAAGACATGGAAAGGCAGGTATGAAGAAACCAGGTAAGATCCTCAAATTTAAAAATATCTCATTAAAAATCAAATTCAGAATCATCTGTGTCATACTACTTCTGATTTTTTCTATGGATGGCAAAACTGGACAGTGAAGAAAGCTGACAGGAAGAAAATCAACTCATCTGAAATGTGAAGCTGGCACTGCAGCTGGGTACTGCAGACCGACAAAAAGCTAATAAATGAACACATATCAAGACAGAACTCTCCATAGAAAACAAAGTAACTAAACTGAGGCTATTGCACTTTGGGCATATCATGAAATACCACGACTCACTGGTAGAGACAATAAAATAATGCTTGATGAGGTTGAAGTGTGGTATAGAAAGCTAGTGTGATGTAGAGCCAGTAGTGTGACGTTCGACTACAGCCCTGGAGATCAGAGTTCAACTTCCTGCTTGGCCATGGAAACCCACTGGGTAATCTTGGGTGCGTCACACTCTAAATGCCAGAAAACCCAATCATAGGTACGCACTAGTGTCATCATAAGTTGGAAATGACTTGAAGGCACAAAACAATAACAACAAAGTTGAAGGCAGTCAATCAAGGAATCTTTCACAGGGTAGCCATAACACAAAGCTGACTTGATGGCAAATGTCAAGAAATCCTCCTTTTTAGAAATAGGCTCCCAACACTTCTCATGCCTTGGGTTCATCTTTTTATTGGTGGTAGTCTCTTACCACTTATTTTACACTCTGGAAATCGGAAGCAATCACTTGCAGGACTAGCGAAGTAAACTCCAGAAATTCCAGAATTCTACTCTCCCCCTTAAGGTATAAAAATATCAGTAGAGTGTCACAAGCAGTTATTGGAGTGATGGTGAAAAGAACAGATTTGGAAGAAAGAAGATTTTTATTCTATGTGTAAAAGTTATTATCACATGAAGATGGTATATGCATGGAGCAACTCACTCTGGATACATAATAAGAAGTTGCAGTTACAAAATCATTTTAAAGTTGACATTCAGCCATGTTAAAAATAAACAGAAGCCCTTGACTCCTCTCTATCATGTATTCTATTCCACTTACATTGACTTTGTTAATCTGATCTCAAAGTGCATAAGGCAGTTCAACTTCTACAGTTCCTTTAGCTAAAGCACCTTTGACTTTTACAGCAACACATTCATGCTCTTGTTGTACACACACATTTCGGTACAGTTGTTTTACTTTTGGGTATGAAACTTTTGGGTATGAAAAGTTTAGAAATTTTTCAGCTCTTTTTAGCTTGTAGATGGCCTACCCCACTGGGTAAAGGATATCCTCCAAAATTCTCAGAAGATTCAGGCTGTTCCTTAAATCTTCTCAACTGTCTGTTAATTGGGGTCTAGGCCAAAGAAACAGCTCGATTATATAGTCATTCTGCAGAATTGTTGTATATAATAAAAACATACTGGCAGGATGCCATTATCAACCACAAGACAATCTCTGCCTGGAAACCTAGTATTCCAGTAGCATAATTTCTTTCACTCACAGAAGACAAAAGCATAATAATTGCTGGCAGTTTGCCTTAGAGCTAGGCAGAATGGAAAGTTAATTCTCCACAGGGAGCACACACACAGCTGAACTGATATATGTCTACTGGAAGAAGTGAAAGCAGCAACCCATTGAAGGATATCCTTCTCTGCTGTAACTAAATGTATTATATGACGTAGACTGAGTCTATGAAAACTTACATTACAAACTTTTTTCTATTAGTCTCAAAAGTGCTTCAAGATCCCTTTGTATACAAGTTAATATTATAAACCTTAAATATTCTGACTCTGCTTGCCTCTTTGTTTAACAATAAAGATCCCAAAAGTAGCATCTGGAACAAAGAAAAATATATCTCTTTCACTTTAGTGCTGGATCAAACCCGTGTGTGTAACAGACTCTGCTCAAATTTAGATCTAGTTGGACTTTCAGGTTGGGAAAATGGCATGGTGACACCATGTTCCTTGTGGGGGAAAATCCGGCTGGAGTCATTTTGCCACCTTTGAAACCAATGAAAATTATTCCTGGGGTAGAGAAATTTATAAGATAGCTCCTGTGTTCTGTGGGAATGGATCTGGCACCCAGGAGAGCTATTTGGGGCTCTCTGGAAGTGCAGAGAAGACTGGATGCAGGACAGGTGTTTCAATGGAGCCCTGACATGTCTCACCACTGCAGGACCAGCCTAGCTGCACATAACCAACTTTCTCAACTACCCAAATTAAGACATACTTCAAGGGATGGATGGACTAAACACTGTTAATTAATTTCTGCAGAACAATCGTGAACTGATCGCTATTTTTCTCCAATTTATAGTGAGCACTCTGGAAAACCTTTTAAAAAGAAGGCAAGGGTTCATCAAATGCTAGCGATAATAATTTGAATGTTACTGGGGGAACTGAGCAAATAATGTAAGAGCCCAACTGCAGGAGGAGAAAAATCTGGGGGAATGACCCAGATTTTTGGTCTTAGATATCAAGTACCGTTCAAGATGAACCTGAACTCTTAACACAACAAAGTAGATATAATAGGCATCACTGAAACCTGATGGGCTAAATCTCATGACTGAAATACAGTGACAGAGGGGTAGAAGGGAGGAGGAGCAGCATTATATGTCAAGGATGTTTGCACCTGTATGTTTAGCTCGATGCAAAGAAGGTTAAGCAAAGACATTATAGTCATGTTTAAATATTTGAGGAGATGTCATGTTGAAGATGGAGCAAGCTTGTTTGCTGCTGCTCCAGAGACTAGGATATGGAGCAATGGTTTCAAACTACAGGAAAAGAGATTTCACCTAAACATCAGGGAGAACTTCCTGATGGTGAGAGCCATTTGACAGTAGACTATGCTGCTTTAGAGTGTGGTGGAATCAACTTCTTTGGAGGTTTTTAAACAGAGGCTGGATGTCCATTTGCTGGGGGTACTTTCAGTGTGTGTTCCAGCATAGTAGGAGGTTGGACTCGATGGCTGTTGCAGTCTCTTCCAACTCTATGATTCTATGAAACTACAGCTACAACTTTACAAACATTGCAACAGTGAAGAACTTCTTTGGACCCTGCTAAAGAGGGAGATTCAAATCAACTTAATCTGGAGGAATAATCAGAGAAAATATGAATTAAATTAAATAAGATGTGAATACTAACATGACTGAAAGGAACTCTAATATGACCAAGACAAAGAAAGAAATTTACAGAGCGATTAAAACAGAATTACAAGAAATTTAACACTTCCCTAATCAGATTTCTAATGAAGTGAAATAGACGAATGATGCCAGAAGGTAAAACCCAACATTTGGAAAAACAGACAGAGAAATTATCCTTGCAGCACAAACTGAATCTGGATGCACTGACTCTTTAGGACGTTTAAGAAAAAGATATGTAAGAATTTGAGGGCTTCTGGAGAAGAAGAATGAAAACAAGTATAAAACAGTGAGAGATCCAATGGCTGACTTCCTAGAAATTCCAAGAAGAAACTCCCATGGGAGATTTATAAAATGTACCATTTGGACTCCAATACAGAGAGAAACATTTACCAAAGAATGTCATTGTTTATTTTTGAGGAGACAAATAAGAGACAGATTACTGCAATAAAATTATACAGATAAGATGCAAATTCAAAGGAAAAAAGTGTTAATTTTTAAAGGTGTTGAGAAGACTTGAGAAGATTATCTGTTTTTTTTTTAAAAAACAGCAAGTTGAAACAACATGGAATTTGATTTCATTGGGGCAATTCAGAAGAAATTGTGTTACACTACAGACAAAGGAGATACAATTTAAATACAATTGCTAAAGTGAAAAAATTTCTGAAAAATTTTGAGACAAGAAATCCTCAGAACAAAGTGACCCATAAGAAGGTGAAGGACAAGAAGAAGGAGGCAAAGTGATGGAACTTAGTTCAAAAGAAGAAAGCGATGAAAGAAAGAAACAGAACTGCTAAGGCGAGGAACAGAAGAGTGATTTAGCACAGACAAAACTGGGTGTGGATTTAAACGACAAGGGTTAAAAATGGCTTCAAAATTAAAATTACTTTCATGGAATTCAGAAAGATGAATTTTTTTGCCAAAAAGGATGAAAAAGTTTGGCTATTTGGAAAAAGAAAAAATTGACATTATCTGTTTACAAGAAACTTATATTAAAAGATAAGAAGCTTTTGAAAAATTCTAAATCAGGACAAGAATTTGACTCACCTCTGGTTAAAAGGAAAAAGGGAGTTATGCTTTATCTTAATTATAATTTTATTTCTCAGAAACTTTTTGAAGACTCAGAAGGGAGGTTTGTTGGGATTGAAGTTCAACTCCTAGGGGGAAAAAAATGACTGTAGCAGTTAATGCTCCATCTGAGAATAGACTGATACTATATGAGAGACTTTTGGATAAAATTCTGGAATTTCATTATGAAAATACGATTATTAGGGGAGACTGGAATGAAGTTATAAATCCTAAATTGGGTAGATTAGCTGAGAAAGAAAGAAAAGAGAAACAAGGGAAATTACCAAAATCAGTTTTTTAATTTAAGAGGAAATCTAGAGTTAATGGACACATGGGGGACTTTTATATGAAGAAGGTAAGTAATTTATCTTTTATTCAAAACAACAAAAGTGTTTTTCAAAAACAGACGTTTTTGACTTCTAAATCTCTCTCAAGTTGAATTAAAGAAATGAAGATATAACAAAAGACCACAATCCAGTTACAATGACAATGAAATATAGAAATGCTCAATTTAATTGGAGATTAAATAAGACACCACTTAAATATGAGGAAGTAGTACGAAAAGTGATGAATACTTTAAAAAAAATTGAAGAAAATTTGAACAAGAGCAGTGAACACAGCAGTTTGGGATGTAGGAAAAGTCATGATGAGAGGCTTTTTCATTCAGCAAAATACACAGTTAAAAAAGAGATAATAAAGAAACCAAAGTATTTCAGATGTGATGAAAAGGAAAAATAATTTAAACAAAATCCATCAAATTCACTATTACTTAAGGAGATAACGATACTACAAAAACAAACTCAATGA
Organism: Iguana delicatissima; assembly: GCA_948472985.1. Taxonomy (NCBI): domain Eukaryota; kingdom Metazoa; phylum Chordata; class Lepidosauria; order Squamata; family Iguanidae; genus Iguana; species Iguana delicatissima. The sequence continues at coordinate 309,172 of CAOKZL010003240.1, read as the reverse complement.
ACATAGTGTATGATACAGAAAGTAGGATGCAATATACTAAGCAAAAATACCTTGAATCAGCAAATTTGTCTAGAAAATCACTTGCTAATAAATTAAGAAAAGGAAGAGAGGAAAAAAGGGTGATATTATAAATTTTTGATGGTAGGAGACCATCATCAGATCCAGGCAAAATTAAAAAGACCTTTTACAAATACTATTCAAGTTTATTTGAACAAAACGCTCCTGAAAGAGAAGGTAGAAGAATTTTTGAACCTATAGAATTTATTTCTGAAGAGCAAAGACAATTTTTTAATACAAGAACTGTTGTATGCCTTCAAGTTGTTTCTCACTTATGGCAACCCTAAGGCAAACCTATCACAGTGGCTTCTGGGGCTGAGAGTGTGTGATGTTTCCAAGGTCTCACCTAGTGAATTCCCATGGTTGTAGTCCAATGCTCAAACCTAATGCAACAATTAGCCCCAGCTGGCAGCAACGACTGAGGCTACGAAGAAGATGAAACTGGGCAAAGTGCTAGCACCATACTACTACTATCTACTATAAAATATTCAAGGATCAATTATTTATCCCATTTCAGGAACTAATGAGTTCAATACTTAAGACAGGGAAAATGCCAGACAGTAGGTGCCATGTTCTGCCACGGATTTGAAATAAGCTGGTTTGTGTACAGACAATTAACAGAGATGTTTAAATGGACAAAAATTTGTATGGTTTTCAGTAGGAAACCTCTAAATTTGAAAAATCTTTATGTTTAGAACAGTGGTTCTCAACCTGTGGGTCCCCAGATGTTTTTGGACTTCAGCTCCCAGAAGCCCTGAGCATTGACCATAGTGGCTGGGGCTTCTGGGAGCTGAAGTCCAAAAACATCTGGGGACCCACAGGCTGAGAACCACTGGTTTAGAAGACGATAATTTAATTGCAAAAATGTATAAATGGTTACTAACATGGAGGGGAGGGGACGTGGAGGGGGAGGTGGTTAAAGATTTCATGATTAAATGGGTTCAAAATGTGGACCATGAGATACATTTGGAACAAGGAGAAAGAATGTGTTTGAAAGATGTGAAATGTACCTTGAGTTTTGATCTTCTAGAGAACATTTACAAAAGTGATGTATATATAGTATTTTACTCTCGAAAGTTAAATGTACAGAAGTTCCTAAAATGTATGAAGATTGATGTTGATGTTGGAAATGTAAAAAGAACAAAGAGACTTTTTCATATGTGGGGGACATGTGAAAAAGCAAAGAAATACAAGTGAAAGATACACCATTCGATTGAAGAGATGCTGAAGATGAAGATTCAAGCTGTTTCTGTTGGGTCTGAGTGGCAAAAATTTTGATTAAAAACCAAGAAAAATATTTCAGTACCTGACTACAGCTGCAAGACTCTTTTTTGCCCCCAAACTAAAAGATCTATTGATTCCATCTATTAAAAAAAGATGGCTGAAAGTGTTAGATTTTGCTGAAATGGACAAACAAATGATTTGATTAAAGAAGGAAACTTGAGTAGATTTAAAAAAGAATGGGTGTGCAGTGATTTCATACTTGGAAGGTCATTGGGGGACTGTGTCAACATTTGGTTTTGAATAATTGATAGTTTATTGACAAATAGCAAATGTACTAATATCTAATCTATAGTGATTATAACCTGATGATTGATTTTGTAGTTTAGTTTGAGATTTATCTGGAAGAAGTTATTTTACTACTGTGATAATTATATCCATCTTAAGAAGTTCTAGAAGTCACTTAATAGATGCAACAAATATCTTTGTTTTCTTTGTTGTTTATGTTAACATAGTTAAGTATATGGTCAGCTTCCACTTTATTTGTTTGTATTTTGGTGTATGCTAACACCTATATGTAGTTTTATGTTGTGAAATCTTGTATGTTTAATAAAAATAACTAAAAAAAAACAAAAACAAATTTAGACTAGGCTCGGAAGTGAACGGGAAAGCTTTTGTATGCCCGCAAGTATTACATACTTATCAGATAACACGAGGACAGAAAGGTGCAATCTTTCAAAGCTGCACTGTGAGACTGTTCCACCAATGTTTTATCTAATGGTTAAATACTTAAGCACATATCTACGCAAAGCTTCACACACAGCATTTTAAAGCTAACAAATCAAAACAGTAATTATTCAGACTGGACAAAGGAGTAAACATTTTTGTCATAATTTTAGATTCAACTCAACAAGAAGAATTCAGCTTTAAAGACTATAACTTACCCCTTTTGATTCCACTGTATGAGCTGATGCGATTATCCACTAATAAGACCAAACCACAAAGAGAAGTTGAATAAAGTGACAGTGCTGTCTGAAGCCTGTGAAGTTTGACTCCACTGCGATGATTACGTTTGTGCTTGCAGAAGTCCAACATATCTGCTCTCAGTAATCTCAGGTTATGCATCGTTTTCAGTTGCGCACCTAGGCAGAGTAAGAAGGATGGGGAAGGACCAAAAGAAGCTAAAAGCATCTGAAGGACAATTTGGTGGACTGAAATATGTAAGTATCTTGTTACTTTGCTTTTTCTACTAGAACACCCAGCAGACGAATCACAAATATCAGTAATAATCTTTACAATACTGAGAAGGCAACAAGCATTCTTATTATCAGGAATAGATGATATATATTTAGAAATCTTCTTGGGTTAAAACTGTCAGTTTCTGATCTGTAACCACCCATATCTCCTCTTCCAAAGATCAACACAGGCTTAAATACTGACTAGAGTAGATCAAGGTAAATATTTAATTTAGAGCAATTGTTTAAAGTTTACTTGCTCCTTTGCCTCCTAAAGGAACAGTGGGAAAAATTAAGGACCAGTTTCTTTCCGCTAATACTACACCAAGTTGGGCAAAAGGTACTCTCCACAACACATGGAATATTCCCCCATACATTTAGCACAAATGTTAGTTTTCTTGCACCTGGAGACCTCCAGGAAACATTTCTGGCTTAGAATATGGTCACCCAAGCCACCCACAAAACAGAGAGTGGACATCCAACCAAGTGGACAATTAAACTTCTTTCTTTACATAAGGCTGCTTCTTGGCCTGCATACATGGAAGATAAGTCTTCTATCTTAGCCTTGGCTAACCTTTGATCCTCAGAAGTGCTGCTTCCCCTCAGGATCATAGAATTTGGAAGAGACATAAGGCCCATCGAGTCCAACCCCCTGCCACACAGGAATGCACAATCAAAGCATTCCTGAAAGATAGTCATCCAGCTTCTATTTAAAAACCTAGAATCATAGAGTTGGAAGAGACCACACAGGCCAGCGAGTCCAATCCCCTGCTATGCAGGAACACACACCAAAGCACTTCCAACAGATGGCCATCCAGCCTCTTGTTTAAAAACGTCCAAAGAAGGAGACTCCACCACACTTCAAGGCAGCATATTACACTGCCGGACAGCAAAGAAGGAGACTCCATCACACTCCAAGGCAGCATATTACACTTTCAAACTGCTCTTATAGTCAGAAAGATCCTCCTATTGTTTAGATCTTTTCCTGATGTTTGAATCCATTGCTCTGTGTCTTAGTGTCTGGAAACCTAAAAAACATCCCTTCAAATATTTAAACATGTTATCTCTCAACCTTCTTTCTCCAGGCTAAAAATACCCAGCTCCCCAAGTCTCTCTTCACAGGGCATGGTTTCCAGATCCTTCACCATTTTGGTCACCCTCCTCAGGACAGGATGCAGCTTGCTAATTTCCTTCCTGAACTGTGGTGCCCTAAACTGATCATAGTACTCCAAGTCGGGTCTGACCAAAGTAGAAAAGAATGGTACTATTTCTTCCGTTGATCTAGACACTATGCTATTGATGCAGTCTAGAACTGCACTGATTTTTTTTAGCTGCCACATCACACTGTTGACTCATGTTCAGCTTGTGGTCTAATAAGACACACAGACACTTTTCACACGTATTGTGGTCAAGCCAGGTGTCACATATCTTATATCTCTGCATTTAATTCCCCTTCCCCACCTGCAAATGTAGTACCTCATACATCTCTATGTTGAAATTCATTTTGTTCGTTTGGGTCCAGCTCTCTAACTTGTTAAGATAATTTTGAATTTTGATCTTATCTTTTTAGCTACCCCTCCTAATTTGGTGTCATCTGCAAATTTGAGAAGAATGTCCTCTATTCTATCATCCAAATCACTAATAAAGATGTTGAATAGCGCTGGGCCCAGGACAGAACCCTGTGGCACTCGTCAATTCTCTCTCTGATGCAGAGGAGCCATTGGTGAGCACAACCCATTACAAATCCATCTAACAGCAGCATTGTCTAGCTCACAGTTTACTAGCTTGTTTGCAAGGATATCAGAAAGGACCTTGTGAAAGGCCTTAATGAAGTCAAGATATATTATCCTCACAGCATTCTCTTCATTTACCAAGCTAACAACTCTATCAAAAAAATAGATAAGATTAGTCTGGCATGTCTTGTTTTCAAGAAACCCGTGTTTTTAATGGTTACCCCATTCCTTTATAAGTGCTTACAGACTGCTTGTTTAATGATCTGCTCCAGAATCTTTTGAGCTATTGATATCACTCTGACTGGGTGGTAATTGTTTTGCCCCCCCATTTTTGTAGATGGGGACAATATTTGCTCTCCTCCACTCCTCTTGGACTTCTCTTGGTCTCCAAGAAGGCCCCTCCAGCAAATCCCAGTTCTGGGACATTCAAAGGATTAAGAGAACTGGCAGAAGTAATTTTAGAACCACTAGCAATAACTTCTGCCAGTTCTTTTAATGCTTTCGATGTCCCAGAACTTGGATTTGCTGGAGGGGCCTTCCTCTCTGTCCTATCAGTAAGGGCTATATGCTGTGGGAGGATGTGAGAGAGGGCCTCCTTTGCTGTTGCATCCCAGTTATGGAATATCCTTCCCTTCCAGTTCTGACTGGCACCAACAGTACTCTCATTCTGGCACCAAGTAAAAACGTGGCTGTTCACTAAAGCCTTTTATGTCTAAATTGTGTTGTATTGTATTGTATTGCTGTGTGCTTTTAGGTTGTTTCTAATATATGGCAATCCTACGGCGAACTATCACAGGGTTTTCTTGGCAAAATTTCTTCAGAGGGAATTTGCCTTTGCCTTCCTATGAGGCTGAGAGTATGTGACTTGTCTAAGGTAACCTAGTGGGCACTAGGTTTTAAACTGCTTTAAGCTATTTTAACCCATTTTAATGTCTTTTTATCTTGTTGAATTATTGAATATATTGTTAATATATTTTTAAGCCTTTTAAAATCATGTTATTGCTTATAATAATTCAAATTAGGCTAGTTTTATTGTACACATTCCTGAAATCTTTAAATAGAGGGTGAGACATAAACATTTTAATAAATAAATCTTATTACAATGTGAGTACAGGTCCATGAATACAGAAAGTAAGGCCTATATACGTTGGCTTTAACCTGAGCTAGACCAGCAACCTCTGGCATCACATAAACATTAACTTACTACCTATCATGTCACAACACTGCTATGTTCAGTTTTAACATCTGAGGAGTGAAGGAAGACTTATGTTCCTGCAAGTGCATCTTGTGTTTGAAACTACAACTGGAAGCTGTGGGAGGAAGCCCCATTCTGTGAATAACTAATATCTAACTGTTCCAGCATCCACCTCCGGGGGTCACTTCCTCTGACAACTGCCATTATCAAAGATTCTTAACCTGGGAAACTTGGGTGGGAAAAAAATTAGATCTTTATTTTCACTAATACCTTGAACTCAAAATTGGATTTCTTTCAGTTATGAATGCAGGCAACAAATCACAGTAATATTTACATCTGTGAATTTGTTACTAATGGAAATCATATATATTTTCATATCACATTACAGCTGTTTCACATATCTCGAGATGTTGTTTGCAGTCATCCTCATTTTGAAATTATACAATAGTTATTAGACCTGGTGCTAGAAAAGCCTATGGACCTTTGGCTATTGTAAAGGTGTCTATAGGCTTTACAAGCCTGTCATGGGGTCCATGGCACAAACGATGGTTAAGAATGCCTGTGCTATATGCCAGGGACTCAAAAGATAAACGGCAGCTGAAATATTCGAGAACTGGGAGAACCTGAATATTTCTTTCTGTCTTCTATAATAACTTGTGTCTATTTCACCGTATTTTTAATTGGCAAGCAAGGAATTGAGCTACTAGCTGTGTATAAATGGCCAAATAATTAAATAGTGCATCTATGTGCATTAAGTAAGGGAAATCCAGGGAGATTTGTAGGATAAGCAATAGGCCAGCTAATCAGAAGCTTATCAGGCAGCCCAACTTATAAAATGACAGAGAAAGGCTCTAATATACTAGAAATATCTCCAACCTTTCATGGGAAATTTATTTTCTTAGCTAGCAACTGCCTACCTGAAATAAACTTATTTCTACTTGAAAAACCAGCTGAACTCTCTGAAAGCCAAACATATTAAGAGCTACATAACTCTCCCTACCCAAACTATTATCCTAGCAGTTTCTAAAGTTAACTTTATTTCCTGACACATGACAGTTGCCTTCCACTCAGCCTTACTGGAAGGCAAGTCTCATATGTCAGGAAATGTAGTGAGCTAAAGAAACTTAATGAGACTCAGTTTGAAACAACCTTTCACATATGTTTTGATCTGAATGAGTTGAGTTTTTTATGAATATCTGTCCACTGAATTTTGTTCCTAAGTATAGGTCTAGGTCAGTGCTTCCCAAACCTGGCCCTCAAAATGTTAGGCTATAACTAACAGAAACTTTATTTAGCATAGTAGCTGAGAGCAACTACAGTTCAAGAACATCTGTGGACCCATGTCTGGAAAGCACTGACTGAGGTCATGACTTAGTCTTTTCTGTGGTTTCATACAGACAAACCACAAATGATCACCTTTTAAAAATATAACTACATACATGTATGTACAAAATGTGGAAAACCCCTCAATATATACTCTTGCATTGCACTTAAACTTACATAAAAAGCAATAGAAGTGAGAATAAGCCATAGTGTTCTAGCTAAATATTCAACATTTTACTTACCTAGATGGATAGTGAAACTTTCTTCTAACTGCCTCTGGTCTTCAAAAAGTCTTCCATTTCCTTGTATATATTCCCTCCACTGATTAGGCTGAACTTTTATTTCTTCACTGAAACAAACACACACAAACACACCACAAATATGACATCACATGTTAATGTTAAATTTATAAGAGAAGGTATTTTCATGCACAGCTGACAATGTAATCTGGGTATCCTTAATTCTGGAGGCCTCATATGTGCATTAGTGTTTTTAAAAATCAATATGGGTATAGTTACAAAACAGTTCACATGCAATGTTAAGTCACAAAGCAGTTACCATAGATGGCACAACAAATGACAAAATATTGGGTGTTCTGTCACTGTCCTGTCAGTGTGACTTGTTTGTCTCTTTTTCTTTCCCTTGCCTCCACCACCCCAGTCCATACAGAAAACACACACAATATACCAAGCCACTTTCTCATGCAATAGTTTTAATTGGGTCAAGAGAGAAAAAGGACAGACTGCAGTCTCACTCAGTGGATCTGAAGAGGGAGGCTCACACACAAAATTCTTGCCCAGAGTTCAAGTTCTTTTTGAGAGTGTTCTCCTTGAGATAATCCTACCAGGTTAGCAGAAGTTGCTGGGACAGTATAAAGGGGAATTTTATCTTTAGTCATCTGCACAGAGTGGATTTTCTAACTGATCGATTGAACAGTTACACAAATAAACAAAAAAGAAAGCTGTATACCCAATTGTAATGTTAGGATTTTTTAAGTCCTCATGAAGTTTTATCACCCAGTCCTGATACTCCTGTTTCTGGATACCTGTGGTTTGTTTCAATTCATTATTCCATTTGTTTTCCAACACCTAAAAAGAGATGCCAACTCAGCAAATTAACGTTTATCAGCAAGTTATTCCAATTTATTCCAAAGTAATTCCATTTACCTGCTGGGATTCAAAGTGTTGAGCCGCCAACATGTTTACATCATGGTCTGTTAATGTTTTTCCCAATTCCCGCATCACTTTATCCATTTCAGCTCCTTGCCTAGAATCAATTGTCATTCGTTCAGCAGTAAGTACTTCTTCCAGAGATAATTGTCACTCCTTTCAGTAAAACTCCAAGATTAAATTGGTTGACTACACTATTAGTAAGCAGGATCCAAAAAACACAGAACAATCTCTGTGTACCAAAACAGATTTACAGCACAATAATGAAACTGGTAGTAAAGCTTACTATTCAATGGTCCTAAATGCAACATTGGATTTGGCTGGCATGCTGCTCTTTTGTTGTTGGCAGTCTAAATCTCAGATAGTTATTTTAAAAGAAAAACATATTCAAATTTTATTTTCCTCTTTTAAATAATTTTTGAACTAATGGAAAATGCTGCTTAATAATGCATGAAACAGAGAATACCTTTCTCTTAGTTTTCTGAGTTCCACATCTCTTTCACTTATTAATTCTGAGATGCTAACAAAATAATTGTGTTCCAGGTTTAAGAGAGTTTCAGAAGCAGGAGAATGGATCAGATCATGATAGACATCTGCAAAATCTTCATCCCAGCTTGGGTCTTCAGGTCTTGCATATTCCAATATTGCCTGAAAAATAATAGTTATGAGGATTGTGCATCTTCCAGATATAACATTCCACACATGTGTAGAAGCATGTATGTTTTATCTGAAAATTCGTTTCTTTATTGTTATATCTGGATGTTCAGTAGAATTTTATCAGCAATTTCAATGTTTTGAAATTTGGTAAATACAGACTTTCTTAAATTCTGGATGTTTGAGTATAATCTTATAAGCAAAGTTAGTTATTGCCATTAAGGCTGCAATCCTATAAACACTTATCGGGAAGTAAGTCCTATTGGGCACAGTGGGGCTTCCTTCTGAGGAAACATGGCCAGCATGGAAGTGCGTGGCTGTAGCTGAGGAACCACACTAACCATAACCACTAAATGTGCATATTGACAGCCACACTTGGGGAGCACTGAAGAGGTTGGCTAACCAATCTGCACACCCTCAAATATCCTTAGTATCAGTGCCTGCAGAATATCAAACTACAAGTTACCGTATTTTCCGGCGTATAAGACGACTTTTTAACCCAAGAAAATCTTCTCAAAAGTCGGGGGTCGTCTTATACACCGGGTGTCGCTGAAACTTCGCTCGCTCACTCGCTCCGCTAGTGTGCTGCAGCTGCTGCTGCCTCCCAGCGTTGCCCAGAGGACATCCTCCCAGGAAAGGAGGAGGAGGGATATTAAAAGGGGGGAGGGAGGGAGCAGCTCAAGTTTGCTCAAAAGTCCAGCGGGGCTGGCAGGAAGCGCCTGGGGCTGGCGAGGCTGCCCCTTTTTGCAAGGATGTGAGCCCGGTGCTTGGCTGCTGGCTCCTCCGGAGCGACGGCGAGGGAGGAGGAGAGGAGAGGCTCTCAGCGGCACGCCCCCCCCCCGAGAATGAGAGCCGGGCAGCCTTTCTGGTTCCTCCACCGCTTCCTCGTTCGCCAGGCTCTTGTAAGATAAACATGTAGAGTTTCAGCTGGAACACGGCTGGTTTGGAAAGTCTGACCTTTCTAGCCATTTGCATTTACTTAATACCTCTCTCTGTAGCCGAAGGGTAATGATTGTTGATTAACATTGCCTAAAGCAGATGGAGAGACGTCAGGCTTTGTAAGATCTGCTTGTTTTTCCCCAGACCCTTGGGGTCTACCACCCAGAGACAGGCATAGAGTAGTGGCTTGTGCTGCCATGTGCTCATTTTAGGAATTCCTAATGAAAGATGCGCAATAATATATATATATATATATACACACACACATATATTTTAAATCCCACCAAGAGGCATTCCAGGGCGCCGGCTCCACTTTCCCTCCCTCTGGACAACTCATTCGCAGTGACTGGGGCATCCGAGTTTCCTGGATCGGGCGAGCCTATCAGCAGCCGCGGAGGGAGGGAGGCTGGCCAGAGTTGCTCCTGTTGCTAGGCAGAGGACCGCCGGGAAGGAGGAGGAGGAGAGGACGACGGGGGGTGGAGCCAGCGCTGCGAAAAGGGCCATAGAGCAGCGCTGTGCCCAGAAAAACACGCCTCTTTCACCCACCTGGCCCGCCCTTATATCCTATTACCGTACCTCCTTCTCTGCCTCTCAGATTCACTGCAGTCCTCAAGAGGGAGATCTATCACTTTGATAGTCTTGGAGATAGAGAGGGCTGGGCAGGCAGGGAGGGCTGACCAGTCCAAGCAGGCTTTGTATACAACAACCAGCCAATTGCCAGTAAGGTACATCGGGCTGGTTGTTGTATACTGGGTACCACATACACTACAGCACCAGTATCATCACCTGTTCATACAATGTAGCACCAGTACATACAGTACAGTATACAAATGTCCAACAGTCAAAACCCCATCATGGCTCCACCAGCAAGAAGAAAGAAATATGAAGCCAGTTTCAAACTTAAAGTTGTAAGCTTTGCCATGGAACATAATAACTGCGCTGCTGCAAGACAATATGGAGTAACAGAAAAGATGGTTCGGTACTGGAAAGCAAATGAAAAAACATTAAAGAGTATGCCAAGGGGTAAGTGTGCATTAAGAAGAGGCACCCCACATTGGCCAGAACTGAAAAACATGTGGCAGACATGGTGAATGAGCATCGCCAAAATGGTTATGTAGTGACACGAAATCAAATACGTTTGTTTGCACTTCAGTGGGCCAAATCTAACCCAGATCACAGCAACAAATTTAAGGCCACTGTATCCTGGTGTACTAGATTCATGGCAAGGCATAATATGGTACTGAGGCAAAAGACAAAAATTGCCCAAAAATTACCTGCAGATCTTGATAACAAACTAAATAGTTTCCATCGATACGTAATAAAACAGCGCACTAAACATGGCTATGCGTTAAGTAGTATCGGAAATATGGATGAAACTCCAATGAATTTTGACATGGTTGGAAATAAAACTGTCCATCAAAAAGGTGAAAAAACAATTTTACTTAAAACAACAGGACATGAGAAGTCCAGTTTTACAGTGGTACTAGGCTGCACAGCTGATGGTGCCAAACTGAGACCAATGATTATTTTTAAAAGAAAAACAATGCCAAAACTCAAGTTTCCTGTTGGTTGTTTTGTACATGTGAATGAAAAAGGCTGGATGGATGAAGAAGGGGTAAAGCTATGGCTTGATAATGTATGGAGCAGGCGACCAGGTGGACTTATTCAAAAACGCAGTCTACTGGTGTGGGATATGTTCAGGGCTCATTTAACTCCCAGCACCAAGCAAAGGCTTGCAAGACTAAACACAGATGCGGCAGTTATTCCTGCAGGATTGACATCGTTGGTACAGCCACTGGATGTGTGCCTAAACAAGCCATTTAAAGATCGCATTCGAGAACAGTGGAATGAATGGATGGTTAGCGGTGAAAAGTCATTCACAAAAGGAGGAAACATGCGTGCTCCACAGTTGGATGTTTTGTGCAAGTTTGTCATAAAAGCCTGGAATGATATTGATGCAGAAAAAGTAATCAAGTCTTTCAAGAAGTGTGGCATATCAAATTCATTAGATGGTATGGAGGACGACTACTTGTGGCAAGATGAAGAGGAAGCCGAAGCTGAGACCACACCATCTGATACGGAATTTGATCCATACGATGACTGCCTTACAAATGTATCACAAGATGTCATTGATGTACTTATGACATCAGATGACGAACAGGAGGATTTTGAAGGCTTTTAAAGGGAAGCTGTCGTGCCAGCAAAACCTGTAAAAATACTGTAGCTTGCTAACTGGCCAGGGACTTGCCCGGCACTTGCTCTCTCTCTATAGTTTGTTATCTTCCTCCTATCATCATCAGTTCCAGTTTGGTTGACAGCTTAGAAAACAAACAGCATGGCAGCTCCCATGGGTTTATTGTCTTATCCTTCCTTTCAGCTTTAGAGTGAATTAGGAAAAGTTTAATCCACTTGCACTATTTTATGTTTACATGTTTGATGACAAACAGCCTTATGTTTATAAGTGACAGTTTTCCTGCTAAGTACCTGCATGTCATAAGCATTTGAATTAAAATTACCATATTGAAATCAAATCTGATGTTTTTTTTATTTTTTATTTGGTGTGCTTTGGAAGAGGGGTAGTCTTATACGGTGAGTATATCCCAAACTCTATATTTTAACTGGAAAAGTTGGGGGTCGTCTTATATGCCCAGTCGTCTTATACGCCGGAAAATACGGTAATTCTAGAAGAACATGTGCATCATTAAGAATAACCGGTCAGTTTTTTTCCCCTTCCACTTTAGGGATCAATTAATCAACAGCAAGAAATTCAGTCAGCTTTCTGAGTGACAAAACGATATTCAGTGGTTGTTTCATAAAGGGGTCATGTTATTAACCACAAAATATTGGACTAAGATATTTGATCATTTCAATTATCTGAACATTCCCTATTGATATTTTTATTAATATTAAGGAACAAGAAAAGTAGTTTATTAGTTGCTATTGGCTATTCAATTATCCACTAACCTTTAAAATTAGTACTGTAATTATTAACATACTTTGAGAAAAAAAAGAATTCTATTCTCAGTATGGCTACAAAAATAAAAAGCAAAAAATAAGTATATAAGTTAAATTGAAATAATAATCATTTTTAAAAGACTTTCAAGAGTTTTCAGATATAATAACAGAGAAATCTAAGGATATTGGAAAAGGATTACAAAATATGCTAGAACAAGAGGGCTCTAGCGACACAACCTTTCTGAAGCACTTCATTTCCATGGTGGTGGGACAGCATGCTCCTGTGAGGAAAAAGGCTATGCGAACAGAAGCAGTGCTGCTCGCAGAGTCTGTCGTGTCAGACAGGCTTTTGCTGAGGAGCCAGACTAAATGTGCCAAAGAGCTACTGGGCAACAGCACTAGTGGGGGATGACAATGGCAGACAATCTCTCAGATTCAGTGCAGTGGCATCACTTGTTAGTACCGTGCAGGACGCACAGTAAATCTCCTTTCAAATATCTTTTATGACAAAAACTGAATTATGATACAGTCCAAAACAAAACAAGAGATAGTGCCAGAAGATGAAAGTTCCAGGTCAGATGGTGCTCAACAAACTACTCAGGAAGAGCAGAGGACAATTATGTGTAGCACTGTTGCTAATGATGCAACTCAACTTATGTCAAAAGTACGCTCAGCTGTTGACAAGCTAAGAGGCGAAAGGAAAGTCAGAAGCTGCACAACACATAGGAACACGGAACATGAGAAGCATGAATCAGGGGAAGCTAGACATAGTAAAACAAGAAATGGAATGTATAAATACTGAAATACCTGGGGTGAGTGAGCAAAAGTGGACAGGAATGGGACATTTTAAGTCAGAAACAGTGTTCTATTCATGTAAGGAAAATCTAAGAAGAGATGGGGGTGACATTTATAATGAGGTGAGATATGGCAAAAGCAGTCAAAGTTGGACCAAATCATGTCAATAAGACTTCAGGGAAAACCTATCAATATAATCATAATCCAAGTTTATGTTCCAATTACAGAGGCAGAAGAAGTTGAAAGATCCTATGCCAGAGTCCAGGAGGAAGCTGACCACACACCAAAACAGGACTTCTTGTTAATCACAGATGACTGCAATGCAAAAGTAGGAAACAGAGCAGAATCAAAACTTGTAGGATAATTTGGCCTAAGATAAAAATTTGGCCTAAGATAAAAAAAACCAACCCCCCCCCCCCAAAAACAGGAGACCAACTGACTGAATTCTGTGAAGCCAACAGTCTGTTCATCGCAAACACATTCTTCAAGAACTGTATAAGCGGATATTGCTTGATGGCCAATACAGAAATCAAATAGACTACATAATTAGAAGATGATGGAGAAGCATTCTCTCTCCAAAAATAAGACCAGGGGCAGACTGTGGCACAGACCATCAACTGCTAATAGGAAAAGTTAAAGTAAAGCTAAAGAAGAACACTAAATGGACCATCATGCCAAAATAAAACCTGAAAAACATCCTTAAAGAATTTAAAGATAATATAAAAAATAGATTTGCACTATTCAGTTTAATTGACTGGGAACCGGAAGAACTCTGGACTGAAGACAGGGACATCATCAGGGAAGAATGAAAACAGACATGGTCTGCAACCAAAAAGAAAGAGAAGCCACTGTGGATGACAGATGAAACTCTAGGGATAGCTGTAAAGTAAAAGGTGACTGAAACAGAGTCAGAACCCTGAATGCAACTGTTCAGTGACTTGCATGAGAGACAAGAAGAACTACTACAATAATTAATGCAAAGAAATAGAAGATGACAATGAACATAACATCCAAGAAATCAAAGGAAAATTTAAACCAAGAGTGGAATGACCAGCATATTGTATATTACCTGACTAGGTAAAAATAAAAAAGACAATGGAAAGAATACAAAGAAGAACTAAAAAAGATAAAAGGATGACAGAGTCATTCAAGGAAGAACCATATGAAGATGAACCTACCATTTTAGAAAATGAAGCAGAAGCTGTACTCAGAGCATTTAGGAGAAATAAATCACCAAAAACAGATGGCATACTAATAGGGCTGCTTCAGGCAACAGAGACAGAACCTACTCCAGTTCTAACTAAAATCTTGTCAACAAATATGGGAAACAAAAAAATGGCCTACAGATTGGAAACACACAAGATACATTCCAATCCCCAAGAAAGGGGACACCAGGGATTGCAGTAAGTACAGTAATTTCAATTGCAGTAATTTCCCATGAAAGCAAAGTCACGCTCAAAAATCCACACCAAAGACCTTTATCATATAGGGAAGAAGAAATGTTGGATGTCCAAGTTGGGTTAAGGAAAGGAAGAGGCACGAGGGATCATACTGCAAACAAATGTTGGATAATGGAGTGCACCAAAGAATTTAAAAAGAAAATCAGACTGCGGTTTAAAGATTATAGCAAAGCCTTTCATTGCATAGATCCTGTAAAACCATAGTTCACTTGTAAAGAAACTTAGGACAAAAGGCCACCATCAGGACAGATAAGGCAAAACAGAATGTTTTCCAATGGGCAAGGTGGTCAGACAAGGCTGCATTTTATCACCCTATCCATTTAACTTGTATGCTGAACATATCATACATAAAGCAGGATGAGACTCAGAGGAAGGAGGCATGAAAACTGAAGGAAGGAATATCAACAGTTTAAGACATGCAGATGATACAATACTACTAGTAGAAATTAGCAAAGACTTGGAACAATTACTGAAGAAAGTCCAGGCAGAAAGTGCAAATGCAGGTTTACTACTGAACATCAAGAAAATAAAAACAACTATCACAGATTATTTACATAACCTTCAACATAGACAATGAAGACGTTGAACTAGTTCAAGATTTTCTATACCTTGGCTTGGTCATTAATTAGAATGGAGACTGCAGTCAAGAAATCAGAATAGGGCAGGGAAGGGCAGCTATGAAAGAACTAGGCAAGTGTAAAGATATATAATTGAATATTGAAGTTAGGATGGTCCATGTCTTTTTATTTGCAATTTCTATGTATGGTTGTGAAAGCTGAACAGTGAGTGAAGAAAACTGATACTGAGAAAATCAACTCACTGGAAATGCTGCACTGAAGGGGAGTTCTACAGATACCACAGATTGCTAAAAAGACAAAGGCCCTTTCCGCACCTTACCTTTTTCCGGCGCTGGGGTGTGGGAATCGCGCGAGCAGCCTCCAGCAAGAGGCTCTTGCGTCCCTGCTGCTTCAGCTCCGCATGAGCTGCCTGCTCGTGAGAGAGCCCTGCCTCTTCCTTCCGCAGTGCAGCTTGGGACTTTCCCAGGCTGCACTGGGGCAGGAAATGCGACCGCCACGGCTCCGGAGGCTCCGCACACCAGGTAAGTGCATGCAGGTCCTGGGAGCAATGCGCGATTACGCATCATTTTCAGCTTCCAATCAAAAATGAAAAGATGCGCGATCAGCGCCTGCCAGCCCTTGGAGCGTCGTACGATTGTGAGTGCGTCATGCAGATCGCTCCTCACAATCGCATGACGCTCCAGGCGCCCTTTCTTTTTTAAAAAATATTTTTATTGAAGTTTATAATTGAAAATAACCCCCCTCCCCACTTCCAAGCTTATTTTCCAGTTGAATCTGCTTGTTTTCGTTCCACTCATACACAGTTATTGCTTACTCAAAGGAGAAGATGATTTGACATTGTTACATCTTACATTGTTACATTGTTCCTTTGTTACATTACCTTGTTACACTGTTACATTACATTACATTACATACAATCTTACTTTGTTCCTTTTTATTTTCTTATACTATGTCTTTATCCAATTCAAAACTTCTCTCCGTTCCCTTTCAAAGTTCTGGATAGGTTTATTTTTCAAAGAAAATGTTAACTTTTCTGTCTCTACCATATCCAGGACTTTTAATTTCCATTCTTCTATATTAACATATTTCCTTTCTTTCTTTCCAATACTGTGCATATATCAGTCTTGCAGCAGTTATCAGATATAACAATATCTTCTGATGACATCTTATTTCTCTTTGTTGCCCTAGCATATTTAACAGATAGAACTCTGGCTTAATTTTAAATTTAAATTATAAATTCTTTGAATTTCATCATGTATTTCCTTCCAGAATTTTCTTGCTATCTTACAGGTCCACCACATATGAAAATAAGATCCCACCTTTTCATCACATTTCCAACATCTTGCATTTCCATTTTTAGTTATTTTTTGCAATCTTTCTGGTGTCATATACCATCTGTGTAACATTTTATAAAAATTTTCTCTTGTTTAAACTTGGTGTAAATTTTATATCTGTTTTCCATGCCCTCACCCATGTGTCCAGTTCAACTGGATGTCCAATATTTTGTGCCCACCTAACTACAGTATCTTTAACAACCTCTGATTCCATTCCTCTGCAACAATAATTTATAAAATTTGGAAATTCTCTTCTTCTGGTCCCCCCCATCAATAAATCTAATTTATTTTATTTTATTTCAAATCCATATAATTTTTGGTCCATTTTAAATCTCTCTTTAAGTTGTCTACATGGGAACCAATTAAATTTGTTAATTGGTCCTGCTGGCCCCTGGAGTGTCGCGCAATTGTGCGTGTGTCATGCAGATCACTCCTCACAATTGCACAACGCTCCAAGCGCCCTTCCGCATGGCAAATACTGTGCAGAAAGGGCCTCATATGTGAGTTTTAAACCAAATCAAGCCTAGAAGCCAAGATGACTGAGGAAGCATGACTCACTAGGAAAGACAACAAAGCTCGCTAAGGTGGTAGGCAGCAGGAAAAGAGGAAGACCTTATCACGGATGGAAATCATTAAGGAAATCACATCTCTGAGTCTGCAAGAGCTGAGGAGGGCTGTTGAAAGTGACTTGGAGGTCTCTCATTCATAGGGTAGGCATAAGTGACACAAAGCTTTTTATCAGCTTCGGTTTGTGTACCACTGCTCCAACTCTGCTGATCTTTGCAACAAGGAAAGATATATTCCCTGAGACAGTTTTTGTCAATTATATACATAATTTCACTCACTTCAGTCTTCTTTTAAGCTTTTAAAGATTCTTTTGTAACTAGTAACCTACCTGTTGTTTTTTTTAATGGCCTAAGGATTAAAGTGGACCTACGGTAGGGGGAGCAATTATGTTTAAACAGTGAATTTTACCACCAGAAGACTCTGGAAAGTGCAATTTGTGTTCAGTATTTTTTTTAATGTTATCAGCAAGGAATGGCTTTCCCAGGCCCAAGTGAGGGCAAGTATGGCCCTGGAACTTCAGAGGTTGGCCAACCCCCTTTAGACTGTCTGAATCATATTCTGAGTCATTTCAGTAGTAAGTTGATTGACAGTGGAGCCTCATATACTCATTGACTATATTTCTTTATTGTTTCCCATTTGTCTTAGATATATGTAGGCTTCTTCTCCATGGTTTCTGTGCCTCACACATGGGGATTCACACTTTTGCAGATCCATTCATGGAATATTCCAGAGCTAAGTAGCTTTTGTTCGGAACCCTGCAGCTGTATAAAGAGTGCCAAGAGCTACTCACCTCAGTTCCCTTTTGTCCACTGTCAGATTCTCCTAATGGAACTCTGAGTAGCTTTGCCTTTGAATGTCTCTTACTTCTTCTCTGTGACCTGGTTTGTGGTGAATCCTTTGTACAGCCTCTTCAATAACTGTTCCTTGTGAAGGGGAAAAATCCTCCACACAGACAGCCATTTTGAGTGTCTCTTTTACCTTGGAGGGGGTCACTACATGAATTCCTGTTCCATCTGTAAAAAGTTCACAACTCAGGTCCTCAAAAACCACCTCTCCCACTTTCGACTCTTCCTTTGGAAGCAACCTCTAAAAGTTGCAGACATCGCCATGCAAAATAACCCACTCCACTCAGTCTCTGCTTCCATTTGCAAATCATTGACTTCACTTATCTACAGCCAGCCTTCTTACTCAAAATAAATGGCATCTCCTCAATGTCTTCAGTTAGGTCAGTTATGCCCCTGACTGTAATACAAGATGATCCAGAATTGATACCAGCCCCTCCAACACCAGGCAAATCCATCAATACATGTTAAAAGTCTGACTAAGGGCAAAACAGGAGCACAGCTGAGTGTGCTGCTCACAGGAAGACAAAGTGGGTGTGAGGCAAGGACCTCCCACCATCCACTTTGAGACTGATTTCAGATCCTTCAGTCCATCATTCATCATACTGAATCATACCTCAGGCCCAACAACTTCTACAAGAGATATGCTGTACTCTACAGACCAAGCTGCATCCTAACTCCCATACTGAAATTTCTATGAGCCCTCCTGCTCACAGTTTGCAGGACAGCCACCTGTTTCCTGCTCAACAGTCCAGGCCTCCTTTGAGGGGTCCCATTCTACCGCTTTGTCAAGCGTCTTTTGCCCTCCAATCATCATACCTCTAGGTCAAAGAGCTGAAGATCACCTCATACTTCACTATCCCTGGGCCCATTGGTTCAGGAAAGATCACCATTGCTCTGTGAACAATATCACTACAAGAAGTACTGCTGCAAAGGTTCAGATCACCCTTCCTGGACTCAGATTCTAATGCTTCAGGGTCCCATGTTTATGAATTTCCATGGCTGGAACCACCCCATACATCCCTTTCGGTTTCGTCAAGAGAGATTCGCTTTCATTGATACTACCATCACTATCGTAACTAAAATTGCTACTGTTGGACTGAGACGCATTATTGATACTGGTCTCCGTTTGTATCTCCTCAGTGCCACTATTGATCCCCAAGGCCTGATCTCATTTCCAACACTCTCCTCTAGTACCTACTCACACCTAGCAGAGGCCCATCCATCTACCTTCACAGATCACTTTGTGCCTATGTATGACTGGGCTCCTTCTTCCCCTCAGGAACTACTACCCAAAGAGTCAACTCCTTCTCTGTGGGACCAAATGCCCCCTTCTAGGGCACCTTCTCTTTGCTTCTTTTCTGGAGACCTCCAAACAGGTTAGGTGGCTGCAGAATCCTCAGACCATCTCCTCCCTGAAGAATGAGGTTAGACGTATCTGGCCACACACTGCCATTGGAACATATGCACCCCTAAACTGATTTCATTCCTTGGGTGGCAAAGTTTCTCAGGCTTGAGGTAAAAGTCCTACCTGCTCCTTCCTTTGATCCTGTCTTCCAAAGAGTTGGAATCCAAAGCCCCATGTCAGCTATGCTACCAGTTCTTCCAATGCTACTGGAAGTAGTCAATCAGGAATGAAGCTATCCTCAGTCCCCCTGACTATGAAACACTTCCTTCCTACTTACTCACCCGCTTCCTAACACTATTTCAGTCCAAGCAATACAAGCCACTTCATCTAGAAAATTGGTTCCGCCAAGCAAAGAAGGCTACCACCTTGATCTCTCTGGCAAGAAGTTCTATGCCTCTGCCTCCTTAGCTATCCAGGTTGTGAACTATCAAGCCTGAATGGCAGGTTATTAACAATTCCTGTGGGTAAGATCACCTCCTTCACTCCCCATCTCCCTGAGGACCAGACCAATGTGGCCATCTTCTTTCAACAAGAGGCCCACCAGCTTGTCGCTTGCTGAATTACAATGGCACACCACAGAACTGACTGCACTGGTAAAGTCATGACCATTTCTACTGAATTCCACTGGTATGCCTGACTGCATTCATCAGGTCTCACTGAAGATGTTTCCAACCTCACTGAAGACCTCCCATTTGATGGGGAAGGCCTGTTTAATGCTCAGACCAACGCGGGCATGGACACACTCTTCAAGGCCTGGACCACAGCAAAGAAAATGGGCTTTGCCCATCTTTATGCCCTACTTGGTGTCCTCAGAAGTCAGCAAGCGCTTATGGTAGCAGGTCAATATGTAGGAGTGGCCAAGTAGTCAGTCCAGTCCAGGTCAAGATGCAGGGAGAAGCATGAGGGTCGTCCTGCAGCCAGTCCACAAGTTGCATCAACAGGTCAGATGTCCAGGTATGAGCCAACAAAAAGTACACAGAATAATCTAAAACACAGTCAGTCCAAGGTCAAAGTGAAACATGAATGTGAGAGAGTACTGCTAGGCAACCAAATAAGATAGTTGCCAGCACTAAGGTTGGGAGGCAACTGTTGTGATATTTATGAGCAGCTCCTTCTAGGTCACAGGTGTCTCATTAGGGTAATGAGATCAGCACTTGTTACCTGAACTGTACTGGGTTTGGTGTTTTTCCATCTCTTAATGAAGGATGGCGGCTTAATGAAGGATGGGGGCATGTCATTTTCAGTGCCTGTAGCCACGTTTTGTTGGGAAACAGGATCCTTCACTGCCTCTGCCCCTATCTCCTTGGACCCAGAGAAAACTGCAGCCTCCTGGAAATCTGCCTCTCCCTTGTCTGAATCTTCCAAGGGATGAGTTATGACACCTAGCCTGTTTGGAGGTCAACTATCCACCTCTCTACGCATCCTTCCCTTCTTCCGTTCCCCCCAAATCCTCATAATCTGAGTGATCTCAACACTCTTCAGAACCTCCTGATACCAGACTTCTCTTCCATCTATGAAGTTCCAACTGAACAAACAGCAACTTTGACTCTGGGAGCCTACCACCCTCTCAGCCTCTCTGTGCTGCCATCTTCTTATCCAGGTACCTTGGTTTCTTCTGGGCCATCTTCTATCATGGGAACATGAATGCCGAGATTCTTGGGCCTTCACCATCATTCACTTTGGTTACACCATTTGGTTACGTACAACCCGCCCCTCCCCTCCAGGAGTCTTTTGGCCCACTCTGGAACTGGAGTTCCTCTGGCAAGAAGTTGAAGTTCTTCTTGAAAAGGGTGCACTCAAGCGCATCCCTCCTTCAGCCACACATTGACTTCTCCTTCTTGTATTTTATCATATGAAAACAAATGGGTCCCTTTGACCCAACATACACCTTCAAGATGTAAACCACAATATCTGACCAAAAATGTTTCACATGATCACACTGTCTTGTATCTTGCCCCTTCTCCAATCAGGGGACTGGTTTGCCTTGCCGGATCTTCAGAAGGCTTATTTCCATATTCATATCCATCCTCACCACAGAAAATACCTTCACTTCATCATTGGTTCAGCTGTCCTCCAATAAAGGTCCTGTCCTTCAGGCTATCTGCCCCTCCCCCTGTTTTTGCAAAGGTGATGGTGTTAGCCATTTCCCACCTCCAAACTTTAGGCATAAAGGTGTTTCTCTACCTAGACAATTGGCTACTCATGACCACAATGGAATCCCAAACATGCAAAGACATGAGCAGAACTCCTGCTCTGCTCTTGAAACTCAGTCTCCGAGTCAATGTGGAAAAGTAATCTTTACTCCCCTCCCAACACCTCCCCTTCATCAGTGCTCTCTTCAACTCCAGGATCACCAGGACTTTCCTTCTCTCATCCAGGGCCCAAATGGTATGCTCCCTGGCCTACTGAGTACTCTCCACACTGACCATCACAGCCCATGCTATAATGTGCTATAATGTGCCTCCTAGGCCTCTTTGCAGCCATGGCCATGATCACAATCAGTGCCAGGCTCTGCTTCAGCAAATTTCAACTGTGATTTCTTTGCTGTTTCAATTCTCAACAGTGCCACCCCAATTTACAACTGGTACTTCCCCACGACGTTTGCTCCTCCCTCTATGGTGGCTCCCCCATTCCAACCTTTCCAAGGTGATGCCTTTCTACCCCCTCAACAGACCATCCTTGTCACATTGGATGCATCCAGACAGGGCTGGGGTGCATGCTACCATGACCTCCAGGTCCAGGGCACGTGGTCTCACACAGAACATCGCGTCCACATCAGTGTCTTAGGGTCATCTAACAATCAATGTGTTCACTTTGCAAATTAACATGCAGTGCAATTAAAGGCATTCTTATTTTGGCAGACATTTAATACTTAATAAATGATTAGTGGCCCTTTCCACATGTGGAAGGGGAAACGGGGGGAAACGCTCTAAAACGGAGCTTACCGGCAGCCGGGTAAGTCCGTCGCCGTGCGGAGCAGCGTGATCTCGCTGTTCCGCAGTCCTCCGGCGTCCAAAATGGTGGCCTCGGCATCCAAAATGGCGGCTTCTGGCTGGTGGAGGCTCTCCACCAACCGGAGAAGCTCGCCAACCTAAAGCCTGGAAGATCTGCAGGCACGCACTAGTGCACACCTGCAAATCTACACCGGAGTACGGCGACGGAGCTGCACGGGGTTGCGTGCTCTGTGCTTTTTAGAAACCTCTGAAAAGAGGTTTTTAAAAAACACACCATGCCACTGGTTCCGGTCGCTTCGGAGCAGATTGAGGTGCGGAACTATGAAAAATAGTCCACCCCAATCCACTCCACAGTGCAGAAGACCTCCGTTGGAGGTCGCTTTGCACCATTTTAATACCCCGGTGCGGAAAGGGCCATTGTGAAGAAAGGTGCTGGTTATTTTAATTGTGATTTGTTTGTTGTTTTTAATATTATTTTAATGTTGTTTTAATTACTACTGTTTGTATAATGTGCATTTTAACTTTTATATATTAGTTTTAAGTATGTTTTCTTTTTAAACTATTGTAAGCCGCTTTGAGTCCTTTTGAGAAAAGCTGGATATAAATAAAGTTAACAACAACATACATTGCAGCAGAGGAGGTTCCATTCACAACTCTGTAGAGGACATATAACTCCACAAGCCGCCTCCTTCATCTCTTCCAGCCCTTTCCTCTTCTCACACAGATGTTGGTCAAGATCCAAGAAGACTGCTCAAACTGCATCCTAATTGCTTCCTGGTGGCCACACCAACTGTGGTTCACCACCCTTTTTCACCTCTCTCAGTGGGAGCATCTCTATCTCCCCTTTACTTCAACTCTTCTGTCTCAGGTGACTGGCAACATCCATCCATCACATGGACCTCTTCACCTCACTGTCATCCAAAACTGCTAGATGATTGCATCCATGCCTTCTGCTCATATCTTGCAAACCCTCCGCTCACTGCTCCTATGCCCTCAAGTTGCATTGTTTTTGTGCTTTCGCCCAGGCACAAACATCCCTTTTCTTCTCTGTCATGACCTTCCTCCTTCATATGAAAGACCTGTGACTCACCCTCTCTTTTGAGTAAAAGTCTTTTGGGGGGAATGGGCCCACCAGCTCAAACACATTTTCCCAGCACTCTTCCACAGTGCCCCCATAAAAGGGTTCCTCTAGGATCTTTTCAATCTCTATCCTTTCTTAGACCCATGCCTACATGTTATATCTTGCTTGTCCTGTCCCATTGTATGCACAAACCTTTTAAACCCTTTGACATCAGGTCTTAATTTCCTCAAAATTAAAAGTTTTACTGCTGAATAACTCTTCCAAATGCACTGGTGAATTCTGTACCCTGCATTTGGATAGCCTACCATAGTGACAAGGTGGTTCTCAGGTATACCTAAAATTCCTTCTAAGATTTCCACTTTAATCAGGACCTTGCTTGCCAGCCTTTCACCAAAACCTTTCATTGAAAAGGCTCTTCACACTCTTGACGTTTGCAGGGCATTTGCCTTTTCATAGCAAAGTGCCTTCCATCAGACTTTCCCCTTTGTCTCTGCTATCAGAATATTGCATGGGCTTTCTCTTGGGCCCTTAAAGACTTGCCCACTGGGTAGTGGACTTGATTAACCGGGCCCTTATTAACCAGTTGGCATGCAAAACATTTTCATGTGTGCCTGCTCCCATTCTCTAGAGCTGTCTCCACCTCTTATGCCTTGCTCGGGAAAACTCCCCCCAAAGAGGTGTGCAAAGTGGCAACATGGGAAAGCCATCTACCTTATTCACCACTACTATTTTGACTGCAAGTTTGGGGAGGATGTGGCCTTTGGCAGGGCAGTACTGTCTTGCATCCTAAACTGACCTTTTCCCACCACTAATAACCTATGTGAAAGGGAAAGGACCATAAGGGGGGAGGACAGGTTGTTTGCCTGCTACTGTAGCTCTATGGGTGTCATTGTGCCCTCATGTAACTCCCCCTTTTCGCTCATTGTTGAGCTCCGTTCCTGCTGATGGATGAAAACAGGGGAAAGCTCTTGCTGCTATTTATATGAGCACCTGGATGGGTGAGGTTTTGAATCAACCATAGAACATTCCATGGATGGATCTATGCAGGCATGAAGGCGACCACTTGAAGAAACAACCTGTTATCTCTCTTTTAGGGTCCCCATTACCTCCAGAAGTTCAGTGCTTCTTCGATGCATGGCCTAGAGTTTCCCAAAAAGATAACGGTTTCCAAACTCAAAATGCCTTGAAAAATCACTACGTTTTTTCAACCTCTCTCTTGAACAACTTTTAGAATTTTTTCTTTAATTAAAATTGACAGTCCTGTAGCCCCCTTTTGTTTAACACCCCTTTAATGCTCACTCCCTTTTAATCAACTTTATTCTCCACTTACATGTAGCAATGTTTTATACAGAGATCCTGACCACGTAGAAGGGCTTTGCCAGATAACACAGTGCTCTGCCAACAACTTTTGGAACTTTTTTATTTGTTTACTATTGCAAAACAGCAACACCTCAGCAGTACTAAAAGATTATAATTGAAGCAATGTTTTATGTAAGCTGGTTTACAAACTGCTTTGTTCCCTGGAGAATTTTCCCCTGTTTCCACCTACTAAATGTGATGGTTTTTCCCCACAAAGAGCCCTGTATAAAAACAATAAATAACCCATTGAACCTACTAGTGAAATTTAATTGGCCACAATACTTTTAAACTGAAAATCAATTATGTACTGAGGACATAGGTTCTGATAAAGAATGATTATAAAAATAAGTTCCACCTCAAAGTTGGTGTTTGGAGATTCTGTGTCTACATGTATTCAGTTAACAAAAATTTCTAAACTTTTTATTTTTTCCTTCGGGCTTAGGCAAAATCCCATATTTAAATTTCTATCCTGAAAGAAAAATGCCTCTAAAGAGTGGGGACACTAACTGGGTAAATTGAAAGATGTTAATTCTAACTTCCAAGTGGGTTTTAAAATTATTTTTAAAAACATTTTACCTATATACTTTTGGCCCAACATTTTCAGCTGGTTAAATTTACTTTCCAATTTTACCGCTTCCAGGGCTACTTCTGCTTTTTATATAATCTTTTGGATTCCCCCCAATGAATCTATTAAGAGTTTTTTAAATTGCATATTGGGGGGGAAAAAATTTTTTAATAATAAATTGAAATGTACATTATACCTTTTTTATAACTTTTGCAAATCAATTTTTTAAACTTATACCAAGCTATCCACAAAATAGGACTACAATATATTTTTTTAATGGGCTACATTTTCCCTTTAGGCCCAATTAATCATCACATAATTAATTTTGACATATCAAAGAATTAAGCCTTTTTTCCAGACTATTCCTGCTTTTAAGGACATACTAGACACAATATAAACAGATGGGCAGGAAATAAATTTTTGGGCAGATTTTGGAGTTAAATAGCCTAACAGCTCCTAGTGTTCCTGGGTGAGACAGATCATTCAATTCATGTCTTAAAACTGCTTTGAATTTTGTGCCCCTGTTATTTCCACTAGACCTTTTCACTACCACTGACCATGGTTTCTTGGGGTACTTTTGGGTAATATGGCTATGTTCTACAGTGGCTCAGGTTCTTTTTGGGGGGGCCTCAAAGGTGGTGCTCAGAGACTCCCTTGCAACACTTTGGTTGCTGGTATAGGGAGTTCAGGAGTAGTTTGTTCCCCAAAATTTTAACATTCCGAAACTGCTGGGAGATAACCCACATAATTGGGTTGATTTCACTGACCTCTAATGACACCCAGTTCTTTCTTTCCTTTCCACCTAATGTCAAAACCCTTTTGATACTCAGTTGGGTCTATTCACAGTGATGGACCTGATGGGAATAGCAAACTGAACTCAGTCCAGACAAGAGAAAGATGCTCCTGGTAGACAGATCAGGTAACAGGAATTCAGGCTTGTAGAACAGATTTTAAAGCAGTGGTTCTCAACCTGGGGTCCCCAGATTTTTTTGGACTTCAGCTCCCAGAAGCCCTGAGCATTGACCATAGTGGCTGGGGCTTCTGGGAGCTGAAGTAAAAACATCTGGGGACCTCGGTTGAAAACCCTGCTCTAAAGGGAACATGTAATCCCCTGTTAGGCAGTATCACTGGCTACTGTTCCATTCCTGAACACAATTCAAAATGTTGGTTATGACCTAAAAACCCTATACAGCTTGAGTCAAAACTTTTGAAAGTTTCTTCCCCCTTTAAAAAACTGCTTAGTTTGGAGAACCTTGGGGGAGGGTTTTTTTTTTCCCCACTACTATCATAAGTATTTTTTTTATGACAACATGTGAAAAGATTTTCTTGGTGACTTTTCCCTGGTTGTGGAATTCCTTCACATGAGAAGTTAGTCTACCACCCTTTCTTTCTTTCACGGGCAAGCAAAGATATGAACATACCTTTGGATTTTTGGCTATCAACTTGCTTTATTAAAACATCTTATAAAAGAATGTTTTAATAGGGGGCACTGCATTTTTTAAACATTTTAGAAGATAATTCCAATAGTTATTCATTTTTTAAAACTGTTTTTCACAGTTTTATTTGTTTTTTACTATATTTCTTTGTGAAGCTCCCTTTGGGAACCATATTGTAAAAGATAAAAAAAACAAAATAAATTTATTAACCCACAATACCCTTTCTCGTTTAAAAAAAATAATTCTTTAGCCCTTGAATTTATAAAGAATATCTTTAGAAATGACAAATATCCAAAACTCAAGCTGGAGTGAGGTACAATCTCTCTTCAAAAAAAAGTTACAGATTAACCCGATTTTTAACCCGCAGATTAATGGCCTTCCCCTGTTTTCACAATGCTGAACAGTTGTTAGAAAAAAAGATTTCCCCCACCCACATAACAAATCCTTTCCATTTTCTATGAAGCACGGCAAGTTATAAAAAGCTTAAAAGCCCAAGCAAATGGCTCACATTTTCTTGCACTGGAAATTTCAGTGGAACCGTGCACATACGACAAATTTTCCCGTGTGGAATGTATACAAAAAATTTTTTCTCCATATCACAGATTTTCCTTGGTTGTCCTTAAAATAAATTTTCAGAGTTTACGAAATAACAGTGCAATCATATTGTTCATCCACATGAAAACTTATACTAAACATTTTTAGTATTTTTTTCACTTAAAAGCTCTTTCCTATTTTTTGTCTTTGCATATTTAATGCAACAAACTATATTTTAAATTTCCCCAATTAGAACTTCCCCAATGGAAAAGACACATCTCAATATCTTAAAATGATTTTAGTGATAAAAAGCCTAATGCTTTTTGTACTTCATTCTAAACTTCCCAGTGAGTTATAAAATCAAAGAATTCTGCATATAAAAACACACTCATTTATGTATAAACATTATGAAATTTAAAAATGCACTTACTGTACTCTGCAAAGTAATCTTTTTTACTTTTTAAAAAAAAACATTAAAAATTTTGATAAAAAAGTTTCTCACATAATTTTCCCTTGCAAAAATTCTGAAAAGAAAGTTACAGATTGCTTTATTTTAAAAAATTATTGGAATATTTGATAGTTTTCAATGACACTTGTGCCCCGGACATGCTTGGGTGAAAAACCAAAACTGCTAAAAAGGGGGAATTAAAATAAATTTAAAATCACCTGGATGACCCAAAACCCCTATTTTTCAGTGAGCACTTCAGTTCAGAACCATCTTCTCTATTTTTGGATCATTTTTAAAAAAACCCTTTCACACTAGATTCTTCAGGGTTTTATTTTATAAAAACACCCAAAAAAACTGAAGGGAGGGATATCTGATTTTATGGATATGAGGTTTTTTTATTCAGATAATTGAAATGCCCCGATTTCAAACCAAAGCCAAACTCTAAGAAAAAAAACAATCCACAAACTCTGGGTTATTTCAGCATTCAGCAGATGCAGCAGGTGCCAAAGTTTTTTTTGTTATGGCCACTGACTCCCTCTCTTCATGTAGTTTTTTTTTTTTTTCCAGTAGCAAGACATGTTTTTTTCCCCTTTACTAGCCACATCTACAACATATAGATTTAAAAATGGGCAAACAAAAAGAGAAGAAAGGCTTTGAATGAGGAATCCGATAATTTTAAATATCTAGCCATATGAAAATAAAAGAAAGCAAGACACAAAAATATAGTGATGGAACAGCTCTGTTACTGCTTCCCAGTAGACCACCCAGAAAAAATGAATTAAGTGGGGAAAAAAAAGATGGCCATAACCAATGACCTTTAAAGTTGGTAAAGAAAAAAAATTTGAAAAAAAACACATTCATCAAGTGACAGTGACTTAATGTCCTAAAAATAATAAGGATTCCAGGCTTCAGAAGGAAGTTTAAGGAACTTAGAACAGATTTCTTTATTATCCTCCCAATTAAAAACACAGCCCAGGAAAGAGAGAACAATAGTGGAGGTGAACAACTGGCTTTGCAGATGGTGCCCTTGGGAACGGGCCTTCTTGGTCTCAGTTTTCCTGAAATTCCTACTGGCAAGTGATGGGTTGCATCCCACAGCAATTGGCAGGAAAAATTTTTTCCCAAGAGGCTCACAAACCTGATCAGGAGGGCTTTAAAATGATTCTATGGGTGAAGGCGACATACTCTGAGGGCAGGAGTTATCAAATTTGGTAATAATGTAAAAATTTTGGGAACTCCCCCAAAAGGGGGAAAACAGAAGGAAGGGAGGATGGGGGGTTTATGTGAGTCTTTTTCATCCCCTCCCTTTTGTATGTGTTTTGCCTTTAGGGATATAATTTTTTCCCCCCGAAAAATACCCTTCAAAAAAGGGGTCATCTAAAATCCAGCTGGGGTCAATCACCCGCAAATATGGTAAAGGTATCAAGGGAAACCCGGTGGGATGAGTTGTATAATTGGAATATAGTAATAAAGGGCTATATCCCTTTTTAAAAAAAAGGCCAAATGGAAAGGAGAAGTAGTATGTAGGGGACATTTACACCTGTGAAAGAATCCATGTTTAAATCTTGGAAACCAGGTTGGAAAATTGGATAAAAATTAAGGGGGGCAGGCAACCTGGATCATGTGGGGATGTACTACAATCTCCAAGCCAAACTGAGGATTTGGATGATGCCTTCCCCGAAAAGATGATAAAAATTTCAGAATGGAAAGATACAGTAGTAATGGGAATTTCAAACTTGTATTTTTTGGAAGTAAACTTTACCTAATGTTATGGGAAAAACCCCATAGATGAAGAGGTTAAAAAGGATACCCGGCTACTCTAAATGAATTCAGATCTCCCGGGGCCCGATGAACTACCTTCAAGAACTGCAGAAATAATTCAGATCCCCCGGCAATAATCTTTGAAATTCTTGGAGAATGGGAGAAATCCCCGATTAAGGGGAAATTTTACCCAAAACCCCCTTTAGAAAGGGAAAAAAAGGAAACCAAGCAATTACCCCCAGTTGCCTAAAATTAAATTGGGAGAGGTCCTGACAGATATTAACAAGCACTTTGAAAGGAATGGGGATACTAAAAGTCAACATGGGTTTCTCAAAAGCAAGTTAACCAAATAATTGATTTTTTTTTTCTGATAGAGTTCTAGCTTTTAAAAGGGAATGTGTGGGAATAGCATATCTTACTTTAGTAAGGTTTTGACTAGGCCCCCTATAATATTTCGCAAACAAGCAACTAAAATGTGTTCTAGGCAACGTTTTTGTTGGGGGGATTTTAACTGGGGGACCAACCAAACCTAAAGGATGCTCAGCTATGGCTCCTCTTCATCCTGGGGGCTAACTTGTGGGGTGCCACAGGGTTCTGTCCTTGGCTTTTTTAAATGTAATAACAAGGGGGAGGTGTCAGTGGTCACAACAAAAAAGCACTTTGGACTTCTGCTCCTGCTGGAATAATGCAGCAGTTGGTGGGTATATTATGGTAACCCCTCATTTCCTGGTTTAGATGTTTAAACCAAAAAAGCAAATTTTCTTCTGTAAAAAGCAGCCAGAGGAGGACACTCTTGAGACAGGGCCCTACCTTAAAGTTGTAGTTGTGTGTCTCCAAGTTGTTTCTGACTTATACAACCCTATCACAGGGTTTTCTTGGCAAGAGTTGTTCAGAGGTTTGCCTTTGCCTTCCTCTGAGGCTAAGAGTGTGTGACTTGACCAAAGTCACCCAGTGGGTTTCCACAGAGTAGGAATTCAACTCCTAGTCTCCAGTTATAATCCAATACTAAAACTGCTACTCCACGCTTTGTTGCCTTGTCATAAACCAGTCAATTTTATTTGGCAGACATGGACAGGCAAGGTTCCTTGAGAGGAATAATATAGTTATAAATATGAAAAACTGATCAAAGCATCTTAAAGACGAATCAATTTTATTAGAATTATATTTAGCCAACTAAAGTTCAAGATAAGAAACTTCTGCCAGTGCACCTTAAACACTAGTCAGTTTTATTAAGTAGATCTATATTTAACCAGATACATACACATTTACTTGATATACAGCATGGTGCAATGATTTGAATGTTGGATTATGACCCCAGAAACCAGGGTTCAGTTCACCAGTCAGCCATGGAAACCCACTGAAACCTTGGGCACTTTTGCTTAGGGTTGCCATAAATCAGAGACAACTTGAAGGCACACCACCGCCACCACCACATATTCACTTAGATTAGAAGGCACTGACAAGCATAAAGCACAGATAGTGTGCTGTTCATATTGGAAGGAAAACGTTGGCCATTTCCACACTAGATTGTTCTAGAACTGTTATTCCACTTTCAATATCCCATGGAATCCTGGGGTTTGCAGCTTAGGGAGCCCTCCCCTAATAATAATAATAATAATAATAATAATAATAATAATAATAGCAGCACTAGAGCAGTCTAGTGCGGAAATGGCCTTCGTGGCCATAAGGCCAAAGTAAGGAAAAGACATGCTGAAAAGAAAAGACAAACCGGCGCTTTCCTCTAGAATATAGTAGTAATTCGGTTATTCAAGCGTGGTTCAGCAAGAGATCGCCACTGCCCACCAACAGACTTACTGGTCAAGGAAACCCCTGCAGAGAGGAACTCCGAGATAGCAGGCAATGCCTGCGCCCGTTATCATAAGCTGGACCTGCTTACTTTCTCCCCTCTTCCGCCTGTCTTCAGGAACGAGGCACCGCCCGCTCGCTCGCACCGGAACGGACCGCCTCCCTCCACACCGGCTAGTACGCCACTAACTGAAACGGTACAGGAGAATGTTTGAGTTCTTAATCACATTGCAGAAAAGACAAACTGTCTAATACACAATGCCCTATGTATTACATGGTGAGCACAGAATACCACACCGAGTATATACAGCGGAGGCCAGCGAACCACCACGGAACAAAGAAGCGGGCCGCAAACCCTGAAAAACGGCGGCGCCTACCTATTGCGTCACCTTATGAATGTGGCACACTTCTGACGCAACAGGGGGCGTGCGGCGAACAACCGCTGGGGGAGGAGGGCGGTGGCCAGAGTGAGAACTGAGGGCGCGGATGTTTTAAAGAAAAGATGCGCTGGAGGGCGTAGAGCGCGCCAAAAGGTAGCATGAAAAGCTGCGGGGAAGACTGCAAGGATTGCCGGAAAACAGGTGGGGCGAAGGAGAGGTGGGCGAGGTGGTGTGGCTGTAAGTGTGGAGGGGATGGGCGCAGGAAACTCATTTTGCCTTTCGAGTTTGGTTTGAGATGTGGAAAGTGGAGCATTTTTGATAGAGATAAGAAATCTAATTTGCTTTCCTACTGTAATAAATTTTTCAGTGGTTCCAGCTAATCCATCATTTTGTCCCTGAGGGACTTACAAAAATCACTTGGAAAATGAAATAATAGTCTAGACAAGGCGTAGGCTTTTGTAAAAGCTGTACCAACCCAGTAAGTTGGTCTGATGGACATTTATTTTTTAAGTTTATATTTAATCCCGTGTATTACTGGTTAATAGTTCTTATGACTTAATTTCTCTGTATTCTTGGTTGTCTCTGCTCCCAAATATTTGATATTAGAAAAGCATAATCATATCTGAAATTTTTTGTATCTCAAGTTGAATTTTGAGGAGATACGAACTGAAACAAGTTAATGGCCATTCCCTTATTGCCAGTTGCACACTGTGCCTCCATGGTGCCACACATAAAAAAATTTGACAGTCTTGCTGCTGTTTTGAAAACTGACAATCCTATTTGTACCCATTGCAACCCTCCCCCACTCCCAATTAAACCACTTCCACACTACATTGTTACAGTGCTATTATTCCACTTTCAACATGCTATGGAATCCAGGAGTTTGCAGTTTAGGGAAAGGCATTTAGAATTGTCAGTAAACTACAAACCACAGAATTCCATGGGATGTTGAAAGTGGAATAATAGCACTATAACGGTGTAGTTTGGAAATGGCCTAAATCTAGATTGCAAAGAACCTCTAAACTGCTAGCCTCCACCTTGTATTCTCTGGGCTGCAAGAATTCACACCCTCTAAATATTTTGAGATGTCTATAGTCTCAGAACACTGAATGCAAATAACTCAGTTTGTCCTCCACCAAGCCTCGTGTATGCATATGGTAAATAATATTCCAAAACCACATGCTCTGTCTAAATAAAATGGAACATATCAATATATATATAAAAAATGACTTTGCAACCCAGTACCTCTGATCTATTTGCACTTATGTCTTCCTGAGTGTCCTTCTTGGTGAAGTGTCCCTATGAATGTCCATGCTTGCATCAGGCATCAGAAACAATAACTGCAAACTCTGTGCCCCGTCTTTTCTTCATAGAAATAAGGCTAGTTTCTCTATTGGCTTAATGATTAGATTTACCCATGGAGTACAGTATGTGTTTTTAAAAGGCTTATTCCCTTTTGGGGGGCTGTGTTGATATTTATGGAAATTAGGGGTAATTGTGGGCAGGAGTGTGCTCCTTTTACATTTTTACATGCATGGTGGAAAGGACCAGTAGCAGCATTTCTTTTTTTTAAATTTTCATTTTTAATTAATAAAAACATACAAATATAGAAAAAATATGAGACAAAACATTAAACCCACAAAATCCCACAAACACAAATCATACTATATAAAAGAAAAACACTACATAGTGTAAAGAATATATTAAAAAAGAACCAAAAACAGCATTTCTAATAGCTGCAGTGCTTGTAGATGCTGGGCTTCTTTTAAGTGCTGATTCTGATTCATGTGGAGCCAGTGTCTTTACGACATCAGATTTGGGATGCAGTTCTTATTCTGATCTGGCTGCCTGGATTGTTTGGTATGTGAGATTGCTTGGTTAGATTCAAGAGGAATTTTTAGCTAACAGTTCGATTAAAAAAAAGTATTGTGGCATCTTTAAAACTTTTGTTATGCTGGAACAGATGAACATGGCTTTCTCCAGTTCAAAGAGAAAAAAAATCTCTTTGCTGCTGTATTTGGTGTCTGACTTGTACATCCTGTTGCCTAATTGTAGCTACACTAAAAATCTAAATTTCTCCATTCTTTTCCAGCCCGTGGAAACAAAATGAGGCTGCCAATGTAAATTCCATATCTGCACAACAAGGTGTATTACTCTGCACTTATTTCTTTGGACATCGGGCTTTCTCAGTCTCTTTGACTCATCAGTGGTGTGTACATGCTTCTGCAAACAGTGCCTTGCTCCTTTGTCCAACATCACTGAAATCTTTAGCAATCTTGTGTGTAAACTGCAAACTAGAAGCTGACTGAAAATGGCACAGCGAGCACAGAGGTGTGTGGATTACGTTTTCTTATTTTCTTGAATCACTGAGCAAGCAGTTTCTGACTAGCTGTAGAAACAGATGTGCCCTTGGGCATGTACAGAGTTCCTTCTGTCACTAAATGAGGAGTGGAGGTTGTAAATGCAAAGCTACCTAGAGTGTTCTCTTACTTGTTAATAATTGTAAGGTTACATATAAATACATTTTAGTTTGATCTGACTTTTATTAGTATTTGACAAAAAGTAGCTGCTTTTTTATGTTGCAAGCTTTTTAAAAATTTTACTGAAATTATTTTTGTATACAGGCATCCACTGATTTTCAACATCTTGTTTTTTGATGTTCTGCTGTTTCAACAGCTCAAAATTATAGCCATATACCCTCAGTCTGCCCTTTTGGTCACTGTTGCTCTTTGAGCACAAATGGACTGTTGCCTATTTAAGTAATCTTGTTTCTCTCCGAACATGGATTCCGGGTTAAACTTTTCTTTGACTACTCTGGATTCCTTTAAGTCTTTTTTTCTCTAATTTTTAAAAATTATTATTCTCACAGCACAGCTCACTCCATTCTGCAGTATCCTCTGATCTTTTGTGTAGCATTTTCAGAGGACTGGAAGGCCTACAATGAGGGCAACAGGGAAATGGACTTCCTGCAGTCTAGTTACATGCTGGATCCAAAACAGAAGTGCAAATAGACTGAGCCAAATCACTGTGCAATTCTATTATGGATATAGTAGTAGTAGTAGTAGTAATAATAATAATAAAAAAAATTATTTCTATCCCGCCTCTCCCCATGGATCGAGGCGGCGAACAACAATAATACATTAATTACATTAAAAACATTAAAAACATACCCAATCCTCCCCACCCACCAACCCACCTAAAACCAACCCCAGCATATTCCATCATGTTCCAGCATATGCACCTCAAGGGAACAATATGCACCCTTACATGCCACAGTTTTCATGCTGCTTCTCTGAAACCACAGCAAGCACATTTCTGGCCAGATTGTTATGGACTGAGGATTGCAGGGGTATTCACTGTGTAGTGGATGATTGACCCCGGCTGTGATGTTCCAATTCTGGAACTAATGTCCTGGCAATATAATCGGTAGTGTTTAGAACTAATATATGCCTGTAAAAGGGATGGTTTTACATGCGTGGCAATATCCAATATACAGCATTATGACAACCAAACAAATGAAGATGACTTTGTTCTTGAAGAACACAGTGAAGGCAATGAGTTTTTGTCCTTCAGTTATACTGTTTCTGCAGATTTGTGAATGCATATAGGTTGCCAAGTTGGAGAACTGGTTCAAAACTAACAAAATAAATTTCAAGAGGGATAAATGTAAGGTACCACATCTAGGCAGGGAAAAGGAAATGCACGTGACACATGACTTGAAAGCAGTACATGTGAGAAGGATCTTGGGGTCTTAATAGACCACAAACTGAACATGAGTCAATAGCGTGGTGCAGCAACCAAAAAAGCAAATGCACTTCTGGGCTGCATCAATAGGAGTATAGTGTCCAGCTCAGGGAAGTAGTAACACTCTCTTCTTCTTTGATCAGAACTCACCTGGAATACTGTTTCGAGTTCTGGGCACCACAGTTCATGAAAGATATTGACAACCTGGAAAGTGTCCAGAGAAGGGCAACCAAGTTGATCAAATTTCTGGAAACTAACCTTATGAGGAACAATGTACAAAGCTGGATATGTTTAGCTTGGAGAAGAGAAGACATTGTTGACATGACAGCTGTCTTTAGAAGTTTGAAGTTATGTCATGCAGAAGATAGATTGAGTTTGTTTGGTGCTGTTCCAGGGACTAGAACAAAAACCAAAGGAATTGAATTACAAGAAAAGAGATTCCAGCTAAACGTTAGGAAGAACTTTTTTACTATAAGAGTGGGCTGACAGTGCAACAGATTGCCTTGGAGAGTGAAGGACTCTATCTTTGGAGGTCATTAAACAGAGGTCATTTGGGTAATTTTGAGGGGTGCTTTAGTTTTGTATTTCTGCATAGCAGAGGGTTAGACAGGATGACCTTTGTTGTCTTTTCCAGCTCTAACATTCTGTGATTCTTTTCAGTGAATCATCATAATATTAATTTATATGCTGTCTTTTTTTTCTGCTTCAGGATTCACAGCAACATATAGAGCTTAAAAAAGATACATATCATATAAAAATTAAAAATATAATTTACAAACAAAATTAAAAACAGAAAAGCCAAGACCATTAAAAAGAAATAAATAGGGGGAAAAAAACCAAAGTGCAGTTGGCCCTCCATATTTGCTAGGGTTATGTATGCAGGACCCCTTCAAAAGTGGAAAAACCACAAATATCAAAGTGTGTATATGTGTGTGTGTATCTCTATCTGTGAGGAGGAGGCCAAGGCATGGAGGTAGAACAAACACCTTGAGTCCAAACCAGGTCAGGGGAAGGAGAGAGAAAGGAGGGTAGGTCAGCACAGTGGCCCTATACTTCCTCTCTCTTGCCCATCTCCTTCTTTGGGTGTGGGCAGTGGGAGAGGGTTTGTGGTGCTGAGAAACTGGGATGCAAACTGTCCTTAGATGGCTAGGCAGTGGCTGGTGGAGGATCAGAGGGAGGTTTTTAATGATTGCATGGCCTGATCAAGGCTGCCAAGAGGGAATACTCCTCTAGAAAAGAAGCTCTTGAGATGGAGCGGCAGGGGTTGGAGAAACTTACAAATCTGTGGAAGCTAAACCCACAAATGTAGAGAGCTGACAGTACAGAGGTACATTCTGAAAGGCCCTTTTCCTACTGAGCAATCAGCCATCAAAGGCCTGCTGAAACCAAAAAGTCTTTATACGCCTATAAAAGGATTTCAAGAAGGATGCCAGTCTGATCTCTCTAGGAGGCAGTTGGGAATAGACACAGAGTGATGTGACAAAGAGAAGGGACTGTGGAGAAGATCTCAAAGTGTGAGTAGGAGAATGGGAGGATGTAGTTCTTCTGATAATCTGGACTTAAGCTGGATAGAGCTTTACAGGTATTCACCAACACTTTGCAATGTGCCCAGAAATGGCATGGCAGACATTGGAATTATTGCAGTGAGGGAATTCTGTGCTCCCTGTAGCCTGGCTGTGGCCCTTTGCACCAGCTGAAGTTTCTGAACATGCTTCAAAGACAGCCCCACAGAAATGTCTGAATGGCTTAATTGGTTGATGGAAATTGGAGAAAGGATAAACTAACTAAACGGTCAAACAGAAGATAAATTTCTCTCTGAATAGAAATGTTTAATTGATTATTTAAGAAAAACGGGGGAGGTGAATTGATGATACTAGGTTTTTAGATTTGTATGAGGTCTGAGGTTGAATCTTTGACCTGTTGACTGGCTGAAAAGGAGGAGGAAGGGAGGATATGAGTTTTTCTATCATCCTTTGAAGGTCAGATACTGATTGATGATGTGGGGCAGTGAGCTGTGAGCTGCTAACTGTTTATTATCCCTCTGTCTGAGGGTCCTACAGTGTTTGGTAGAGAAGAACTGAACTGCGAGTGAATATTGACAGTAACAAATGCTGATAAGCCCTGCTTTTGAGTATGAGGAATTACCTCTGGGGTGTTCTGATGAAATTTTGATAAAGCCTGTGAACGAAGAGAAAGGAAGAGCATAAACAGCTGCTGCCTGCTACAGTCTGGAGGTAGACCTGAATTCAAGAGGTGCACCCTGGGTCCTATATGCTACTCAACCTATTTGCTTGAGGATTGTAAATTTGAACTGCACTGTTTTCTTTGTGAAAACAGTTTTTTTTAGACTCTATTTTTCTTTTTCGTTTCTTTTAGATCTTCAGATATGTGCGGACCATTTTATTTTTATATATATATGTGTGTGTGTGTGTGTGTGTGTGTGTATATATCTGCTTAGCTTTTTAATTAATTATTTAATTATTTAGTTAATTAATCATTATTTACTTAATTCATTTCCTTTTAACTTTTAGTTGAAGGCCAGTTAATATGACTTCTAGAAAGAGAGTTCAGGGAAGTCCTACTTACTCTTCTCCCCCCAAAAATAAGCAGCTCAAGATTAATGAGTTTTTTAAACCTGATAGGCAGCCATTAGATGTTTCTAAATTTACAATTCCTACCTTTAATAGGTTTGATGCTCTAGAAGAGGAAAGCTTAGAACCCAATATTTACAAGGCAGAAACAATATAATTAAAAGCAACCTAGTAGATGGGAGTAGACATGATGACATTCAGGAGAGTATTTCTTCTAATGATGGGATGCTTTTAGAAAAACAATATAATTTGGTGGCAGTAACTGTAAAAGGTATTTATAGGGAATTAAGAAATATCTCAGACAAACTAGATTGTCTTACCTCCACTATAAAAAGGGAAAGTCATACATTTCCTTCGAAAATGATCACTAAGAAGCAGGATGGTATCAAAGTTGCAAATATCATTCCTATAACCCAGCTTCCTTCATTCCCTGTAGCTAAGAGCTAAAGGATATGAATCTCCCCCTTCAGGTTAATCAGGTTGCTTTAACTATATTCCCTTATAGACAATTTGCTCCTCGGTGCAACACAATGAGCTGTGCTAGGAAGCATATCAGTACTATACTACATTTACCAATTAAGGCAGTTGATCTTTCATTTATTAATTTTTTGTACACCCCTCCCCAAATGCAAAAATTTATCCTAGTATTTAGGTCAGCTAGAATACCTTCCCTCTTTATGAAGAGGAAAGTTTCTGTTACTAGGTTGGGTGTGGTGCCTACCCGAGTGTTTCTGGATACAGTGAAGAAACCTTTATTACCCCATTCAGTATCGAATAATTCCAAGACTTGGGGAGAACATGGTTCTAAATCAACTTTTAAGTTTGAAAATTGTAGTTTAAA
The DNA here is from genome assembly GCA_948472985.1 of Iguana delicatissima. Classification (NCBI taxonomy): domain Eukaryota; kingdom Metazoa; phylum Chordata; class Lepidosauria; order Squamata; family Iguanidae; genus Iguana; species Iguana delicatissima. Next base: position 270,207 of record CAOKZL010003240.1, on the reverse strand, counting down.
AGTTTCACTCTTGGTCTCCCCTAACAAAGAATTCCACTGTATGCAGCAACACCCTGTATTGACAAATTCTTCTGAGAAGGGCTGCCCGCAAGACCCATTTAATATCTCTAGGGTCAGCAAAGAAGAGCAGCTAATAGACTCTTATAAATGTTTACCCCTGACTGAGAAAAAAGCCATCCTAAGAAGATTGGGCGTCTTAAGAGAAAGACTATCTGCGATGAGTAGGACAGAATTGGATTTAGCTTCAGCTTCTATGGAACAGGATGATTTGATAATGTTTGAATCCCCTCCCAGTAATAGAAATATCATCTCTAGTCAAGCACGTCAAACAACAGCGCATTGGTTAGAGATGAGGAACTTGGAGCCTCATGAGTTAGATTAAAGGAAGACTAAAAATGAAGATACTGTATGGGTAGATATACATCAAGTACATTGTGATCCTTATCTACTAATAAATGGGTCAGTGGTAACTTCAGAGGAAACCAATGAAATCCAGGTTTTGACACAACAATGGCAATCAATATATTCAACATCTGGACTTTCCTGTTTGTCCTGGAATCTAGCAGGCTGGAGGAACAAACTAGAGGATTGTGACTTTCTAGATTATATAAAGCAATTTCAGGCCCTGCTGTTCCAAGAAACCTGGCTAAAGCATGATATTTGGCTTCCTGGATATGTGGCCTATTCAAATACCGCACACTCTTCTTCTAAAGGTATTAGACCTAGTGGTGGCCTGGCTATATTGATATCTATTTCTCTTTCAGCTTCAGTTATTCCTCTTAAAAGATTAGCTCCATGCGCCATGGCCGTTTTTATTAAAAATGTACACCACTCTTATATTTTTGTTAGTATCTATGTTCCTCCCTGCACCTCACCATGTTATGATCCAGATTACTGGTATAAGCTAGAAGAATATCTATGCGAGTTGGAGTATGAATTCCCTTTAGTTCCATTGGTAATTGCCAGCGACTTTAATGCGCGCATAGGTTCATCTAACCAAGATATTGCTAGGGCTTTAGGAGGCCCAACAGAGTTGTGGGAAGGCTTGGAAGTTCAAAAGTCTAAAGATAAGAAGATTAATGATTTTGGCCTCATTTTTTTTTACTTTACTGACAAAACTAAATCTAGCTTTAATAAATGGTTCCTATCTTGATAATTCCAAGGGAGAGTTCACTTTTGTAAATAACCTTAGAGCAAGTATAGTTGACTATGTGTTAATTTCACATGAGCATCGATCCTTGTTCCTTTCTTTTACAGTTGACCCAGTAGCTGGTAGTGATCACCAGCCACTTAGAAATTTTTCCTTGCGGTGGTTTAACAGTACTTCTTTCAAATACTGCTCACCACCTTAATTCTGAACAAGCCCAATTAACCTCTGATGGAAGATCAAATGGAATCCCCTGTTGCAATCAGAATTGCTTTATATAATCTAGAAAGTCACAATCCTCTAGTTTGTTCCTCCAGCCTGTTAGATTCCAGGACAAACAGGAAAGTCCTGTTGCAACAGAAGCTTTATTCTGAGGAATTTCTGAAATTAAGAAAAGACCTGATTCAAGTATCCAGTGTTGAGTCTGCAAGTCAGCTGTATACACAATTAACAAACTCCCTCAGACCTTTTTTTTTTAAAAAAAAAAGAGGTACCCCACTCAGAAAATCATCACACCCAAAGCGATATTGCTTGGTTTGATAAAAAGACTGCAGGAATCTAAAAAGGCAGATGGGAAAAGCCATCAAATTATACCGATCCACTAACTCCTCTGAAATTCCCTCACACTTTTATGATCTTTGTAAAAAATATAAAAGATTAATTAGTGAGAAAAAAAGGATATACTACAAGAAACAGTGGAAGGAACTAAGCCTAGCACTCCTGCAAAAGAATCCATCGAAATTCTGGGATACAATTGCAAGGCTTGAAAAAAGATCATCTCCAATTTTAGAAGGGACTATTTCTAAAAACAACTGGGAAAACTATTTTGGAAAGATATTTAATGATTCAGACCGTCTTAAGATTATTCCCCAGGACTATACTGGATCTAGATGGCAACATAGTTGGGAAAATATTTCTATAGATAGGGCTAACTCATTAATACTAAGACTAAAGAAAGGTAAAGCACTTGGTGAAGATGGCCTCCCATCAGACTTTTATATTGCATTTTCTGACTGGTGGGCTCCAATTTTTGCTTCATTATTTTATTTAATTAATAATGCAGGAGTTACACCACCTAATTGGTCATCTGCTATTGTAGTTCCTATCTACAAAAAGGGTCCTAGAACTGATCCAGGAAATTATAGGCCCATTAGTCTCTTGGATGTTTCTGGGAAAATTTATGCCAGGTCTCTTCTACATGTTACCCTGATTTCTGGGGTCCCATGAGGGACACTTCAATGTGCTCCAAATATTGGGGGATGGGAATTAGCTAGAGCACAAGCTAAGCAATGGCAGGGCAACCTAGCGAGATCTTGGACCCAATGTTTACTGGATCAGGCCAAGTCAATAATCAAACAGAAGTAAATAATAATTGTTTTCCTTTATTTTGAAACACAGTCAATATGTATGTATGCAACCACTCACACAGACCTAATGAAAGAAAGGTAGGAGTTGGATAGAGGATTTTAAGAAGGATGTTTCAGGGGAAATACTACACCTGATCTTGAAGCCCGAGTAGTCAGAAGAAAAGTCAGTTGGAGCGGAGATCCTCAGCACGTGGAAGCTGAGGGGAAGGCTCAGCGAACGGAGCGACAGCAAGGCAGGATGGAAGCCAGGAGTGATCCGAAGAAGCGCTCAAAATCAGGGGGTCTTATAGGGGAAAATGTGCCTGTAGGGTAGTCTGTTCCTGGGGAAAACAATGGGTTTCGGGCTGGAGACAAAGCCTCTGAAAGGTCAGTATTTAGCATGATTGAATTACGACAGAGTTGTCAATAGCGCAGACAGTATGCAAACGAGGAGCGCTTGACAGTTGGATATTCGGCTTGTCTAGCTGCCTGCTCGGGGCAGGGAATCATTTGTAAGCTGCGTGCATACATAATGTGACTTTAAAGTGTACTTGCCTGGAGGTCTCCTGAAGCTGCATTCCAGCAATTGCTGGCCTGCCTGGATTTATTTTGTATTGTTCAGTTATTTTCAGCCATGCCCATGTGCGTGCTTGTCCGGGAGCCTCGCAAGAACGTGAAGAGGAACAGTTTGTGATGGCCAAATTCTTGATATGAAATGATATCTAATATACCACAGGCCCGGACTAGAAACTACAGTAATATAGATACACTGGAGGATTGGGTGGAAGAGCATGCATTACTAGCTCCAGAACAGGCTGGCTTCCGTTCAGGCAGGTCAACTCTGGATAATTTTTTTTTTATGTTGAAGTATGTTATTGATAAATATTTGGCAGGAATTGTAAAGCATATTTTTGTGGCATTCATTGATTTGAAGGCTGCTTTCGACTCTATTTCGCGGGAACGTCTTTGGGTTAAATTACAAACTATGGGTACTGATAAGAATCTTCTAAAATGTATAATATCCCTTTACTCAAATACATCCTTGAAAGTCAGAGTTGATGGCACACACCTTTCAGACTCGATACCTATCTCTAAAGGAGTAAGACAAGGGTGTCTGCTTGCTCCCCTTCTTTTCAACTTATTTATAAATGATGTAGTTGAGTTCTTAAGAGGTGACCAATTTTTCCCAGTTAAAATTAGAAATAGGAAATATTTGATCCTATTGTATGCAGATGATGCTATTCTGATTTCCTGTACTCGAGTAGGCCTGCGTAGATTGTTGAATCAGTTTAGTTTATACTGTAAGAATTAACAACTTTCCATCAACTATCAAAAAACCAAAGTGATGGTATTCAGTAAATCCAAAAAAATTTATAACTGGCTACTTGACGGGAATAAATTGGAACATGGCCCCTCCTTTAAATATCTTGGTGTGATCTTCCACGGGACTGGTAAATGGTCATCACAGGTTCAATCAAGTACTTTGTTAGCTGAAAGAACATATGGTTTATTAAGATGCTATTGCACAAAAGGGGACAATATGATTCAACCAACTTTAGAACTCTATAGGCTCAGAGTCCTGCCAAAACTGCTGTTTGGAGCACCACTGTGGGCTCTGGCCAATTTAGATATATTAGAGAGAGCACAAAATAAATTTCTCCGCAGACTTGTGGCAGTTCCCACTTCCATAAAATTAGCATTGCTCCATGCAGAGTTAGGTATAATGCCAATTAAAACAGAGGCTCTTAGATTAGCCCTCCTTTTTTGGTTAAAAATTATTTTTAAGCAGGTATCTGAGCTCCTTCTGATGTCCTTTGAACATCCTGGTCCAAATTCATGGATGCATAAAATGCAATTGGTTGTCATGAATTTGGGGTTCTCTGTTTCTTTTTTCCTGACTCAAGGGTATCATAAAGCAAAATTACTTATACTTCAAAGACTCAAGGATATAGCGATGCAATCCCAGATGACTGAGATCTAATGACTGCCAATCTAAAATATTTTTTGTTTCCTTCACTCTGCTGAACTCATCCCTTCTCATTATCTGGTTGATCTTCCAACTTTTAAAATGAAGTTAGCCTTTCTGCATGCTAGATTGAATGTTCTCCCTCTGGCAATTCAGATGGGCAGGGCAGGTACAGAATGTTCCTATGAAGGACAGAGTATGTATTTGCAACTCTGTTTCAATAGAAGATTTAATTCATGTTCTGCTTGAGTGCCCTATTTATAATGATTTTAGGAGCAAGTATATTTTTCCTTTATTGAAGTCTTTTAAGGGAAATTCCTCCTTTGTGAAAGTTTGTTTTCTGCTATCTGATACTGTGAAATATGTGTCTTTTAGAACATCTTAATTTCTTGTCAGGGCCTTACAATTACGTGCTATAAAGAAAAAAGGGCAGTATGGAAAGTGATTTGTCTATTGTTGATTATATATTGCATGTAAATTGGCTGGATATCCTTTCTCATTTCATTTCATTTTATTTTTGTGCAATGGCTGGCTGCTAAAATGCAATAAACTTGAATTGACTTGATTTGAATTTCAGTGCCCAGAATTGGACACAATATTCCAGGTGAGGTCTGACCAAAGCAGAATACAGTGCCATTACTACTTCCTTTGATCTGGTACTGTACCCCTGTTGATACAGCTTTTTTGGTTGTTGCTTCATGTTGTTGCCTCATGTTCAGTGTGTGGTTTTTAAGACACTGAGATCTTTTTCATATATACTGATTTCAAGTTGAGTGCTACATTTCTTTTTTCTTGTCTAGATGTAGTCACTTACATTTATCCCTGTTGATTTTTTTAATTTTTTTTTATCTTTGGCTTATTTCTCTAGTCTCTCATTTTGAATTCTAATCGTGTCCTCTGGGGTATTAGCTACCCCTCTTAATTTGGTGTCATCTGCAAGTGTGATAAGCAAGCCTTTTCCATTTTCTAGCTCAGTGATTTTTAACCTTCTCTTTACCAGGGACCCCATGCAAATATAATCTGTTGCCAGGGACCCCAAGTCTTAACTCAAGATTTAAATATATAAATTTAGATTTAAATATTCAAATATTTAAAGGTTAAAGGTTTCTGGAGACTAGGATTCAAATTTCCACTCAGACTCTGGGTGACCTTGGGCAAATCACATTCTCTCAGCCTCAGAGGAAGGCAAACGCTTCTGAAGAATTCTTGCCAAAAGAAAAACTTCTGATAGGTTCACCTTAGGGTTGCCATGAGTCAGAAGTAACTTGAAAGCACACAACAACAAAGTGCCGCTAACCGGGGGGGGGGTCCTAGCCATCATGTCTCTCTCTCTTGAAAACTGACTTATGGTGACCCTATTATGGAGGTTTTCTTGGCAAGATTTGTTACCTTTGCCTTTCTCTGAGGCCGGGAGCATATGATATGCCTGGGGCCATCCAGTGGGTTTCCATGGCCAAGTGGTGATTCAAGCCCTGGTCTCCGGAGTCATAGCTGTGCACATGCCTACCACTATGTCCATTTTGTCAGGGATGTGGCAGAGTGTGTGTGCACAGATGTGAAAATTCCCTCATTTGCGAACAAGGAGCAGTTTGGGCCCATGCACAGACCTGGTTTTGCCTTCCTTTCATGAGGGACATGGCAGCAGGAGTCTGTGTGGGCTAACAAGGGAGCGGTTTGGGCATGCACGCACAGCTGCCGCTGCTGTCAGTTCCCAGTACCAGCTACATCAGTGGGTTTCTCTTTAATTTTTGGACATAATAGAAATTTTTAAAATTCCATGTAGAGAAAATTTTCAAACCATAGAATCACTTCAGCAAACCATATCACAGGAAAAACACTAGTGTAGAACCAACAAATGTCTACAAACAACTCCCCAAAAGAATAGAGTGGGTGGACAAGGAAGTGGCAATCAGAACAATGCAGGAAAATTCTAAGGACCTATATGGCAAGAACTCATGCTTCTTTATAACAGTGCAGACGAAGTCACAGAGGTTGTTGTGCTTGTTATCTCATTGTTTTAACCCCAATTTTAAAAAAACTTGAAGTTGAGGGGCTTGGCAGCTGCTGAGAGACACTGGATGAGCAATTACTGTGAGGCAAGTAGTCACTTATCAAGTCGGCCAGGTGCCTGGAGGGCACTCCTTTTTTTTTTAACAGGTTTAGTTAAAAAAATTTACGCACATATAGATAAACAGTTGACTGAAATCAATTAAAAATTATTCACTATATTTTATTAAATTCATTAAATGTTCTTCACAGTGATTATTAACAAAATCACCCTATTTGTTCTTGATTAATTATTATTAAATACATTTACTTATATATTAGTGAACTTTAAATGTACCTAAATTGATTTAAATATTAATATTGACTATTGTTATGGAACTGAAGGGAGCTAACTGGACTATAATATACATTGATTCATTGATATTTAGTTTACTAGAATATTCAGTATCTTTCCCCATTAACTGTAGTGCATTTAATAGTTTCCTGCATTATTTTGGAGGCTAACCATGATACCAATTCCTTTTAAAAAATGAGAGGTTTAGAAGGAATTGGGGGCTGCATGTAACACAAACTGTTCTTGCTCATCCTGCCATATAAGATAATAAAAATTATATTTTAGATCTCAAGAGTCTGCTTTTTACAACTCATGTTCCTGTTTATCAAGCTTCAAAACTATAATTCATTACTTTAGCATTACATTTAATTTGTCACCACTTGCAACCGTTGGAGGAATGTATGTGTTGACATTAGATGTGGCAAGCCTCTCCATATTTCTGTAGTATTGTGTGACAAGATGAAGGAGAGACAATTGTGAAGGAAGGAGAAAATATAATAGGTGGGTTCAGAAGGAAGACAGGCAATCTCAGGCAGAAAGGTTGAGCACTTGCATTTGCTCTTACTTTGCCATGTCTGTGACAATATTCTGTTTTGTCATACCGGATTATGTTAAAGGAATTAAGATGCTACCATATTTTACTATAATGTGAAAATCTGGGATACTCAATGGTTGAATTTAAATAATTTGTCTCTAATGCATTTTTGTTAAATAGATGATGATTTTGCAAGCATCACTGTCCCTTCAAGCAAAAAATCAAGGAAAATGTGCTCTGAGTCAAAGGAGAAAACTGAGCAGCAAAAACAGTTCTGTAAAGACAAGATTCAGTCACGGAAGTTTTCACAAAATAAAACATAAGATAAGGCCAAATTAATACGTAACTGGTCTTCTTAGTATTCAAAGTAATGACAAATCAAAGTGTAGCATGAGTTTATTCTGTTTTGGGTCTGAATGTGACTTACAGGGCTAGTGCATATATAACATTGGTTCCTTTTTAACCATGGTTAAGAAACAGAGATCCATCCTCAGGACTGGAAGCTCTGACCCATTTCCTTGTACACTCTTAACATTATTCAGTAAATGGTAAGTTGACAATTATTGTTAATGTTTTTAAAAAGGCTCTCTTTTTGTAAAAATCTAAAAGCAGAATCTAAAGCTTGTTTCAGATCATCTATTAGTTTCTTAACACAGGGATAATATTTAACATATATATTCAGCATGAGTTTCCTAAAATGTTTTTTGAATTGTTTCAGAGTTGCTTTGGATGACAAACCTTACAGAAGAGACATGGAAATTGCCTTAGCATTGTCAGTGAATGAACCATCAGGAAATAGCCATATTGTGCAAGATTTACAGGAACAAGGTGATCCTTAAGATTTCATGACAAAAAATCTTGTGTTTGTCCTTCTTGCCATTCTTGTAATCATGATATAGTTTCCCAGCAGAGGAGGGTCTAACCTCTTGTGATTGGGTTGACTGCTTCCACTGCTCCTATTAGGCAAGACAAAAGCAGAAAGACCTTCTGATGGTCATGTGTGAGTAGCAACTCTCTGGTAGATCAGTCTTTTTCCTGCTTATGCTCCTAGTCAGACATGTTTTTGGTCAGCACGTCCCTCAAGCCTCTTGCTACTCTGTTTTGTCTCTCTTCTTTGTACCTTATTCCCCTCCTTACATTATTCAAACAAGAAAGCTCTTCTTCTTCCTCATTCTTCCTCTTTCTCTCCCCTCCCACTCCTTCTCACCTGAGAAGGTGTAGGAAGAGAATGGGAAGATTGTGATACCTAGGAAGGAAGGGAGAGTGGCCTCAGGGCTCCCAGCTCTCCTCCCATCTCCTCTTCTCCCAGCTGCACTGGGAACAAGACAAACCCCGAGGAGGAAGACAGGCCCTCAGAGGAACCAACTAGGAGAGGGGAATCTCTTCTGCATTGCTGTGGAATCCCAGCACCAACACCCAGCCCATTCTGGGCCAGGGGTCCAGAACTAGACAGTGTCTGAACAAGTTGTTAGCAATCTACGCAGCGGATGACTCTCTGGGTTCAGTGCACTTCTGTGTGCATAGTCAGGAAGCCACAGTGGCAGTTAGATACCATCTGTGTCTCAAAAACTGGAATGCTGATGCCAAGGCAAAATAGAACTTGGCTTTTACTGGGCTCCAAACTGTTTGGAGAGTATCTATAACCGGCATTGGTGGAAAACAAAGACAAGAAGAAGGCCTTGCCTTTAGGCAAGAAGAGGGAGGAGAGGAGGTTCTTTAGACAGGGCTGTCCTTACTTTCATATGTCCAGAGCCGTCTGCTCCCCCTCTACTAGTACTCCCTTTCACAGGCCTAAGTGGAGCAAACAAAGGTTTCAGGGATGAAACCAGCAATCTAATTCTTCAACAAGACAGCACTACAACAAAACAACAAGAGCCAGTTACCCTCCTTGTCGGGGCTCCCTTAAGGGGATTCCCAAAAGCTGTCAAAATTGTGGGGAAAATTAGCTTAGAGCACTGTTTAGCTACGAGAGGGAGGGCAACTTATTAGGACCTTTAAGCTCTATGTCTGCGGAGTCAGATCAGTGAACAAAAACAAATTCAGAGTAAACCAAGTAATGTTTTATTGAAAAGTAAACAAATAAGACAACAATCACACACTAACTAAATAAGAAATAGGAAAAATAGAAATGAAGTCAGGAATAAGCAATATGACCTGTTCAGAAGTCCTGAGCAGATAGAGAGAAAATGGAATTTCCTCGGAGCTCGCTGTGCAAACTGGCAGCAGGATGGGATGAAACTGAAAGAGCGGCCCACTGAACTATCACAATCAGGGGTTTTTATGCCTGTGACTCATGTCATAAACTTTGAGAACAAAGTTAACTTTGAAATGCACCAAAGGGCTTAGAATTGGAACAAAACATATCAATCACACAGCCCAAATGCCAATCAATGGACACTTCTATGGTCTGTTATTTATGGGCGCGAATCAGGTATCTTGTGGGATGAAAGGAATAAACCATGCAGATCCCAGATAACAATCCAAGCTTTGAAATGCTCGCTTAAGAGAGGAAGTTTGGAGTTCTCATCATTAACAGCTGCTTCCTTGTGACTGTTTTTCTCAGGATCCTGGCAAACATATAAGCCAAGGTGCCACAGAAACGTCAAATTATTTGATATCACAAAGGGATATCTAGTGCTCAAAGTTAGATGCCTAAATCACAGTTACACAGTGAAAGAACCAGCATGCCTGACACCATCCCTCCTAACACCATCTCTCCAGTAGGGGGCAGGCTGGGGGAATTCATGCACAAGTGGGAAAAATCCACCTTGTGCAAGTGGGTCCTTGAGGCCCTGAGAGATGGCTACTGCATGGAGTTTTCTCGACTGCTACAAAACTGCTTTATTGTCTACCCCAATTCCAAAAAGCAAGAGAAACACCGCCTCCTACTGGATGCCATAGATTGACTCATCAAAATAAGACAAGTATTTAGAAAAAAATGATATACAGTGATTAATGGAAAGATAAGTGATTGATTTACATAAACCAATTATTAAAATGAAAATAATGCAATTAAGAAAAGGAAAACACAGAAAGCTCCGGGACCTGATGAGTTTTCTGCTGTGTACTGTAAAATTTTCCAAGAACAGCTTGTTACCCCGCTCCAAAAAGTAATTAATGATGTGGAATTAACAATTAGATGTAACCTAAGATGCAAGGAGAAGAAAGTACAACATTAATCCCAAAAGAAGACAGAGAGCCATCAGAACCTAAAAATTATAGGCCAATCTCCCTTTTAAATATTGCTTATAAAATTTTGCAAGAGTGGATCCATGTAGATCAGAATGGCTTTCTCCCTAAAAGATGACCAAAGAACAACATTAGAACATTGCTTAATGTTACAGAATATTTCCAAAAACACAAGAAAAAGAAGTTAGCAATGATATTTCTAGACACAAATAAATGCTTTGACAGTGTCAATTGGTCATTCATGTTCAAAGCTTTGAAGAACAAGAAGAGGAAAAGAAACTTTTCAAATATGCTTCAGAATGAGTTTAGCAGTTCAGAATATTTAATTATACAGAAATAGAATTCTTAGTAAAACAGAGTAGAGAACATGTAAATAGTCTTCTTTATGGTCTCTGTGACTCATACAATTGGGTAATGTGCACCTGCACATTACAACTTTCGGAACCACCTTGAGCCCTAGGGATAGGTGTTTTGGCTGCTGGCCCCTCCCACATCCTCTGAGAGTATATAACCTCCTCCCACTCTAATGGTCAGTTTCTTTTTTCCCACCGCGGCAGCAGTGTGTAGGAGCCTTTCATTGTGTTTTATGATTAACAGTTTTTCTGACTACGGATTGTTTGACTTAACTATTTTCTGGGCGTTTTGGACTGGTTTCATCTTCAAAATAAGACTTGGATTGTGGACTAACCTTTTGGATAAGTGGACGATGGATTTATGTATGGCAACTCTTTCTTTCAAATGTTGTGTTTCCTGTAGGGGTAAAATTCCTGATGAGGACAGCAATTTGAAGTGCCTCCTTCATCTAGGAGAAACACATAACATTGGCTCCTGTGAATATTGCCAACTATTTACCTCACAAATGAGGTGAAATAGAGCTGCTCGTCTAAAAGCTCTATTGTGGGAGCAAGTTCTGAGTGCTTCTGATCCAAAACTGCATTCAGACTCTCATCACTGTTCATCAAAGATGTCTAAGTCTTCAACTGCTCCTGCCTCTTCACAACATCTGCTGGTACCTTCATCTCAAAGGAGAACCAGTACTGCCACTCTCAACGAGTCATAAACATCAAGACTTGGAGCTTCGAGGCCATGCAACTTCCACTTCTTGCGCTAAAACAGTGAGAGTTGAGAAGGAAAGGCAAAAGAAGGCAAAGGACATGTTGAATGTTGAGCCTTCGACAAAGCATAAAAAGAAAGTAATTAAGACCCAAGCTTTGGTACTGTCTCCAAGAAAAACTTCACTGAGATCAGCACCACCATCTCCTCGATCACAACAACAGTGTTTATCATCATTGAAGCATACCGATAAAGGACATGACTCTTGATCTCTGCCGTCCGTCCAAACTGAAACTTTGCGGGAAAGTGAAGACATTCCAACTACTGAAATCCAGGAGGTAACAGTGGCCTCCGAAGGGGAGATTATGGAATCTTCTCCACTGATTTTGGTTGGCTTACCTTTGCAACAGACTCAGAGATCACCAGGAGTTTGTGATACAGCTGACCTATCTCTGCATACATCTCAGGTTTGAAGAAAAACTCTTCCATCTCCTCAAAAAACAATGAGTAGACGTTCGAGATCTTATACTTGATCACCCTCTTGATATCGTTACTATAGAGGGAGATCTGCTCCTTCTCACTGATTTCATCATTATTATGAAAAGTACTCTGACGATTCTGGGAATTTGTCCCCTTACTTAGATGACTGCTACTATTTCAGAGATTACTACAGACATCATGATGATTCCTGGGATAGACATTGATACCATTCATGGGTATGATTGATCACTCAGTCTCCACCCCCACAGTGTTGACGAGTTGTAGCAACTACTGCTTGGAGATCGTCAAGAGACTCAGAAGGCTACATTAAGGCCAAATAAAGACTTACTTGTCTCATCATCTGCACAGAGACTGTCTCATGGATCTCCTATTGCTGAGTCGACATCATCAGATGACTCCAGCGGTATTGACAAGGTACCTACAAATCTTGTTTCTTTTGCAGAAATGATTTCTCCAGTGGACGATGTCAGAGCTTTTGCTGACTTAGTATTGAGGATGTCGCAGTCACTGAACTTACAAACTGAAATATGGAAAGAGGACCTTTGAGATCCAGTTTTCCAAGAATTGCAGGATAGGGCACCTATTCCTACCATGATTGCACCGTTGCCTTATTTCTTACAGACCGTTAAAAAGTCTTGGAATACTCCTTCGTCAATTCCATCAACGTCTAAGAAGTTAGGGTCTTTGTATCACTTGGTCAACATTGAACAAGAATAGTTGGTACATTCCCCGAAACCTAATTCCATAGTGGTCGATTTGGCACAGTCTAGAGTGTCTCAAAAGCTACATGCTACTCCTGTAGACAGAGAGGGGGGAAATTAGGTAACCTGGGCAGAAAATCATACTCAAATGCTGCTCTCTTTTCAGAGTTCCGAATTATGTGGCATGCATGGGAGCACACCAACAATTCCTCTGGAGCAGGAATAAAAATTACATAGATGTGCTTCCCGAAGAAGATCAAAAAATAGCATTGGTGGTGCATGAAGAGGCTTATCGTCTTTCTGCACAGCAGATTACAACAGCCGAGCATATAACAGACTGTAGTGTGAAGGCAACAGCAGGTGCTATTGCATTGAGAAGGCATGCTTGGCTAAGATCATCTGGCTTATCACAACAGGCGAGATCAATGATTGAGGATCTCCCTTTTGATTTTGCTGGTTTATTTAATGTGGATACCAACAAAAAGTTAGAACACGGACAGAAAATGTGCACTACTGCAAGAAAGTATGGGTTTCAGTTATCAATATATAACCCTAGATACTGATACCATCGGTATCAGCTAACTTCGAGAACAGCATTAAGTCCTACTCAATCTCAAGAACAATGCCAGCTGATTCCTCAACAACAGTCTTCAAGAAAGTTTCCATCTAACAAATATAAACAACACCTTACAAAAAATGACAGTCTGATCAACCCAAATGTAGAGTTTGACTGCAAGCCGGACAATATCAATTTGACAGATATGTATCATCAATATTCCTCTACCACCTACAAAACACCATCACCTTAGGAGAAATGTCTCCTTCTGTACCAAATGTCGGTACCGACATCGATATTGTTGGAACTACTGTGATTGGGAACAGCTCGTCCTTGATTCCTACCATTCCAAACCAAAGCAGTGCAAGCTCTTCTCCTCAGTTTGGGGACAGATTAAGAAATTTCCACCACATCTGGTCCTCTATTACAACAAATGCCTGGGTTCTAGGTATAATATCAAAGGATTATGCTATCAAGTTTCATCGTCTACTGCCAGTGGGAAGAGTTCGCTGTACAAACCCGTCTTCTGACAAACCTCAAAAGAAGTTTTTCATCAAGGTACTTCCTGGTACCAAAGAAAGATGGTTGTCTTTGCCCCATACTCGATCTCAGGGGAGTAAACTACTATATACAGACAAGATGGTTTTGAATGGTCCTGCCTCTGTTAAAGAAGAACAATTGGTTTGCAACACTAGATCTAAAAGATGCTTATTTCCATATTATAATAAGACCTGATCATAGAAAGTACTTGGCATTTGTAGTTGGCAAACAAGCTTACCGGTTTTGTGTCCTGCCCTTCAGTATCAGCATGGCACCAAGGGTATTCACCAAGTGTATGGCAGTGATGGCAGCATATCCATGTCAAAGAGTATCATCCTATTCCCTTATATAGGCTGATAGTAAGGGTCACCCAGAGACCATCTGTTGCAAAGCTTAAACACAACTATCAATTTAATCTAAAGATTAGGTTTGATGATCAATTACAAAAAATCACATTTGAAACCAACCAGGAGGATCAAGTTTATAGGAGCAGTGTTGACTCGACTGTACAGCGAACCTTTCTTCCAGAAGACACATGGCAAAAGATGACTTGTTCGGTAATGCCAAACAAGAGCAAAAACAATACAAATTGTACTCGGTCTCATGGCATCGATAATTATGGTAACACCTTATGCAAAATTAAGGATGCAGCCATTACAGAGATGGTTCCTAGACCATTTCAACTCAATCCAACATCATCAATCCATGCTTCTAACAGTACCACATCCAGTTCTAAAAACATTAATTTGGTGGCAAAATCCAAAAATATGTATTGCAGAAAATGCCTTTTCTGTCTTGTCCTCCTGCGTTGACAGTGGCAACAGATGCATCTCTCTAAGGATGGAGTGAACATCTGAACAATCTGCAAGTAATGGGGCACTAGACAGGTACTGAAAGAACTCTCCATGGAATAGGAATAGGATGAAGGAATAGAGGGCATGCTCATCAAATTTGCAGATGACACCAAATTGGGAGGGGTTGCTAATATGCCAGAGAACAGGATCAAAATTCAAAATGACCTGGATAGATTGGAGAGCTGGGCCAAGGCTAACAAAATGAAATTCAACAGAGAGAAGTGTAAGGTCCTACACTTAGGTAGAAAAAATGGAATACAGAAATATAGGATGGGGGACAAGTGGCTGGATAGCAGTACATGTGAAAGGGATCTAGGAGTCTTGGTAGACCACAAGCTGAACATGAGTCAGCAGTGTGATGCAGCAGCCAAGAAAGCCAATGCAATTCTCGGCTGCATCAACAGGAGTATGGTGTCTAGATCGAGGGAGGTACTGGTACCACTCCACTATGCTTTGGTTAGACCTCATCTTGAATACTGTGTCCAGTTCTGGGCACCCCAATTCAAGAAGGACATGGTCAAGCTGGATTAAGTCCAGAGACGGGCGACCAAAATGGTGAGAGGCCTGCAAGACATGCCCTATGAGGATAGACTTAGAGAGCTGGGTATGTTTAGTCTGCAGAAGAGAAGGTTAAGAGGGGACATGATAGCTATGTTTAAATATTTGAAGGGATGCCATGTAGAGGAAGGAGAGGGCTTGTTTTCTGCTTCTCCAGAGACCAGGACAAGAAGCAATGGATTCAAGCTTCAGGAAAGGAGATTCCACCTGAACCTCAGGAAGAACTTCTTGACAGTCAGGGCTGTCCGGCAGTGGAATATGCTGCCTCGGAGTGTAGTGGAGTCTCCTTCCTTGGAGGTTTTTAACCAGAGGCTAGATGGCCATCTGTCGGGAATGCTTTGAGGATGTTCCTGCATAGCAGGGGGTTGGACTGGATGACCCGTGTGATCTATTCCGACTCTACATTTCTATGATTCTATGATTCATATCAATGCACTGGAGTTCTTGGCAGCTATCAAAGCTTTTTGTGCATTCCAGCATCATCTTCAAGGGAAGTCAGTACAGATAGTGACAGACAATACAACAGTGATGTATTATATCAACAAGCAGGGGGGAACTTAGTCATGTACATTCCTGAGGCTAACAGTACAGTTATGGAATTGGTGCCTGAAGAGAAACATTGCCCTCTCAGCAGTTCACCTGCCAAGAAAGGAGAATCACCTAGCCAACAATCTCAGCAGAAGCCCATTATCATGCTATAGATGGAAGATTCACACTGAGGTCCTCAGGGATCTATTTGCAACATGCACAGAACCAGAAATAGATCTGTTTGCCTCCAAGGAGAACAAGCAATGCAATCTATATTGTTCTCAACAAAGCAAAGACAAGGATGAGTTCAGCAGAGATGCCTTCCTATACAGGTGGATGGAACCAGAAGTGTACACATTTCCCACTTTTCCATCAATCACAAAGGTATTTGCAAAACTATGGTAAGACAGAGCAAGCTCAATTCTAATAACACCATGGTAGTTGAGACAACCCTGGTTCCCCCCATTGATGAATATGTTGAGAGGTCAGTGTCTAATGTTTGCAGTACAGACTGGATCTCCTAAGCATCAACAGTGGTACCATGTTCCATCCGAACGTGCGATCTCTCAGGTTGACCACTTGGGATCTTCTTCAATACATAGCCTACCTGACACTGTAAAGAGGGTTCTGTTAGCAGCACACAAGCCATCAACAGTTAAATCTTATGATTACATGTGGAATAGATTTTTTCGATACCTTAGAGACAACTCAGTCAATCTCAAGACATGCAGTACCGTCCACATTCCCTCTTTTCTAACATCGCTGTCAACAGAAAGATTGTTGTTATAAGCAATAAGCTGTTCCTTATCAGTGATATCATGGTATCTTCAACAGATGGGAAGGCCATCTTGTTTTTTGAACCCTGTAGTTAAAAGATTTCTGCAGAGGTATAAACATCTACATACTCCTATCAATCCTCTAGTGCCTGGTTGGGACTTATAATTAGTATTGACTCAATTAATTCATAAAGCCTTTGAACCTATGGCAACATGTGATCTAGATTTGCTGACATGGAAAACTGTATTCTTAGTGGCAATAAGTTCAGCCAGGAGAGCAAGTGAACACTGTGCATTGAGAGTAGACTCCCCGTATTTGAGATTTCATAAGGAAAAGGTTGTATTAAGACCGGATATCACTTTCTTACCTAAAGTAGTGTCATCTTTCCATTTAAACTAAAATAGTGTTTTGCTATTATTTATGCAAAATCCAATATCAGATCTTGAAAGAAAATTGCGCTGTTTAGATGTTTGGTATGCTTTAGCTATTCATGTACAGAGAACATCAACTATTACGACAACTAATATGTTGTTTATTTGTTATTTGGTTACAAAGCGAAGCAAGCCCGTTTCAGCACAAAGCGAAGCAAGCCTGTTTCAGCTGACCATTAAGTTAGCATATCAACTTGCGGGGAAGGAAGTTCCTAACCAAGTTAGGGGGCATTCTACCAGAGCAGTTGCTACTTCCGTTGTTTTTTTGCAGGGAATACTTTTCCATGAAATATGTAAGGCTGCAACTTGGTCAGAGCCACTAGCATTTATTTCACACTACAGGTTAGACACTAGAGATAGAGTTGAGGCAGGTTTTGGGAGGTCTGTCTTGAAATCATTTATTGTCTGACAGTTATTCAAAATATTTACTGTTGTTAACAAACTTGAGTCAAATGATTGATTCTATTAATAAAATACATTTCTTGATTATATATTAGTTTATTGTTAGCATGACAGCCCCCCTCCTAATTTGACAGCTTGGTAGTCTCCCAATTGTGTGAGTCACAGAGACCACAAAGAAGAACAGATTGCTTCCCTGTAACTGGTTCTTCAAGTGGTCATCTGTGAACTCACACAAACCCTCCATCCTCCCTACTTAGTGTCCTGCTCTAATGATATGTATTAACACTGCTGCTTGGGGCAGCAAAGGAACTGACAATTAGAGTGGAAGGGGGTTTATATACCCTCAGAGGATGGGGGAGGGGCCAACCGCCAAAATGTCTATCCCTGGGGCTCAAGAAGGTTCCGAAAGCCTTACAGCAGGCGCACATTACCCAGTTGTGTGAGTTCACAGATGACCACTCGAAGAAGCACAGTTACAGGTAAGCAACCTGTTCATATTTCCTTGTAAATAAACATTTCATTTGTATGTTGGGATGTCATCACCCTATACTTAATAACAGTCTTTAACAGTACCATATGTAGTGTGTAATTAGTATTCATATAAAATGTGTAACATATATAACAATATGTTTTAATACTAGGAAAAAATGGAAACTTTTTCATATATATTTGTTTCTTTTTTATATATTTATTTTAATAACAATATTTTTTTTAAAAAATGTTGAAATTAGCCAGTACATCATCATCTGACTTAGCCACTATTGCTAAATGAAGGAGCTTAACTGATTTCCTCCCAGGAAGCTTAGTATTTCTGCTTGGTGAGGTGTCCATTTAGTGTGGATAGGGCAAAGGTCATCAGACACCACTGCAATATCAAAGATTTTCATACACAGTGTAGCAGGAAAATCATCACTCTCAATGTTACTAGCAATTACAAACTTAGGTAAATAAGGAATTAAACTCCCTGAGATTCCAACATAATCTAACAGGGAAGGCTTAAGACCAACCAAGTGCATGTACTCGGCTGGGTAGTCATCACTTCTAGACCCTTTCAAAATAACCAAATTCTCTTTCGAAAAAGTATGCACTAAGAACAATCCTCTATAATCACTGGGTACATCCTTAGACCAGCGGCACAGGATAGGCGGCTTAATTACAGAAGATAAAGGCTGACAATGAAATTTGGCAAAGAGTGAACTATCATTTACTCCACTTCTTGCATTAAAATCACCAGCCAATATAGTATATGGTGTAGATAATGTAGCTATTAAATTTTCCACATAAATATTCAGTTTATCCCATATCTTTTATCTGTGAGTGAATGTGTAAAGGTGGGATGTACATAAATCAATAGATGGCTCTTATTAAATTGAAACAAGGTTGCCAGGGCATACTGATCTAATGAGGGTAATCTAGTTACTTGTGCCTATGGTGAATTAGATGTAGAATACCTAGACCCCTACAAAGCCTCCCACATCCTATGCCCAGTACAGCATTTAATGTAGTTGTCCTATACCCTTCTACAAACAAATCTTCTGCATACCATGTTTCATGAAGAACAATTATATATGGCGATGTAAGCCAGAAAAAAAGGGCCTCTGCTTCTAGATTTCCCAGAGGAGAGAGCAGAGGGAGCAGAGGGAGAGCTGGGTCTGTGAAGACATCCTAGACCAGGTGTGTTTACAGGCTTGAGAGGCTGTGCTTGCTTGTCTGTTTGTTGCTTGTGTTTGTTTAGTCTTGCTTGCATTTGTTTAGTCTTGCTTGTGTTTGTTTAGTCTCTTTGTGCTGGCCGTGCGCTCTCCCTGAGCACATGGTCTGACTAACGGGGGAGGAGTCAGCTGGGGGGAGCTTTATTAGGAGCTTCCAACGACCTTCTAGCTCATTTCCCAGAGGAGAGAGCAGAGGGAGAGCTGAGTCTGTGAAGACATCCTAGACCAGGTGTGTTTACAGGCTTGAGGGGCTGTGCTTGCTCGTATGTTTGTTGCTCGCATTTGTTTAGTCTTGCTTGCGTTTGTTTAGTCTTGCTTGCGTTTGTTTAGTTTTGCTTGCGTTTGTTTAGTCTCTTTGTGCTGGCTGTATGCTCTCCCTGAGCACATGGTCCTACTAATGAAGGGGGAGGAGTCAGCTAGGGGGAGGAGCGTTATTAGGGGCTTCCAACGGCGCTCACCAAAGGCGCGTGCACTTAAAGTACTCTACTTAAGTCCTCCAAGTTTAACCCTTGGCATTCAGTAGAGCAGACATAGCTTATACACCTAAATTTCAGAAAGAAAGCCTAGTTATTCTTTCTAGAATTACATACTGTACTGCTCTCTGTAGTTTCAAGGATGGAAGGTGAGGGAACTACCGCAGTCACCTGTAACACTTGTGGCATGTTCCTTTTCTTGCCACAAGATGTTCTTGGCTACACCTGCTCCAAGTGCAAGCTGGTCACCTTCTTGGAGGAGAAGGTGCACCAGATGGAGGCACGTGTTTCTGATCTTCACCTTATTAGGGAAGGGGAGGAGTTTTTGGATAGGACAGAGAAGACCTACCAGAACACCGAATGCACAGAGGACCTGCCAGATCAGCAAGTCAGCACACTGTGCCAGGAAACGGAGGCTTGGGCGAATGTCACATGGAGGAGCAGGAGGACCAGGAAGGCAGCAGAGACTCTTCACCTACACAATCGCTTCAAAGTTCTTGGCCTTACGAACAATGAGGAGCGCCATGCGGAGGGAACAGAATGTCAAAAAGAAAAAATCCTACTTCGGCAACAGGAACTAGGTCAATGCTCCCAGCCTCAACAGAATGCCCAGGCAGTCCTAGTGGAACATGTTCATCAAGGAGACCAGGACAAGCCTCAGAGGAGGCGAGTTCTGGTTGTTGGGGACTCTTTGCTCAGAGGAACTGAAAGGGCAATTTGCAAACCGGACAAGCTCAATCGAGAGGTCTGCTGTCTTCCTGGGGCCAGGATCAACCACATAACAGAGAGGCTAAGCAGGCTGGTCAAACCCACTGACCATAAGCCCCTCATTTTGGTTCACATCAGAACCAATGACACTGCGAGGAGCAGCTTTTACCACATTGCAAAGGACTATGAGCTTATGAGGACGAAGCTTAAGGACCTTGGTGCGCAAGTGGTCATCCACCTGCGTCTCCTCCTCCCTGTTCAAGGATATGGCGCACGTAGGGAAAGGGCAATGGCAGAGGTCAACAACAGACTCTGCACATGGTGCCGCCGGCAATGGTTTGGGTGTTTGGAACATGGCCTGAATTTCCATGAACGTGGGCTTCTGGTGAGGGATGGACTGCACCTCACAAAACTTGGCAGGACTGTTTCTGCAAACAGTCTGGCAAACAGTCTGGCAAGGAGGATTAAGAGGTCTTTAAACTAAGTTCCTCTGGGGAGGGAGACAATATTATTCAGGGCAGGGACTTGGCGAGCACAGGGGGAAAAGGCCCAAACGATACTGGACAAGTAGTACAAGCGGCCAATGGCGGAAGGAGTAGAAACAATAGTACAGGACTTGCAGGAAGGCCCCAGGGACTTAAGTGTCTCTACACTAATGCATGGAGTATGGGAAAGAAGCAGGATTAACTTGAACTCCAAGTACAACAAAATAAATACAATTTGATAAGCATCACTGAGACCTGGTGGGATGAGTTTCATGATTGGAATATAGGAATAGAGGGGTATAGCCTATTTTATAAAAATAGACCAAACAAGAAAGGAGGAGGAGTAGCCTTGTATGTCAAGGATGTTTTCACCTGTGAAGAGATCCATGACTTAAACCCAGTAAGCCAAGTCGAGAGCATTTGGGTAAGAATTAAGGGAGCGAGAAACAATAGGGATATTCTGGTGGGGGTTTACTACAGACCTCCAACCCAGGCTGAGGACTTTGATGACGCCTTCCTCAACCAAATGACTGCACATTCAAGGAGGAGAGATACAGTAATAATAGGAGATTTCAATTACGCAGATATATGCTGGCAGTCAAACTCTGCCAAGACAGCAAGGTCCAGCAAGTTTCTTGCTTGTCTTGCAGACACCTTCATGGTCCAGAAGGTGGAAGAGGCTACAAGGGGATCAAATTTCTAGACCTGATCCTGACCAGCAGGGATGACCTTGTTAATGAGGTAGAAGTGGTTGGATCTTTAGGGGGGAGTGACCATGCCCTATTGGAATTTGGCATTCAGTGGGAAGGAGAAGATAAGGGTAGCCAAACACTCATCTTAGATTTTAAAAAAGCGGATTTCGGTAAACTTAGGGAGCTGCTGGCTGGAATTCCGTGGTCAAGAATAGTGAAAGAGAAAGGAGTTCAGGAGGCATGGGAGTCCCTTAAAAAGGAAATATTGAAGGACAGTCTAAAACTGTGCCAATAAGGAGGAAAAATGGAGGGCATCTGAAGAAACCAGAATGGTTGACTAAAGAACTCTCAGCTAAGCTAAGTGTTAAGAGAAACATGTATAGGAAATGGAAGAAGGGGGAAACCACCAAAGAAGAATTTAAACAAGTGGCCCGGAGATGTAGGGAGGAGGTCAGAAAGGCTAAAGCACAGAACGAAGTTAGGCTGACCAGAGACATTAAAAACAATAAAAAGGGCTTTTTTAAATACGTCCGCAGCAAAAGGAAAAAGAAGGAGACGATAGGGTCGCTGCACAGAGAAGGTGGTGAATTACTCACAGGGGGAAGGGAAAAGGCAGAACTGCTTAATACCTTCTTTGTCTCAGTTTTTTCCCAGAAGGATACGAGCACTCAATCTGGCGGTTGGGGAGCAGGTGAGGAAGCAGGGGAAATGAGGCACGTAATAGGTAGAGGGGTGGTGCAGGAATACCTGGCCACACTGGATGAATTCAAGTCTCCAGGGCCAGATGAATTGCATCCTAGGATATTAAAAAAACTGGCAGAGGTCATTTCGGAACGGCTTGCTATAATCTTTGCGAAATCTTTGAGGACAGGAGAAGTTCCAGCAGACTGGAAGAGAGCAACTGTTGTCCCCATCTTCAAGAAGGGAAAAAAGAGGACCCAAATAATTATCGCCCAGTCAGCCTGACATCAGTACCTGGAAAGATCCTGGAGCAGATCATTAAGCAGTCAGTTTCTAATCACTTAGAAAGCAATGCGGTAATCATGAGAAGTCAACATGGATTTCTCAAAAATAAGTCATGCCAGACTAATCTTATCTCTTTTTATGATAGAGTTACTAGCTTGATGGATGAAGGCAATGCTGTGGATGTAGCATATCTCGATTTCAGTAAGGCCTTTGACAAAGTTCCCCATGATATTCTTGTAGAGAAACTAGTAAAATGCGGGCTGGACAGGGCTACTGTTAGTTGGATTTGTAATTGGTTGACCGACCGAACCCAAAGAGTGATCACAAATGGCTGCTTCTCATCCTGGAGAGAAGTGACTAGTGAGGTGCCACACGGTTCTGTCCTGGGCCCGGTGCTGTTCAATATTTTTATCAACGACTTGGATGAAGGAATAGAGGGCATGCTCATCAAATTTGCAGATGACACCAAATTGGGAGGGGTTGCTAATACGCCAGGGGACAGGATCAAAATTCAAAATGACCTGGATAGATTGGAGAGCTGGGCCAAGGCTAACAAAATGAAATTCAACAAAGAGTAGTGTAAGGTGCTACACTTAGGTAGAAAAAATGGAATACAGAAATATAGGATGGGGGACATGTGGCTGGATAGCAGTACATGTGAAACGGATCTAGGAGTCTTCATAGACCACAAGCTGAACATGAGTCAGCAGTGTGATGCGGCAGCCAAGAAAGCCAATGTAATTCTCAGCTGCATCAATAGGAGTATGGTGTCTAGATCGAGGGAGGTACTGGTACCACTCTACTCTGCTTTGGTTAGACCTCATCTTGAATACTGTGTCCAGTTCTGGGCACCCCAATTCAAGAAGGACATGGTCAAGCTGGAGCAAGTCCAGAGGAGGGCGACCAAAATGGTGAGAGGCCTGGAAGACATGCCCTATGAGGATAGACTTAGAGAGCTGGGTATGTTTAGTCTGCAGAAGAGAAGGTTAAGAGGGGACGTGATAACCATGTTTAAATATTTGAAGGGATGCCATGTAGAGGAAGGAGAGGGCTTGTTTTCTGCTTCTCCAGAGACCAGGACAAGGAGCAATGGATTCAAGCTTCAGGAAAGGAGATCCCACCTGAACCTCAGGAAGAACTTCCTGACAGTCAGGGCTGTCTGTCAGTGGAATATGCTGCCTCAGAGTGTAGTGGAGTCTCCTTCCTTGGAGGTTTTTAAGCAGAGGCTAGATGGCCATCTGTCGGGAATGCTTTGAGGATATTCCTGCATAGCAGGGGGTTGGACTGGATGGCCCGTGTGGTCTCTTCCAACTCTACATTTCTATGATTCTATGATTTCCACCCTGCAATATTCCAGGAAATAAAAGCCAGGGAGGTAAGATTTGTTGAATGTCATTCCATTTATTCCTCTGGGCGAATTGGTATAGACAATTCCTGTGAACCAACAGCTCCTATACTACCAGTTGCTGTGCTGGAGCAGCTTGGATTGAATGTCCAAGTATCCTTTGATGTAACTGAGGTGACATCCTGTAGATGCTAACCTACAATCTCTACGTTTTGTGAAGCGTAATTCTCATCTCTCGTCTCTGTGATCAAGTTGACTGAATCTCTGACTGGCTGCCTGGGTGATGGGCCCCAAAACTAAAGAGCTTTGTTTTTTTGTTCTTTAGTAAAGTTGAGCATTCAGGAAGTATGCGTCTCAGCAGAGAGGCAACTAGAGGATAACAAAGAATTAATAGACACCATAGCAGCAGTCACTGTAATACTGTTTTAGCTGCCTCTAATTTACACAATACAGTTTGTTCCTCAGTGCAGAGAGTAGGCAAACATCAGACAAGTTCTTCCTCATCCTCCATAGAAGCAACTGATACCTGCATCCTCCTTTTACTTAAATAAATGATGTCATATCTCTGCTGTAAACCTTGTCCTGACCTTGAAACAGTTAGGGCAGTCTGCAGTATGGAGGATTGCTGACTGAGATCATGATCTTTGAGGGTAATGTTAGCCTCCCTTACAAACTTAGCTGTCTTTCCAGAGTTTAGCAATGGCTATATGTAATTATTATGAAAAACACATGTTGGCATAATTGAGAATCTCCTCAGCAATTTCCTATTTTTCAAAATCGGTGTAGGAAGGGTAGGATGCCTAAGTGTGAATATTATTCTTTCAAAGCCAAGCCATCTGGAGAGCCAGGAAATTTCTATAAACTCACTACTATATACACTTCATTGGAAGAGTTTGACGGGAGATGATTTACAGCACCAGCACAGAATCCTCCCTCAGGAACCACTGCTCTCTGGACAAATAGTGTCTCAGAGGCAAGCATAAACATACCAGAGTTTCTAAACAGCAAAAAGTATGTGCAGCAGAGTACAACTACAGCATCAGCTCTGAGCCCTCTACCCACTGGTTAGTAAACTCACAGACACAGAGTTTGTCATCCAAAATATCTGGAAGCTTTAATCTTCACAGTTACAATATATACATCTATACACAGGATACGCAAATCCACATGCAGAGATCCACAGGCAGAGATACGGATGAAAAGAGTCGGATGCAGAGTTTCAGGATCAGAGAGACAGAGTCAGAGAGAGAGCAAACATTCCTGCTCCTCTTTTATACACACCTACTTCCATGTCATCACTCAGGGCCATTTGCATGATGCAACCCCTTGCCATGATTTCACTATCATGACTCAGCCCTTTACTCCATGTCCCTTAGGGAACAAGTCATAACTTGCCAAGTCATTCCCCAGGTGCACTACATGCTCATCAAATGTATTTTCAACTGGGGCAAATGTCACTGCATTTTTAATCCAACAGAGTTGTGAGAGTGAGTAAAGTGTACTGCTCATTTGCTGTAGCACCTCCCCTCATTAAGATGAATTGCAACCTGGAGCAGAATCCTGTGTTGTAATATTAATTGATCTCTGTTGGTTTCCCTACATGTAGTATCTTATGCAACATGGGAATGTTGGAAGTATTACAGAGTTAGCAACTAGCTTCGTAAGAGATTTTATTGCAGACTTTCCCATTATGTCCTTAAGTTCATCTGTTTTCCAGTTACTATCTGACAGTTGCTTAAAGATTGCAATAACTGTTTTAGCAGTGAGAAGACAGTTCTTTGCAAATCCAGGTCCATGTCTGATTTACATGGGGCTTTTAAAATATTTTCCCCTCCGACTCCTGAAGAGCCCTCACTGTTAAAGGGAGAGAAACCATCTACTTCCCAGTCAGATAAAGCATAAGATTTATCAGCATAATTTGTAAGGGAGGAGGAATGGGAAAGAGAAAGGGGTTTACTTATTATATCTTTGCACTGAAAGAAATTCTCTCGTCTTAATTGTCTGAGAGTTGATGCAATCCTCTTAATTTCAGCAAGCTTAGTATTTTCTGTCTGTGTCCTCTCAGACTCTCCATGTCTCTCTCCCCCCGCCCCGTCCCTTTTAGTTTTCCCTTTATTTCCCCCACCTTAGGAATCTTCCTCTTCCCCTTTATACTCTTTCATTCTTGCCTTATTTCCACTCATTGTCTGTATTTATCAGATGTTTGAAGATATAAACCTCCATCCTGGCCCCCAAGCAGTTTGATGCTTCCAGCCCTTGTGTGTACAGTGTACTCATTGTAATCATTGTATTTGACTGTACTAAATTTAAACCAAGAAACCCTTTTAACTAATAAACCTTTTCAAAAGTAATTAAAAGGAGAAAGTGAGGAGCTCACTGCAGATGCTGAGATGCTGCCTGTGGCCGTCTTCCGCCCATGAAGCCATATCAAATGTGGGAATGCACAGCTATTAACAGCACTGAGTGGCTGAAAGACAGCATGTGACATTTCTTGCTACCACACATACAGCCAGAAGCCACCTTAGTTAAGTCTTGGTGGTCCACAGTAACAAAGGATCTTTAAAGGGGGTCCATGGTAAAGAAACAGTTAAGAACCACTGCTCTGAAGCATTTACAATTCCCAGCAGCTTTAACTTTCTCGACCTAAGGTACAGACTCCCCTTCTTTTACCAATAGGGTTGGCAAACCAGCTGAAATGGAGAGTGGTGCATGCTTACATGGATGAAATTGTTATAAGCTTCCTCAGCTAAGGTTAACACATCAACCCAATCATCTTGCTGGAAATTGATATCGCACTGTAGGTACTGCTCCAGGATCTGGTTGACCCCCAACTGTTGTGGGGGTTAGTGGGGTGAACTTATTCCCTGTTTGGTACCATGTAGCTTTAGGAAAGCCTTCCAAAACTGGGACTGGGAGGAAGGCATGCGTGCATGAGGAAAAAGCAAGGGAATGAGGGGAAAGGCATACATTCACCTTTTCCACGCTTTCCAATTTGCTTGCCTTTTGCTTGGGCACGGAGAAGGAAGGCAGTGCACCCAGGAAAAGGCAGGGAAATGGGAAAGGGAGAATGGAGCAAAGGTATGCTCAAATCGGTGGGGAAGCCCCAGAAGGAATTAGGAGGGGGAGTGCTCACTTGGGTGGGGGGGGGAGTTATTTGTAGTTTTATTACTTTTTGAGGGTATTATGTCCCCAACTCTCATAAAAGTCAGGGGGCCAGTAGATAGTTCTCTCCAGGATGAAGAGCAAACATTGTTGTGTATTTTCTGAGTTTGGTCTGTCGGCCAATTACAGTTCCACCTAACTGTAGCACTGCTAGCCTACGCTTCTCCAGCTTGCCTACAAGAATATCTAGGCAGTTCTTGTGAAAAGCTTTAGTGGAATCAGGATACGCTTATATCCATAGCACTCTTTATCTACCCAAACTTATAACTATCAAAATAAGAGAGATAAGATTTTGACATTAGGTTTGTTTGTCTATCTGAGAAATCCATGCTGGTTCTTAATAATTACAGTGTTGCTTTCTTAGCATACAGAGATTGTTTAATGATCTGTTCTAGAACCTTACTTGCTATTGATGTCACTGCCTAGTATGTTTTGCACTTTTGGAAGATGGGATCAGCATTTGCTCTCCTCTAATCTACTGGGATCTGTCCTGTCCTCTAAGAATTCTCAAAAATGGTTGATAGTGGCTCTGAGATTACATCTTCATATTCCTTTAGTACTCATGTATGTATGCAGCTTATCTGGCCCTGGAGACTTGAGAGCCAGCATGATGTAGCGGTTTAAGCGTTGAACTACAGCCCTAGAGACCAGGGTTTGATTCCTTGCTCAGTCATGGAAACCTACTGGCTGACCTTGGGTGCATCACATACTCTCAGCCCCAGATAATCCTTTGCTAGGTTCACCTTAGGGTTACCATAAGTCTGAAATGATTTGAAGGCACTCAACAACAACAACAGCGGCTAGGTATTCCTTTACTTTTTACCTATTCTGGGCAGCAGTCCTCTTACTACATGATTGGTTCCATTTTCACTAATTAGAAGACTGTTTTCCTTTTGGAAGATGACTGATGGAAAGAAGGTATTAAAACAGTTCAGCCTTATCTCTGACTTGTTAACGTTTCATCATATTGTTCAGTGGTCCTACCATTTATTTGTTCTTCCTCTTGCTCCAAGGATGGGGGGGGGATTAAAAAAATTTTTTTTAATCTCTCTTGCAGGCCTGAGTTCATTCCGAGATTTAGCTTTTCTGACTTGCACTCTACATGTATTAGGTTTTCATTTGTATTCCTCTTTGGTTGTTTTTCTCTTCTGTTTCTTTATGTCTCTTACAAATCTCAGCTCTTTCTTTTTGTCTGTTACAAATCGCAGCTCATCTGAAAGTTCTTTGTACATCCACCCTGGCTTCCTTAGATACTTCCCAAATTTCTTTCTCATTGGAATTGTTTGCAACTGTGCCTTCAGTATCTCATATTTAATGAACTGCCATCCATCATAAAGTCCCTACCCTTTAAGCATTATTGGCCATGAAGTCTCAGCCAGTATTTTCCTAAACTTACAGAATTCAGCTTTCTTGAAGACCAAAGTGTGTAAGAAATCCCACAAGGACATGGTCACTTCCACTCAACGATTCCACTGTTTCCATACCATTGACCAATTTGTCTCTATTGGTTAGGATCAGACCCAAAATAGCTGATCCCATTGTTGTTTCCTCCTTTTGTACAATGAAATTATCTGCAAGGCTAATGAGGGATTTGTTGAATCTTAAAGTCATGGCACAGTATGACTTTCAACAAATATCAGGGTGGTTGATATTACTACAATATCTTTCCTATTTGAATATTTGATTACTTTAGGATGACAATCAAATCTTTAGTCTGACAGGGAAGCTATTGTAGACCTTTACAATGAGATTGTTGTTGTTTCTCTCTCCTTTAATTTTTACCCAGAGGCTCTCAACCTGATGATGATAGAGCTGGATTCATTTGCCCTATCACAAACAAGAAAACAAAATGCAGTGGCCCTCTTTTGCCTTCTCCCAGGCATTGCATTCCATTCCTCAGTGCTCCAATGCCAGGATGCTAATCCTTTCTCTCATTTTTAAGACCCCATAGTTCCTCATGCAGGGAGAGACTGTTGGCCAGTTGCTCCTACCTCTGCCTCTCCTGGGGTGGGGGTGGGAAGTCTTTTCTCATCCAGTTCAGATCACAAGCTGGCTTGCCCAACAGATGAAGAGTGTGGCTGGTCCTTGCCTATCTGACTGGCAGACTGTCCATTGTGTGCATGAAGTTTTTGGACAGGGCACTGAGGGCCATTCTGTTGCCCTTGTGCTCTGTCCAAAAACCTCCTGTACAGAACAGCCTCAAGCTTCCAGTGGAGGTAGCAACAGAGGCAGTAAGTATTCCATGAAGCAAGCATTCTTCATTATCTACCATCTGCAGGAAGCATGCAAACCATCCACTTTGCAAGACCTAAAAATGCACATCTGGCACCTGGGCCTTGCTGCCACCACTGCTGTTGCCCTAGGATTACTTTTTGGCCTGGTTGCACTAGATCTCAGGGTTGTTGGGGTTTTTTTATGCTGTTTCAGCATTTTCAATCCACAGCTGGTTAAATCCATGAATACTGAGGGCCCACTGTAACTCACATATACTTGAATATTCATTGTGTAACAACCTCTTGAAATATGAGTGTTTTGAACTATATGTTGGAGACTAGCCTATGTCTTGTGAAACAGCATATGCAAACTAGTAAAAATATTGTTCATCATTGGAAGTTAATGCTGTATGAATGAAAGCTCAATAAACATACAGCTTGTCCTCTTCTGATGCGACTTCTGCATACCTGAATGCAAGGTTGTGTGAAGATTGCTCTCATTTTAGTCAGTGGATATGATATGGATACACGCCCATGGGCATGCACATGCATCCATTGACTACAATGGGATGCAACACTCAATTTTTTTTCTTTACATAGGGGTTCCTGAAATGGAACCCTTGCATATATGGAGGATGCACTGTACTACAATCTTTCTTAAGGTAACTATTCAACATCTTTTCAGATGCATCTGGATATAGTCACAATCAGCTGAGAAGAGTTCCTACAAAATCACCCACGCAAGGTCTCAGGCTTGGCCTTTCCAGGTTTGCAAAAGTGAAACCACTGCACCCAAGTTTTGCCAACATCTAAGAATGTATGTGGTACTTTCAGAAGCTCTAGAGTGAAATTAAAAGACCAGGATTAGCTGAATAATCTATCATATTTTTAAAAAGAAAATCATATATTGCAGGCACAAACTTAGTCCAAATTGGTAGAATTGGTCTTCAAGAAAAAAAAACTGTGCTGTCTGAGCAGTTGACGCTTTTAAACAATATTGGTGGTGCTGTGACCCTCCTTTTCCCAGACACTGAAATTTTCAGATTATTGGCGTATTCATCTCATTTGTTTGAACATATAATGACTTGACATGTCATGCATTTTTTACTGCATGGAAGTAAAAAATGAGAATAAATCAATCAGATGTGGTTCTGGACAGTTAACTTCAGATCCTGTGTAGGTTGGCTATTCAGTGATGTTCTACCACTGTGATATTCTACCATGATAACTTCTTTTTGATAGAAAGAACTGTTATTTTCAGGAGCTCATGTTGTGGCCATGTTATTCCTCCCATCCTTGTAAGAATTATTACTTGATATTTGCATGTAGGTATGCATTTTAATGGTAAATGTATACAATGTACTGTGGAAATAAAATGTTCTAGAAATGAAAAAAAATTCTTGAGTTAGCCATTTCTTTCTACTGTAAAATACGACTTGCTTCACAATGCTGACGGACTGAAAACATAACACAACTGATTCAGTTACAGGTTTGACTCAAAAAGAAAAATGGTGGCTGTAATACTCCTTTTTCCACAGAGGCTGTTTGTTTACAGCACATACAAGTTCAAGAGAGAGTTCCCAAATTTGTGAGTAACAAGTTCAAGGGAGAGTTCCCAAATTTGTGAGTAACATTACTTTTGGACTAGCATTTACATGTAGCTCTTCCCTGGTTTGATGGTAGGCATAAGATAAATTGTGTTGTAAATGAATGAAGGAGTTGCACTGACATTAGCAATACTAACAATCTGCTTTTGAACTCAAATGTGTAAGAGAGGAGGTCCTTTAATTAGGAGCTCATTAGGAGCTCCTATGTTATGCCTATGTTAGGCATGCTCTTTATTTTGCTCAGATTCAGAAGCTTGTCTACTTTGGTCCGTAAATGCACCAGGAGTTTTTCTGTGTGGATCTTTATGCTTCTCACCTGGAGCAGAGTCACAGAATGACTTCAGATTTCATTTTTATAATTCAGAGATAGTTAGATAAAAGAATAATTAAAAATACAGGATTCATCTAGTAAATCCTGCTACCTTTTGGACTTTGACATTAATTAATGTGTTTAAGTAATCCTTACATGTATTTGTAAGGTATTTTTTAATACTTGGTATAGTGCTCAAATGTGTCTGTTCTTCCAGGAGATGCATATTGCTTAAACATCCTGGCCTTGTTTTTTTTTTTTTAAGTATGTTCACTCCTTTTTAAATTGTTTCCATATGGATACCTCAGATAACTTATTCAATCATAATTTTTTGTGTTGCCTTTTAAATTGTCAGCCCTTCTGTGACAACGTTCCCTTACAAAATACTTTGAGTCACCTTTAATCTTGCATTTAGCTATTTTGACTCCTGTTTTGGAGGAGAAAGCTGGCGTGGGGGAGAATCTAAGAAATACATAAACAATAGCATTGCAGTCTCTGCTCTGTAGTCTTTTGTTTCAGTATCTCTTCCATGAACTCATGTGTAATAGCCAATGAACATTTTTCTCAATCCCCTTCCCCAAAGCATGTTTTTGATCTCCCAGAAACCAACTTCAGGGTCTCATTGTTATTACAGAAATCGTACTGGAAGGCCCAGCTGCTCCCAGTGCATTATGTAAGCCATCCCAGTCCACTGCTTATCCTAAAATATGCTATCTTGTAGGTCCCTTCTCACAAGGAAGTGTGTGGTCATGTATCCCATAGATTAAACAGAAACAATCACTCTAGTTCACAAATAGCTTGTTAATTTTTGCCCATAGATGTCCACTTTAGGAAAAAATCAGTTGCCTTGTTTGAA
Organism: Iguana delicatissima; assembly: GCA_948472985.1. Taxonomy (NCBI): domain Eukaryota; kingdom Metazoa; phylum Chordata; class Lepidosauria; order Squamata; family Iguanidae; genus Iguana; species Iguana delicatissima. Next base: position 238,256 of record CAOKZL010003240.1, on the reverse strand, counting down.
GTGGCTAACTAAAAGTTACGTATGAATCTGCAATAGAATTGCAGTGGGGGTTTTTTGTTGTCGTTTTTTAAAAAATGCTTTTTAAAAAAGCAGCTACTGATGGGAAAAATCTAGTACAGACATATGAGGGAAAGAAAATCCAGCCACTTTGGATGATCTCAAGAATATGCTGTGTTATGGGGGCCTTTCAGTGACTACTGAACTACTGATGAATTTAGTATCCATTGCTGAGATCCCGCATGGTGAGAGGGATCCGGATGGGGGCTCTATTCATGTGCTATTAGCAATGAAGGAAGATAACTATATTTTCAGCTGAACACTTAGAATCAAACAAGGTTAACAATATGCATACCCCTTCTGCATGAGTTGTCTTCCAGATAAAAAGGCCTTGTTCAAATATAATCTTCGGATACTTGTCATGATACAGGCATGACAACAGCAGTTTGACAACTGTGCTTACTCTCTTGGAATATTATGGATTGGGGAAATTAATCCCATGATGGAGATTTTGGAATTTATTTACAAAAAAAATCAATTTTGTGGGTGGGGTCTGGCTTCTGGTTGCATCAATGGAAGACGTGATCTAGCAAGCTCCACTGGATCACTAACTTCTGAAGTGTCATGCCTGATGGGTGGCTCCCCTGACAAGCTAGTGGACTCCCCCAATATATAGAGAGTCCAAAGGTTCTGATCCAGCCGAGTTTGAGACCGGCTATGTGTCCACTCAGGAAGAGAGCAGCCACAGTGGATCCTGAAGCTAAGGAAAATCATGTGCTTCAGTGAAGCCGGGGTGAGGGTTTTCCACCCTAACCCCCATGTGGACATTACATTTATTGTGTTCAGACTTCTTGTATATACATAATTTGACCTTTTTTTTAGTAATGCTTGTGGAAGACAAGAAGCCTTTGTTTGCAGCAGCTGAAACCATTCCCTAAAGTTTAAGAACCTTCCTGTGTAACAGAGGATTTAAAGTGACAGTACTTCTTTTTTTACCATTATTTGGACGATAAATTAATTAAGCTAAAGAAAACTATTTTTTCTTCCCTTTTACTTTAGGACTCTTCCCTTACTTTAGAACTAGATTATGCTTGATTTTGTATAACTGGACTTTGATCTGGACTTTGGACTCTCAGATAATTTATTTGTTTTTTGTCTCTTCTAGACTGAACTGTGTTATTTAGTTTATTAATTGGACTTTTAGACTTGGATCATACGTATACTTGGCCTACACAAACAACTGAATAAGATTTGTTTTTAATTCTAAGATTGTTATGTTTGATATTATGAAGATTGTTTCTTCAAAACAACTTTGTCAGTCTGCTTTCTGATTGGCACTGTGCCAATTTTTACATCCCTGAGAAAGCTTATGTAAGGCTTGTTTTTATCTAATGTTTGGAAACAGAAGCTGCCTTGTTTGAGAATACACTGAACACTGGATGGAAGTAGTTATAGCTCCAATTTTTGAGTATAACAATGAAATCAGAAAAGACTCAGTGGAAGACGAGAATATACCTGAGTATTTTGTGAGTTTTTTGGCTGAAATTGTAGCAATTTGAAGTCTCAGTTGAGAATAAGTTTGATGCATTGATAGAACAGGTATCAAGAGAGTCTAAAGATGGATCAGATAAAGATAAAGATATTAACTCAGCAGGTGTTTGAAGAGATAGCCGTGCAACCATAAGAGAAAGAAGATGCAACAAGAATCCTGCAAGAATTGATTCAAGCCTGGGAAATCAAGATTATCCAGACTGAGTTAAATATGCAGCAAGAGTTAAATATGCAGCAATGAAAGACATAGATTGAGCATGTCTGTGTCGACAAAAGGCCTTTCAGAAATACCTAAATATGACCGTGGTTTGGGGGACAAAAAGAAGAAAGAAAAAGAATTATTCTGATGAAGTCCTTTAAAAATCAAAATAATCTGGAAGAGAATGAGGGTGAGATGATGATGATGATGATGATGATAGATTATTTAAATTTGGAATTATTACTATCCCAAGAGAACGGTCTGGCAACGGTTTGGGTTTTTGGAACATGGCCTGAATTTCCATGAACGTGGGCTTCTGGCGAGGGATGGGCTGCACCTCACGAAACTTGGCAGGAACGTTTTTGCAAACAGTCTCGCAAGGAGGATTAAGAGGTCTTTAAACTAAGTTCCGCTGGGGAGGGAGACAATATTATTCAGGGCAGGGACTTGGCGAGCGCAGGGGGAAAAGGCCCAATTGATACTGCACAAGTAGTACAAGAGGCCAATGGAGGGAGAAGTAGAAACAATAGTACAGGACTTGCAGGAAGGGCCAGGGGACTTAAGTGTCTATACACTAATGCACGGAGTATGGGAAACAAGCAGGATGAACTTGAACTCCTAGTACAACAAAATAAATACGATTTGATAGGCATCACTGAGACCTGGTGGGATAAGTCTCATGATTGGAATATAGGAATAGAGGGGTATAGCGTATTTTATAAAAATAGACCAAACAAGAAAGGAGGAGGAGTAGCCTTGTATGTCAAGGATGTTTTCACCTGTGAAGAGATCCATGACTTAAACCCAGTAAGCCAAGTCGAGAGCATTTGGGTAAGAATTAAGGGAGCGAGAAACAATAGGGATATTCTGGTGGGGGTTTACTACAGACCTCCAACCCAGGCTGAGGACTTTGATGACGCCTTCCTCAACCAAATGACTGCACATTCAAGGAGGAGAGATACAGTAATAATAGGAGATTTCAATTACGCAGATATATGCTGGCAGTCAAACTCTGCCAAGACAGCAAGGTCCAGCAAGTTTCTTACTTGTCTTGCAGACACCTTCATGGTCCAGAAGGTGGAAGAGGCTACAAGGGGATCAAATGTTCTAGACCTGATCCTGACCAGCAGGGATGACCTTGTTAATGAGGTAGAAGTGGTTGGATCTTTAGGGGGGAGTGACCATGCCCTATTGGAATTTGGCATTCAGTGGGAAGGAGAAGATAAGGGTAGCCAAACACTCATCTTAGATTTTAAAAAAGCGGATTTCGGTAAACTTAGGGAGCTGCTGGCTGGAATTCCGTGGTCAAGAATAGTGAAAGAGAAAGGAGTTCAGGAGGCATGGGAGTCCCTTAAAAAGGAGATACTGAAGGCACAGTCTAAAACTGTGCCAATATGGAGGAAAAATGGAGGGCATCTGAAGAAACCAGAATGGTTGACTAAAGAACTCTCAGCTGAGCTAAGTGTTAAAAGAAACATGTATAGGAAATGGAAGAAGGGGAAACCACCAAAGAAGAATTTAAGCAAGTGGCCCGGAGATGTAGGGAGGAGGTCAGAAAGGCTAAAGCACAGAACGAAGTTAGGCTGGCCAGAGACATTAAAAACAATAAAAAGGGCTTTTTTAAATACATCCGCAGCAAAAGGAAAAAGAAGGAGACGATAGGGTCGCTGTGCAGAGAATATGGAGAATTACTCACAGGGGGAAGGGAAAAGGCAGAACTACTTAACACCTTCTTTGTCTCAGTTTTTCCCCAGAAGGATACAAGCACTCAATCTGACGGTTGGGGAGCAGGTGAGGAAGCAGGGGAAATGAGGCACGTAATAGGTAGAGGGGTGGTGCAGGAATACCTGGCCACACTGGATGAGTTCAAGTCTCCAGGGCCAGATGAATTGCATCCTAGGATATTAAAAGGGCTGGCAGAGGTCATTTCGGAACGGCTTGCTATAATCTTTGAGAAATCTTTGAGGACAGGAGAAGTTCCAGCAGACTGGAAGAGAGCAACTGTTGTCCCCATCTTCAAGAAGGGAAAAAAGAGGACCCAAATAATTATCGCCCAGTCAGCCTGACATCAGTACCTGGAAAGATCCTGGAGCAGATCATTAAGCAGTCAGTTTCTAATCACTTAGAAAGCAATGCGGTAATCATGAAAAGTCAACATGGATTTCTCAAAAATAAGTCATGCCAGACTAATCTTATTTCTTTTTATGATAGAGTTACTAGCTTGATAGATGAAGGGAATGCTGTGGATGTAGCATACCTCTATTTCAGTAAGGCCTTTGACAAAGTTCCCCATGACATTCTTGCAAAGAAACTAGTAAAATGCGGGCTGGACAGGGCTACTGTTAGTTGGATTTGTAATTGGTTGACTGACCGAACCCAAAGAGTGATCACAAATGGCTGCTTCTCATCCTGGAGAGAAGTGACTAGCGGGGTGCCACAGGGTTCTGTCCTGGGCCCGGTGCTGTTCAATATTTTTTATCAACGACTTGGATGAAGGAATAGAGGGCATGCTCATCAAATTTGCAGATGACACCAAATTGGGAGGGGTTGCTAATACGTCAGAGGACAGGATCAAAATTTAAAATGACCTGGATAGATTGGAGAGCTGGGCCAAGGCTAACAAAATGAAATTCAACAGAGAGAAGTGTAAGGTTCTACACTTAGGTAGAAAAAATGGAATACAGAAATATAGGATGGGGGACAAGTGGCTGGATAGCAGTACATGTGAAAAGTATCTAGGAGTCTTCATAGACCACAAGCTGAACATGAATCAGCAGTGTGATGCGGCAGCCAAGAAAGCCAATGCAATTCTCGGCTGCATCAATAGGAGTATGGTGTCTAGATCGAGGGAGGTACTGGTACCACTCTACTCTGCTTTGGTTAGACCTCATCTTGAATACTGTGTCCAGTTCTGGGCACCCCAATTCAAGAAGGAGATGGTCAAGCTGGAGCAAGTCCAGAGAAGGGCGACCAAAATGGTGAGAGGCCTGGAAGACATGCCCTGTGAGGATAGACTTAGAGAGCTGGGTATGTTTAGTCTGCAGAAGAGAAGGTTAAGAGGGGACGCTAGATGGCCATCTGTCGGGAATGCTTTGAGAGTGTTCCTGCATAGCAGAGGGTTGGACTGGATGGTCCGTGTGGTCTCTTCCAACTCTACGTTTCTATGATTCTATGAGAAGTGTAATTGGAGTTAATCGGTTTACCCTGTTTGTTGCTTTTTTTTTTATGTCATTTCCAACATAGAGAATTATTTATCTCAATCTAGAATAAGAATAAATTAGGGATGAATAATATGGAATATAGAACAGTATAGAATAAGTTAAGAATGATTTATATATTTGTGTTAAGTTAGTAAGTAAAGAGCTGAGTTAATAAGTAACTTTGTTGATGAATGATTTTAAGTGATTGATAAATGATTGTAAGTGATTACTACAAAGTGATTTTTAATAAGTAAGTTAGAATTATTACTACTAATTTACTTATAATTATTAGTATTTTTATTTTTGTTATTCTTTGATGTTTGATAATTAGTTTAAACTAATATAAAATACAGAATAAGTTGATAAGTGATTATATTAGATTATAAGAGATTTTTATTAATTAACCAATTTTGTAGGTATATATTTTGGATGAAAAGAATGATTGGCAAGAAGTACTAACCTTGATGTACATTTAAGGATTTAATAGTTAGTTGTAACTGTTTAATTAGTATGTGCTGCTAGCCACAAGACTAGAACCAATTTTTGGTTATTTGTAGTCTTTTTACTGAGTTGTAGGTTTGTTTAATATTTGTAGTTTTGTTATGTATTCTGTTTTTCCATGTGTAGTGTATTCTTGTATTTTCTGTTTTTGTATTACTTTGTAATGTTATTTGTTTTTATTCAATAGAATGTTATTTTTTAAAAAACTTAATTTTTCAGTTTGCAAGAAACATGGGCCCCTGAAACTAATTTACCATGTCTTCAAGGATTTCAGTTGAGACCAGGACAAGGAGCAATGGATACAAGCTGCAGGAGGGGAGATTCCACCTGAACCTCAGGAAGAATTTCCTGACGATCAGGGCTGTCTGGCAGTGGAATGTGCTGCCACGGAGTGTGGTGGAGTCCCCTTCTTTGGAGGTTTTTAAGCGGAGGCTGGATGGCCGCTTGTCGGGAGTGCTTTGAGGGTTTTCCTGCATGGCAGGGGGTTGGACTGGATGGCCCTTGTGGTCTCTTCCAACTCTACATTTCTATGATTCTATGATTCTGTGATTCAATCAATTGCCATTTCAGCTGGTAGCTGTGGCCTTACTATCTCAACTGATCTGCAAGTGAATCTTCAAGCACTGGTTAGTTCTTTTCTGCAATGTATGCTGGCCCTTTTCATTAAGAGCATCATTTTGATTCTCTTATTTGTATATTTGTATATTTGTTTTCTGTCTAACTCATAAAAAATGGTCCCAATAGCATTTGGAATAGTTTCTCTCAAGCCATCACCCTTCAGAAGGGTGTCCTTTCACAGGGCTCCTGCTGTGAGGAGATTTTTCCACTAGAATTGGGGCCAGTTTGAAATAGGTTATTGTTTCCATTTCCAACTTATGGTGACCTTAAGGTGAACCTATTACAGGGTTTTCGGGGGCTGAGAGTATGATGCACCCAAGGTCACCCAGTGGGTTTCCATAGCCAAATAGGGAATCGAACCGTAGTCTCCTAGTTCATCAATTAAACAACTGCACACCACAGTGGTTCTTACACACACTCAGCCCCAGAAAACCCCTTGGTTTCACCATAAGTGGGAAATGACTTGAAGTCATACAGCAACTACTACAGTAGCTTTCTGATCAAGAAAAGATGTAAGATTGGTTTGACAGGAACTGGTCTTGATAAATCTATCCTAGCCTTTACTATTCTCTGCATTGTCATCTGGATACTTGCAAAGAAATTCTTTTATAACCTGTTGCTAGGGTTTCGTAAGAGGTAAGCATAAACAAACCAGGTATGAGGTTTTTAAAGGCCCTCACCTTGCACCATTGACATAACATTAGATACCTTTATGCCTGCAGTAGGGGAGCTAGCATAATGTGGTATTTTCTCCCAATTTGCTCTCTTATGTTCATAGCTTTGAAATTAACAACAGCATTGAAATTGATCATTTTCCTCTGTTGCTGCTATGTAATTTTGAAACATTTCATCCCCACATGTCCTTCACAAAATCTAAATTTAATTTTTGTAGTAGAACAAAGAATTGATCTGGCACTTTCATCCTTCACACCTTTGAGAGTACTACTTTTAAATCCTTTCATCAAGACATTTTAAACTCTAATTTAGATATCTTACATTGCTGGTCAAACCATTATTCAAAATCTGAGACCCAAACTGGTGTGTAATAATTTAATTGCAACAAAGTAGTAACCAATAGGTGGCTAGATCTTGAATGTAGTGCCTGAAAAGAACCAGTGGATTACTCTCAACGGGAACTTGGAAGCTTAAACTGTCAGGAGAAGTAGAATCACTATTTCTATGACATTATCTTATATGGCATTTTTAAAACAGAAAAAAGACATGTATTAGAACACAATAGAAACAATTAGTTGTGAAGGAAAAGAATGAGAAGCAGTTTTGGGATATCTTTTCTAATGGTATGCATGATCAGACCTGTAATTGTTGGGCAAACTTCATCATATTGATATGATGATAATACATATGACATATGTATTTTAGCAGGGTTTATGGAGCTATACCTTTCCTAAGAGTCACCCTATGATTGTTTCCAAAACTGCTTTGTCCTACTGGTCTCCTGTGTCAGTCTCTGAGATAAAGAACTTGATTTCAACTTTTGCTCTGGGCAAGACCCCAGCAGAAAATATGATGCCTCCAAATACTCAAGTACTTTCCTGAGTGGTGGCTCTGATAGTCTCCAAAGTGTTTGCTCAGATTAACAATTCAAGTATAATTCCAATGGGATGGAAATAGAGTGCAGTTGTTCTAATTCACAAGAAGCATGATAAGCATGATCCCAATAATTGTTGGCCTGTTAGTCTTCTGGACATTGTCTCTAGTATTAGGGCCTGCATTTGGCTACCCATATTGATATGGCTTGGATGGGCACCTTATCTAATTGGCATCATGTTTAATTGGCAAATGCATTAATTGGCACTGATACCAATATCAAACCTGAAGGTGACTGAGAGGTCAAACTAACAGAGGGAAAATTCTGACTGTGAACATGAGGAGGAAAGGCTGGTCAACCTAACACATCCTCCAGGTAGGATTAGGTCATTTGTCAGGCAAATAAATGCTGTTCCTGTGGATGATAAGCTTAAGTAGAAGCTGGAGTTTCCCCAGAGAACACAAAGGCTAGAAGCCCACCAGGATGTCAGAGTGACTCAACCCATTTCCTGTGCATCTGGACTTCCTCTTTTCCCATAACACCCACAATAGATAGTTATTACAACACCCATTATATCTTTATTACCCAAGCACTGCAAACATTAGCAAGTTGGAAGTTTATTGTATGTATTGCAACTCCCATTGTTTTCCACCTGGGATTGCAAGCATTAGTCCTGCCCACAGGCTATTAGGTCCCCATTTCAAGCAGATAGTTGCAGTCTCTGGCAGATCTAAATACCACTATGTCCGTCCGTTTCCTGACTGAGAACTGTCCTTAAGTTCTTTTGCATAAGCCATGCCACCACTTTTCTCTGCTTCTTTCAAGATACAATAATTATCACCCAAATCCCTCACAGTCTCTGTCCCACTTTCCTCTCTGCTCTTTGGCTAGTACTTGTGTGATTGTGTGTGTGCTTGAACTGTTGCGTGCGTGAGTAAATTTACTTAAATAAAACATTTTTAGTTCACATTTTACTCTCTGGCTGGTCTCTTTTCCTGTGTGAGCCCATAAATGCTGGTGGAAAGGTCTCAGTTGCCCCCTCCCTTGTTAGCCTCCTGACTTCGAGCTAATTAATTCCCCACTTTTGCACGGAGGTATCGGCATTGCGGAGTGGCCCTTGTGGCACCTATGTTTTGGGGGTGACACTAAGTTATATAGTAAATATCTGTTAAATAAATTGGAGGATTGGGAATCTACCAACCATGCTGTTCACCTTGAACAGACTGGCTTTAGGAAAGGGCCATTGACCATCGATTGATTCTTAATTATTTAGTAATTAATTAATATTGATTCTTAATTATTCTTAATTTATTTAGGAATCACCAATCCTACCAAAATTCTATTTGTTACCTTCGTCAACCTAGGAAAAGCTTTTGACTCGATTGGCATTCATTAAACAGAAAATCTCTCCTGGAAGCCCCATATAGAAGCTACTAGAGCAGTGGCGTTGAGATCTATAGGAGCAGTCCTTAGATTTTATAACACTGCAGGGAGTAATGTAGTTGTTTCAACCTTGGGAGTATTTCAATACAAAGTCATTTCCCAGATTTATGTCTGGAGATGGGATGACTTTCATATGGTTTAACTGGAAGTCCTTCAAAATACATTTCTCAAGAAACTGTTAATACTTGCACCTAGCACTTCTGCAGCTCTGGTTCAGCAGAGGTCAGTTTTCCTGCCATTAGATCTCACATTTGTTTTATTTCATTTAATTACTAGAGAATTTTAAAGGATTCCTCATTCATGATTTTTTTTCCAAATCATGTTTTGAACAGTTATGAAACTGCAAAGTCTGGAGTTCAAGATATCACAAGTTGCTTCTGTCATATTCTACTCCATTTGACAATTTTAGGACCTTGAATTTTAAAAAAAACTTTTGAATGCAGTTTTAACTATAGTGCTCTACTTGATAGACAGTTATTAATAACTCTAGTTTCTCAAAATAGTATAGACTCTATAAATTTGACCATCAAAGGGCTGTTTGTTTGGCAATGCTTGCATTCTTAAAATTTAGATAAGCATTCGTTCATTCATTTATTCGTTATATTTATATGCCATCTTTCTCCTAGAATGGGACCCAAGGTGGCTTCCAGAAAAGTTAAAAACTTTTACGATGTAATTAAACTAGTGGTGCTTAACTTGGGGTCCATGAAGCCCTGCTGCTGGACAGCAATAGCAGCAAGATGTCCCTGCCAATTGCTGACTCTTCTCAGAAATGAGAGAAAAAGAGGGGAGAGAATGCACCTGTGAGCTTGGCTTGGCCTCGCTTCTCAAGAAGGAAGGAAGAAGGAACTCCACATCGAGTGCTAGGCTGGGTGAAAGAGTTTAAGGGGAGACATTCGGATTCATCACCTACAAATGGGAACTACCCAGTGAGCACTGGCTTTCTGCCTTCCTTCTGCCTCTGCCTTTTCTCTTTCTACCCTCTTGCCGCCTTCCCTCCCTCCTCTGGGCTCCTCACAGATGCAAACAAGTGATCTGAGTGAGTAGAAGGGTAATTTTTTCATTTTGGAAGGGTGCCACTGCTGCATGGCTGCCTTGTTTTATTGTTTCTTCTATGTGGCAGCAGGAGGTTTGGGCACCAAGAGACACGATGATAGGCATGTGTGTACACCCAAACTATTCCTTTATTTGCAAAAGAGAGAGCAGGTTCAGCACCTGCACCCCCTGCTGCCATGTCCCTGATGAAAAGGATGCGGAGGCAGGCATGTGCATGTGCCCAAACTACTTCCTCATTTGAAGACCCCTGGTGAGCAACATTAATAAATATTTGAATATTTAAATTTAAATATTTAAACCTTGAGTTAAGTCTTAGGGGTCCCAGCAACAAATTATATTTACAGGGGTTCCCTGATAAAGAAAAGGTTAAGCACCACTGATTTAAACAAGTAAGAAACCATATAAAAACAGTGTAGAATCATAAAAGCATACTGAGGTTTAAAAAATAAAACATACCAATAAAATAAAACCAGTTCATACATTAAAAGCCTGCTTGAATAGGAAAGTTTTTGCCTGCTGGCAAAAGGAAAGCAGGGAGGGAACCAGTCTAGCCTCCCATGTTACCCCAAAACATGAGTGACTCAGGTCCACCTGCAATGCTAGTGCCTCTGTGAAATGGTGGGGAATATTAGCTCAAAAGGGAAGGCCTGTGGGAAGGAGTAACTTAATAGGATCTTTTACACCTTTGTATATTGATGCTAATGCAGGAACACCAGCCAGAGATTCAAAGAATGTTTTATTGGGGGAATTAACAATCGCATACACAAAATCTGAGCAGTCTCACAATCACACAAGGAAGGAAAAGGGAGGAAAATTTTGGATAGTGAGAGTCTAGGGTGATGTGGATGATATTTACCTATTCAGAAGTGAAGAGAGAAAGGCTCAGTCCAGACCTGCAAGGGAAGTACCAAATGGAAATTAAAGTGGCCGAGTGGTGGCCAGCACGTAGAAGTACTATGAACTATCTGGCTCAGAGTGCAGGTTTAATTTCTCTTTTTCCACCCTGAGGAGGAAACTGTTAATGGCTCTCTCGCAGAGTAGACAATGGGATTGGCAGAGTAAGCAATGGGGTCCAGAACAAGCTAATGGCCTTAGCATTAGGTGACAAAGGACTGATGGGAATTGTGATAGCTCCTTAATGGTGGGACCAGTGAGGGGACAAAAGGACAGTTTCAGTTAACAAAGAGAGGGAAGGAGTTTCGAGCACTATTGTTGCTAAAGGTCAAGTCATCAAGGGACATCTGCAAGTCCATTATCTGGTGTTTCCCAGACTATGACCTAGCTATTCCCTGAGGTCTTGATCTGACATAGTTTTGCAATTCATGTGCACAGCCAGTTCCTCTTTGCCAGCAGACTTCCCAGCCATAGCATAATTTATATTTTATACAATTTATATTTTATGCCAAATAATATTTGCCAATCAAACTATACTATGGAGTGGGAATGTATGACCTGGTAACACCCATGCAAGGGAGTTCCTGGGGGTAGGAGCAGCCACTGAGAAGACTCTCATATCCTCACCAAGTGAACCTGGAATATAGTGAGACCAAGAGAAAGCCTTCTCGTGCAGATCTTGATACTCTGGCAGGTTTGTATAAGGGGACAAGGTCTTTCAAATAATCTGGACTTAAGTCATATAGGGCTTTATGGATCATGACCAACATTTTGAATTGTGCCTGGGAATGAACATGTTTTAACAAGGGAGTTACATGCTCCCTATAACTAGCCCCAGTCGGCATTCTGGATGCCATCTTTTGAACCTGCTGAAATTTTCAGTTTCTAAAGGCAGCCCTGTGTAGAGTGTGTTACAGTAGCCCAACTGGGATATAATCAAGGCATATCTCACTGTAACTAGATTTGGCATCCTAAGGAACAGTCTCAGCTGGTGCACAATTTTTAGTTGTGCAAATGCAATCCTGGCCACTGCAGAAACTTGGGCATCCAGGTTCAGAGTAGACTCCAGGAGAAAACTCAAGGTGCGAGCCTGAGATTTCAGGGGGGAGCATAACCCCATCCAGGACAGGCAGAGTCCATATTCCCTAATCTGCCTTTCGACTGACCAGAAGCACCTCTTTCTTGTCTGGATTATGGTTCAGTTTGTTTACCCTCATCCTTTCCATTACTGACAACAATCATTAGTTCAGTACTGAGACAGCTTCCTTGGAATCAAGTGGAAAGGAGAGATATGCTGAGGCCAAACCCCAAAACTCCAGATAACCTCTCCCAGGGGTTTGATGTACAGTGGCCCTTCCACTTTTGCAAGGTTCAAAGCACAGAACCTTCCTTCTCCGTGCTGGGCAAAAGACAAGGGAATGGGAGGAGAAGCTCTGGAGGGGAGAAGAAGAGCATGCACATGCCTGCCCCCATTCTCCTCCTCTCATTCTCTTGCCGCCTTTGCATACCTTCTCTGCACCAGGGCAAAAGTCAAGGAAATGGAAGGAGCAGAACTGGGGGGAGACACTCATGTGCCTCACAAATAATAAAATTCATGGAGGTCAAACCTGCAAATGCGGAGAGAGAATCATAGATGTTAAACAGCATGGAGGACAAAACAGAACCTTGAGGGATCTCAGAGGCCAGGGCATCAAACAGGAGTTCCCCAGCACCACTTTCTGAGATTGTCCGTCCAAGAACAACCAGAACCACTGCATAACAGTGCCCCCAAGTCTCATTCCAGAGAGTTGGCCCAGAAGGATACCATAGTCCATGGTATTGAAAGCCACTAAGAGGTCCAGCAGGAATAACAAGGACACGCTTCCTCTGTCTGCTTCCCTCCACAGCTCATCCACCAAGGTGACCACAGCTATCTCTGTTCTATAACCAGGCCTGAAGCCAAATTGAAATGGATCTAAACAATCCATTTCATCCAGAAGCTTGGGGCTAGGAGGCCACCACATGCTCCAGAACTTTCCTCAAAAAATAGAACATTAGAGCCTGGCCAATAATTATTCAAAATGGTGCAATCCAGGAAGACCTTTTTTAGTCATGGCCTCTGTTGAAAAACCCGCCAGAGGCATTTTTACCATCAATAGGAAAACCCCAGCCTCTTTTAGGCAGGATGGAAACTTCTCTTGCTGCAGTGGAGCATTCACCACTCCCCTTACCCACTCAGCCAGTCCCTCTCTAGCTGCTTCCTGAAGCCAGAAAGGATCCAGTATACATGTGTGGCTGTATCTCTCCAAGGATTCTATCCACATCCAGTCTGCACAAATTGAAACATATCCAACAATACAGGACAAAGCAGATGCCAAGATTACATCTACTGGATATTTCTCAGCTACAGCATCCAAGTGAGAGTGAATCTAAGCAATTTTGTCTGCAAAGTATTTTGCAAATTCACCACAGCAGGCTGTAAAGTGGTCTTCATTTCCTTTTTGTGGGTAAGAGACCCCTGACCATTCAAGACAGATCTGCTAGATGACACTGTGCAGATGCAGCGGTGGCAGAGAAGTATATTTCTTCACTACCACTGTTGCCATGGCATAAGCCTTCCAATTAGCCTTTGGTTCAGTTATACTCAATTTGAGTCTTCCACCAATGTCTCCATTCCATGCATTTAATTGCTGCCAGATCCCTAGTAAATCACAAGGCTCACTTAGCTTCACTTTGTGGGACCAGTCTATGACAATGGAACTACAGAAAGTTCCTCCACAGCCACAGGACCACCATCCTGCCCAAAACAGAAAACCAGGTCCAGACTACCTTGCAGCATGACTGGCACCAAGGACAGACCCATAGTTCTCATGGCAGACATGAAGTCCTGAGCTGCTACTGATAGAGTAGTCCCCCACATGGATGTTGAAGTCCCCCAGAACAACAAGGTGAGAGAATTCTTGACACCACCATTGAGACCAACTCAGCCAGTAAGGAAGGAAGACTTGAACAGCAGAGTGGGCAATACACCAAGAGAATCCCTACTCTGTCCTGACCATCCACCTTCAAACATGCACACTCAAACCCAGCAGACTGTGGGACAGAGTACCTCACGACAGAAATGGAATCCCAATAGATTACTGAGACTCCACCTCCCTGCCCCCAGGCATTGTCTGCTGGCGTACAGAGAGCCCAGGCGGATAAAGCTGGGAGAGGCTAACTGCCTCCTAACTTCATAATACGAGCCAAGTTCGCATGTTCATCTAGGATCAACTGGATCAGCGATACTTTTCAGTTCACCAACCTGGCATTGAGCAGCAGCATTTTCAGCCCAGAGAGCAGTTGCCAAGGCTATCCAGACTATTTGAAGTGGGGGATAGTTTGGGGGTAAACAGCACCATGTGACTGTCCCATCTACCATGAAAATAGGACTGTCTTCCCAGGCATATCTTGCTCTGCACTTCATTGTTGTAATAGCTGCTCCTTGGGCTTCTTCCTCTCTCTCTACTCCCTACTGCTCTACATGTAACTTACTATGATAGGCAGCTTCTTTAAAGTTACAGAAAGAGAGGGGGAAGACACAATGCATTCCTATCCCTCCCAACCAAACGGACTGGCCCTCACCCTTGCTCCATCCCCAAAGTGGCTCTCCCAAAGGGTGCCCTCCCCTTTGGTGTTGCCCTCTTCAGTAGTGACAGCAGCAAGCCCACCTGTGATGTACAGGATAGCTCCATGATCAAGTGATCATGTTCTATTGACTTAGTGGTTGCAAAAGCTTTACCCAGGAACTTCAAAGAAAATAACTGCACATCTTGGCAACTGCCAGGACTAAAGAAGCATTCGCTTTTTAGCACCTTATAAGCTGTAACATTTCAAATTAACATGTGCTAGCATTCTATTTGATAGCTAATCATAACTCCTTTCCCAGGCTCTTCCCATACAGCTTACCAACAGTTTGACCTTGCAGCTAGATCTGTCTTCCTGCACCTGTACCCTATCTTACTTCATTACCATAACATTTCCTCATTCCCAGCACAAGCTCCTCAGCTGATGCCATCATCCCCTCACAGCACAGTAAAGCCCATTTAAACATCAAAGGAAGGCAACTACTTAAAAACATAATAGGGAGAGCAAAGCTGACCTAACATTCCACCTCCCCAAACTTGTCTTCCTTCACCCCAATCTCACCAGGTTGTAGGAGACATGGCTCAGTCAGTATGACCTCAAGGGTTGGTGAATGTTTCAACATCTGCCCATTTTTCATGCTTGACCATGCTGGCCTTATAAACTCATGCTTTACATAATTGTCATTACACTCTACCAACAATTCCATCTCTTTAACCCATAAATTAGGCTTGTGCCTTATTTATCCCTTTGACCTTCCTTTTGTGTATTTGTAGGCCTCCAGAAATTGAAGATTTTCCTCATTGTTTGTTCTTGTACACTATATTCTGCGCAAAGAACCAAATTATGGGAATCTATTTTGTCTTACCTACAGTCATACACACGCACACATACTCTAGATATGTACAAAGAGCAACAAAAAAGGGAAAATCACAATATCTATATAAACATAGACAAACATATCTGTATAAACATAGACATATTAAAACATAATACACAAATATCTATATAAACATAGACATATTAAAATAAAGAAATACATATCAAAAGAGAAGAAACAAATCATTAACGTTAATGTCTAAACAGATACATGTTTTTAAAAAAAATAAAAATAACTTCTCATGATGATGAAGTTCAGGTTTAGATGGTGAAGCATCAGTATCAACCTTCCAATTGCCTACATTCTAATACTATTCCAGAAAATTTCTATCTTGCTTGCTACTGACTCTGGTTTCTCCTGTCAGCCATGAAAATTTTTGCGAGATTTATCACTGATATTACAGTTGATTACACTGGGCATGCTCTTATCTAATCACAGTATTGTTGTTTATATTCAATATGTTTTAATTGTATTGATTTTTTAAAAAAAAAAATCAAGATTTATATGCTACTTATAGTACATCCCCATATCTATTGGCTTGCTTTCCACAGTTTCTCCTACCATCAGTCCAAAAAAGATTCCCTCTCTATTTACCTGCAACACAAGTTATGTAGTACATACTGAGAGAGATGCAAAGTTGCCTTCAGAGCTCCATCAGATAAATATTGAGGTAAGAGAGGAGTGGACAGTGAACAGAGAATGGAAAAGTGCAGCTGCAGCAGCAGGATTACTCTTTCCTGTCCTCTCTCCCCATGAGCACATCCAGCCATCTGGTGCCCACAAGATGAGTGAACAGTTCTGGGGAGCAGCCCACAGCTGTTGCCCCCAATCAGGCAACAACAGTGATGACACCTCTGCCCTCCCCCCAGAGCAACATGATTGACTTTCCAAAGAAGGAGGTGGCCAGGGAGGATAAGTGTGCAGAAGTAGCCATAGCACCAAGGAAGAGAGGTTGTGGAAGTGGTTCTACTACTAATTCCCTGGCTGTCACCACCACTGTCACCACCACTGCCATTTCCTTGACCATGGGGCTGGCACTCATCTGCAGCTGTGGGATCAGCTGGGGCAAAGAGGCTGCAAGAAACATTTAAAGAATTAAAAGAGGGGAAATCCCCAGGGCCGGATGGATTTACGGCAACATATTATAAAAAATTACAAGAATTGACGACACCATATTATCAAATGATAAAGGCATTAGTAACAGAAGGAAGACCTAAATCATGGGGAGACTCAAATATTATTTTAATTCCTAAAGAAGGAAAAGACATTAAAGATGGGAGAAACTATAGACTGATATCACTATTAAATATCGATTATAAAATATTTACAGCAATATTAAATAGAAGATTAAAATGAATACTCCAAGATTATATTCATGAAGACCAAACAGGTTTCTTACCGGGTAGAAATCTCAAACAAAATATAAGAACAGTTCTAAATTGCATAGAATATTATGATAAAAACCCCGGAAAAAAATTTGCAATGGCTTTTCTTGACGTGGAGAAGGCCTTTGATAATATTTCATGGGAATTTATGAAAAAGAGTCTTGAAGAGTATGGCTGTGGAGCAAAATTCAAAGAATGGACAGAGGTAATATATCAAGATCAAAGGGCCAATTTGGTGATTAACGGAGAAAAATCTAGAGTGATTAAGATCTCAAAGGGGGTGAGACAAGGATGTCCACTCTCACCACTCTTATTTATTGTGACATTGGAGATTATGAACAATAAAATTAGAGAATCAAGTCAGATAAGAGGGGTAAGAATAAAGAAGAATGAACATAAAATAAGAGCTTTCGCGGACGACATGGCTGTATTTTTAGAAGATCCAAAAGAAACGTTGACCAATTTGTTAAAAGAATTGAAAGAATATGGAGAAGTGGCGGGTCTTAAGATAAACAAGAATAAATCATCATTAATAACAATGAATATGACCAAAAAAGAAGAGGAAGAGTTGAAAGAAATCTCGGGATTTAATATTGAGAAAAAGGTTAGGTATTTGGGCATTTATATTACAAAGAAAAATTCGGAACTTTATGAAAATAATTATCAAAAAACTTGGAACCAAATTAAATCAGACATGCAGAAATGGAATAAATTGGATCTCTCATTATTAGGACGGATAAATACTATAAAGATGATGGTGCTCCCAAAGATCATGTTCCTGTTCCAAAATCTCCCAATAATTAACAATAAAAAACCATTTGCAAGTTGGAATAAAGAAATATCTAAATTTCTATGGGCAGGGAAGAAACCAAGAATAAAAATGAAGGTATTACAAGATAGTAAAGAGAGAGGAGGATTCGGACTACCACATTTAGAAATATATTATCAAACATGCTGTCTAGAATGGATAAAAGAATGGATACAATTGGAAAATTATAAATTATTGGAATTGGAAGAATTTAATGTAAATTTTGGATGGCATGGATATTTATGTTATAACAAGGCGGAAATAGATAGAGAATTTAGAGATCACTACATTTGAAAAGGCTTGATGAGAGTGTGGCAGACGATCAACAAGAAATTCTACAATAAATTACCAATGTGGACATCACCCCAAGAAGCATTCAGAATAACAGAACCAAAACAAGGAGGAATACTAAGATATACGGATATAATAAGATGGGAAGGAAGAACACCGGTGATGAAGAGTAGAGAAGAACTTAAAGAGCTGAACACAGAATTAGATTGGTTCCCGTATCGGCAAATAAAAGAAAGGTATAAAATGGATTTGAAAAATAGAGGATGGAAATGGGAAAAGAATAAATTAGATGAAATTTTAATGAAAAAGGAGAAAAAACAGTTTCAAAAATTTGCAAAATTTTATTGGAAAGAGAACTGGAGCAGGAACAGATTAAGATATGATAAAATGGGCGCAAAATCTCGGTCATAACATAGAGTTGGAAAAATGGGGAAAAGTATGGAAGGAAGATATAAAATTTACACAGAGTTTGATGTTAAGAGAAAACCTTTACAAATCAATGCATCAATGGTATATGACCCTCCAGAAACTAAAGAAAATAACAGGAAAAGGAAGTGGGCAATGCTGGAAATGCGGAAAAACAATGGGAACTTACTTTCATACATGGTGGCTATGCCCCATAGCAAAAAAATATTGGAAAAAGATTCATGACAGTTTAACCAAGTTGCTGGAAGTGAATTTTGAGATGACTCCAGAGATATATTTATTAAATATGATGGAAGAGAAGAGTCAAATGAAGAAGAAAAAGAAAATATTGCTAAATCTAATAACAGCAGCGAGGTTGAATTATGCGAAACATTGGAAAAAAGAAAAAGAGCCCCTTCAAGAAGAATGGAAATTAAAAGTGATGGACATCATGGAAATGGAAAAATTATCCAACAGCTAATAAGGTAATTCAACTCAACAATTCGAAAGGTAGTGGCAAGAAATTATTAGATGGGTGAAAGAGAAATGAGAAGAGAGGTAAAGAATACAATAAAGGGATTATAGGGTAACAGATAAAGTAAGGTGGGAATTCAGGGGAAAGTATTATTAATTGAAGGAGAGACAACAACAAAAAAGATTTCACATGAAGGAGGTTTAGTTTAAGAAAGAGAATAAAGAGTTTGGAATGGAGAAAACGTGGAATAAGGAGTGGAAGAAGGGTAGGGGGAGGGAAGGGGGAGGATTGGGAGGGGAAAGAAGGTTTTTATTAAGACAAGGGAGGGGTGGGAAAGGGAGGGAAGGGAAGAGAAGGGAAGGCAGGGAGGGAGGGAGAGGAAAGAGGGATTGAAATATATAAATTAATATGTAACATCTGATAACAAAGCTTGAAAGGAACTAACAGAGAATCAATGTAAGATTGATGTACAATATGGTATGAAGTTAAGCATTTGTATTGTGTATAAACTCCCTCATTTTATAAAAATAAAAAATAAAAACCATATGCAGAAGTACAGGATGGGGGATACAAAAGTGCTCCATGCAGGAAGGACCTTGGGATTATTATTGAGCATAAACTGAACATTAGCTATCAGTGCAACAAAGAAGGTGAATTCTATTTTAGCCTGCATTTATAGAAGCATAGTTTCCAAATTGATCAAAGCTATCTTCCCAAGGTATTCTGTGTGATCAGGCCTCATCTGGAGTACCACATTCATTTCTGGGTGCCTTGTTTTCAGAAGGATATAGACAACTTGGAGCAGGTTCAGAGAAGGGCAACAAGGATGATAACAGATATAGAGAAGAAAACATACAAGGAAAAGCTGAAAGAGCTGGGCTTGTTCAGTTTGGTGAAAAGAAGATGAGTGTATGTGACATGATTGCACTCTTTAAAAACCTCAATGGTTTGCTGTTGAGCCTTTTTTTGAACATGTCCAGAGAAGGAGACTCCACCATCTCTCTAGGCAATTTGTTCTATTGCTGAACCTCTCTTAATGTCAAGAAGTTAATGTTAAACTAAAATCTACTCTGCTGTTAACTTCCAAGCATTAGACTTTGTCCAACCCTCTGGGCAGCAGATAACAAGTCTGCACCCTCCTTTGTATGGGCCTTTCTGCATTACAGGATTATAGTGCTAGTATTCCACTTTCAACATCCTGTGGAATTCCGGGGTCTGTAGTTTACTGAGGCCAAAGAGCCTTCTGGCTGAGAAATCTAAATTCCCCTCCCTAAACTATAAGCCCCAGGATTCCAGAGGAGGTCGAAAGTAGAATAACAGCACTATAACAGTGTAGGGGGCAAAGGCCCATAGAAAGGAGGGTGCAGACTTATTATCTGCTACCCAGAGGGTTGGACCAAGTCTAATCCTTGGAAGTTAACAGCAGAGTAGATTTTAGTTTAACATTAACTTCTGACATTAAGAGAGGTTCAGCAATAGAACAAATTGCCTAGAGAGATGGTAGAGTGTCCTTTTCTGGATATATTAAAAAAAAAGGCTCAACAGCAATCTGCTGGGGATGCTTTAGCTGGAGATCCTACACTGAATAGGGAGTTGGTCTCTGTGGCCCATGAAGCCACTTCCAATTATGATTCTATAATTCTATTATTTGAATGGTGAATTGGCAAAAGTAGTAAGGGCTATCCATATGCATGCTGGTATTTTGTAGCACGTTTTTCCTCTTGAAACTTTTTCTCTTTTCCCTCCTTTCAAAACATTGTGACTTTGTCATATACATTGACATGTAATATGCATTTGCAATTTGTACTTTCCAAATTGAATTCTGCTTACAAAGCTTTTGAAGGTATTTTAAGATCCCTTTTAAGAAATATGGATTTCACTCTCTCTAGTGCTAGCAAAGGGAAGCACTAAGGGGAAATGTTGTTTCTGTTTTGTCTTGTGTTCCTGTTTCTGTCAGTTGGTCAGGTAGGTTTTTTTGTACTTCATTCTCTCATACTCCAAATGTCAATCAGAAAGTTGTCCTTCAGTCACCTCCAAGCCAGTAAATAATTATAGCAACCTCTCCCTGGGGGAATTGCTGGAACAGCTAAAGCCTTCTAGAGAGTAAATGAGGTAAGTAACATTTTGCTTCTTTCCTGGTTTCAGATGAAATCATTAGCACTTGAATTTCATTGCTGGCTCTCCAATGGCCAGCGTGATTTAGAGCTCATTTGTCAAGACAAGCGAGATCGCGTACTCTAAAACTTCATTCTTGACTGGAGTTGTTTCTCCTGTCAAGAGAGGGGTTCCCTTGTCTACAAGGAACCTGAAGATCTTTGCAGCAGTCAGTCGGGGACCCACAGGAGCCACTTGGGAACAGAACACTGGCAGCAGAGACCCCGGACCTTAGAAGACAATCGCAGGCCTCAGAGGAGATGGGGGTGAAGGGTTCCTCATGCCCTTAAATAGACACTACATTTGAATCTGCCAGATTCCCTGGTAAATATAACTGGATCTTTTTACTTTACTTTACTATGGATCCAGGAGCCCTGGTCTACCAGGTTCTGTGTGTATAGCCTAGTTGCCTGTAGTTTGCATGGACAGCATGGACATTTGATTTAAAGAGACAGTACCTTGTTTTTAATTTTTTGGTATTTTTAGCAATTTAAGTGACTGCGAGTGAAAGGACCCTTTTTATATATATATTGTTTTATGGACTTGGAAAAATACTCTCACTTTAAAGACTATATCTTTTGGATTTAATGGATTTATTTGACTTTTGACTTTCCTTATTGGTTTAAATTGGTTTAAATTTTTGAAGTTTTTAAGGATATCTACATGAGCCTTTTTTAAGAAAATATTTGGATGTATGTTCTTATAGAATAAGTTTCATAAAATTTCTTTTTTAGATTAAGATTTACTAACAGAAATTTAAAAAGACAGAAAAATTAAACACTTTACAAAAAAATCCCAATACTTACACGTAGACCTACAACAACATACATTCTGAGATAACTTTGTAACTCATTTACATTCTTCATGTATATTTTCCATTCACTAACTTTCCCTCAAGCTTGTTTTAACATTCTCTTCCTTATATAATTTTTATCTTACATTATATAGTTACTCTGATTCTATTATGTCCTAAAATTATATATTCACTAGATATTTATAATTTTTACCATTCTAACCTATATATAAATGACAGAAAATTCATTTAATTCCAAACTTCAATAAGGAAATGCATAACATTTAAACCACAACTCTTTAATTTCTTCAGTCTATAAAGCTTGCTATCGTTAAATGCCCCCACCTGCCTTTTAGATGGGTAATTAGTGGATCCCAGTCTTTAACAAAATCTTCCAGTGGTTTCCCTTTTTTTCAACATTGTTAATTTATCCTTTTGCACTTAATCATCAAGCTTTATTAACCAGTCATCTTTGGGGAGGGGGATGTCTAGATTTTTCTGTTCTTTTGTATAGTTAATATGCACTATAACTGTCATATAAAATAGCAGTTTTCCATAATTCCTCTCTAAATTTTTCTCCAACATGCAAAACTAATACGTCTCTGATTTCAGCTGAAAATTGATGTTTAATATTTTCTCTACCTGGAGATGTTTTGTTATCCAGTACTTCTTGGCCATTTTGACAATTCCACCACAGGTGAAAAAATGTTACTCTTCTTTGTCACATTTCCAATATTTATTACTTCAACGTTTATACATCTTCTCTAGTTTTACAGATGGTAAATATCATTGTAAATACATTTTATAAACATTTTCTCTTACATTCTAGCTGGCTGTATATTTAATTCTCTTTTTCCAAATTCTTTTCCAGTTTTTAAATTTTAGTGGGTGGCCTATATCTTGAGCCCATTGTAACATCAAATCTTTATTTCTTCTTCCGTGTCCCATTTTAACAACACAGTGTAGATTTTCAAAACAACTTTTGCCTTTTCTCCAAATAATATTTCTTTATATACATTTGAAAGCCATTTAATTACATCTCTATTTTCCCATAATTATCTATAAAGCAACCAGTCCAATCCCTCCTCCCTCAATTCTTCCTGAGTTTTAGACATTAATTTATTCCCCTGCAGCTTCCTCAGAGCATTATAAGTGATCCAGCAGCTATGAAAAACATTGTACTTACTTTAAAACATCTCATTCAGTGAATGAGACAACTGTGTTTTGGGGTGTAGTCTTGTTTTATACTTTTTCCAGGTCTTTAAAATCACTTTCCTAATGAAATTGTTATTAAAATTTCTGTGAACTTTATCATAACCCAATTTTGCATGCCAGCCAAACATTAGATCTTCTCCTTCTAACTCTAGCAATTTATTATTATTCAATTTAAGTCCATTCTTTAAACCATTCCAAACAGCGTGAGTGAAAATAGAGTTTTAAGTTAGGTAAACTAAGACCTCCTCTTTCTCTTGCATCATACAGGATGTTAATCTTGACTCTTGGGTTTTTTCCATCCCAGATAAACTGGGATACCTTTCTTTCCCAGCTCTTGAAGACAGATTCATTACTTATATAAGAGATGGTCTGGAATAGAAACAGTAGTTTTGGGAGTACAAACATTTTAATCAAAGCAATTCTACCCAAAAGTGAAAGTTTTAATTTCCTCCAGTTTGAAGATCAGTATTAATCTCTCTCCAAGTCTTTTCATAATTATTCTCAAAGAGGTCCAAATTTTTCTTTGTTAACTGAATGTCCAAATAATTCACCTTTGTATTGACAGTGAAGCCTGACAGATATGTTAAAACATGTTCTTCTTCTTTAATCATATTTTTTGTTCAGATATTAGTTTTGCTCTTGTTCACCTTCAAGCCAGAGACTTCTCCAAATTTTACTAATATTTCTTTCAATTCCACAATGCTTTCAAGTGGTTCTTCTAACATTACAACTGTGTCATCTGCATAGGCTCTAATTTTAAACTCCTGCCTCTTTATTTTTGCTCCTCTTATAGAGTTATTTGTTTTTATGTTAGTTATCAATGCTTCCTTTGCAGTTATAAATAACAGAGGGAAAAGTGGACACCCTTGTCTTGTTCCACAACTTATTTCATTTTTTTCTGTTCTTTCTCCATTTACAGTTATATGTGCAGACTGTTCTTGATATATAGCTTTTACGCAGGTCATAAACTGATTCATTGTGGATAATATTTCTAACAAGAAATCCCTGCTAAGACTATCAAAAGCTTTTTCAATATCCAAAAATAGGAGAGAAAGTTTTTTCCCCGGTTCACAATCATGGTATTCGATGACATTCAGAATAAATCTTAAATTTACTTTTAAACGTCTATTTGGTAAGAAACCAGCTTGTTCTTCTTGAATCAGATCCTTTAGAATACTTTTAAATCTATTAACCATTCTTGACAAATATTTATAGACTACATTAAGTTGATAAATTGGTTGGTAATTCTTGACAGATGTAGGATTTCAATCTTCCTTTGGTATAAGAGTAATGAATGCTTCCCTCCAGGGTCTTGGAACTTTCCCCTGAAGAACTGCATTCATAGTGGCTTGAATAGGTAAGATCAATGAGTCTTAAAGTGACTTATAATATGTTGCTGAAAAGCCATCAGGGCCTGGAGCCTTCCCCTTCTTTGGTCATCTGATCACCTCCACAATTTCAGCTATAGTTATTGGGTGATTTAGTTTCATACTTTGCTGTTCTAATAATTCCTTAAGTTTCACATAATTTATATACTCATAAATGGTTTCAGCTCTTGCTTTTTTACCTTTATAGAAATTTGAAAAATCATCAGTATCTTTTTTTTAACTTTCTCAATGTCCGTATGGGTTTTACTTCCACTTTCAATTCTCTTAAGTATAGTCTTCTCTTTTCTCTTCCTTAATCTGGAAGCCAAACATGTATCTGGTTCATTACGCGATTCAAAATCGTATTGTTTCAAATACATTAACTTTTTACTGATTTCCATGGTTAGATCCATTTCAAGTTGTTTCTGTAATGCAGTGATTTCCTTTTGAATAACTTTATTCAAAAGTCTCTCCTTTAATTATTTTCCTTGTTCCTAATTTTGTCTCCTATTTTCTGCATTTTTTCTTTTCTTTTTCTGTTGAGAATGGCATGTTATTGAATTAAAAAACCATGAAAAACTGCTTTTCCAGTATCCTCTACAGTTTCTATATTAATTCTTTAACTTGATTTTCTGAAAAATATGCTTGTAATATCTCTTTTGCTTTTTTCATTATACTTTTGTCTTGTCTATCATTCATATGTCATGCAGGAATAGAGAATCAAAGTACTCCTAACAGATGGCCATTCAACCTTTTTTAAAGAGTTCTTCCTAAAGTGTATGTAGAATTTCTTCCTGTAGCTTGAAGCCATTGCTCTTTGTTCTACTCTGTGGAGCAACAGAAAACAAGCTTATCCCACCTTTCATATGACATCCCTTCAAATACTTCATTGAATCATAGAATCATAGAGTTGGAAGAGACCACAGGGTCCATCCAGTCGAAACTCCTGCTATGCAGGAACACTCATCAAAGCATTCCCAACAGATGGCCATCCAGCTTCTGCTTAAAAACCTCCAAAGAATGAAACTCCACCACACTCCGAGGCAGCATATTCCACTCCTGGACAGCTCTGAGCGTCAGGAAGTTCTTCCTGAGGTTCAGGTGGAATCTCCTTTCCTCCAGCTTGAATCCATTGCTCCTTGTCCTAGTCTCTGGAGCAGTGGAAAATAAGCTTGTTCCCTCCTCAACATGACATCCCTTCAAATATTTAAATATGGCTTTCGTGTCCCCTCTTAACCTTCTCTTTTGCAGACTAAACATACCCAACTCTGTAAGCCGTTCCTCAAAGGGCATGGTTTCCAGATCCTTCAACAATTTGGTTGCCCTCCTCTGGACATGTTCCAGCTTGTCAATATCTTTCTTGAATTGAGGTGCCCGGAACTGGACACAGTATTCCAAATGAGCTCTAAACAATGCAGAATAGAGTGGTACCGTTACCTCCCTCAATCTAGACATCATACTCCTATTGATGCAACCAAGAATTGCGTTGGCTTTCTTGGCTGCTGCATCACACTGCTGACTGATGTTCAGCTTGTGATCTACCAAGACTCCTAGAACTCTTTCACACATATTGTTATCCAGGCACGTGCCCCCCATCCTATATTTCTGCATTCCATTTTTTCTGCCTAAGTGTAGGACCTTACATTTCTCTCCGTTGAAATTCATTTTGTTAGCTTTGGCCCAGCTCTCCAATCTGTCAAAGTCATTTTGAATTTTGATCCTGTCCTCTGGTGTATTAGCAACCCCTCCCGATTTGGTGTCATCTGCAAATTTGATCAGCATGCCCTCTGCTCCTTCATCCAAGTCATTGATGAAGATGTTGAATAGCACTGGGCCCAGGACAGAACCGTGTAGCACCCCACTAGTCACTTCTCTCCAGGATGAAAAGCAGCCATTGATGAGCACTCTTTGTGTTTGGTTGGTTAACCAATTACAAATCCGCCTAACAGTAGTCCTGTCCAGCCCTCATTTTACTAGTTTCTTTGCAAGAATGTCATGGGGAACTTTGTCAATGGCCTTATTGAAGTCAAGATATGCTACATCTACAGCATTCCCTTCATCTATCAAGCTTGTAACCCTATCATAAAAAAAGATATGATTAGTCTGGCATGACTTATTTCTGAGAAATCCATGTTGACTTTTATTGATTACGGCATTGCTTTCTAATGAGACTCATCCCACTAGGTTTCAGTGATGCCTATTAAATCATATTTATTATGTTGTATTAAGAGTTTGAGTACATCTTGCTTATTTTCCATACTTTGTGCATTAGTGTAGAGACACTTAAGACCATGTACCCTTCCCAAAAGTCCTTTACTAAAGTTGCTTTTACTCCCACTGTTGGTCTCTAGTACTACCTGGCCTGGTCTGTTTATATCATTTGGGCTTTTTTGCCCAGCACTCACTGGATCCTTGCCTTGAACAATAATGTCTCCCTCCCCAGCCAAATTCAGTTTAAAGCACTCCTGATCTACTTTGCGAGATTGTTAGCAAAAACATTCTTGACAGTGAGTGTGAGGTGCAGCCCATTGCCAGAAGACCCTCTTCGTGGAAATAGAGACCGGGGTCCAAAAACCCAAATCGTTCCCAGCAGCACCATTTGTGGAGCCAGTTGTTCACTTCCACTATTCTTCTCTCTCTCTGTGGGCCATGTCCTTCAACTGGGAGGAGAAATGAAATGACAACCTGTGCACTAACGTCCTTCAGCTTCCTACTCATAACTTCGTAATCCTTTGTGGTGCACTGAAAGCTTCACCTCACAATGTCGTTGGTTCCCATGTAGTTCCCACGTGAACCAAAAGGAGGGGGTTATGGTCAGTGGGCATGTACTGTGGTTAAGCCAGATATTGCTCATCCTATATCTGCACATTTCTTTTTTTCTGCCCAAGTGTAGTACGTTACATTTCTCCCTACTGAGATTCCTTTTGTTAGTTTTGGCCCAGCATTCTAATCTGTTAAGGTCATTTTGAATTCTGATCCTATCCTCTGAGGTATTAGCTATTACTCCACATTTGGTGTCATTGGCATGCTCTCTATTCTCCCATCCAAGTCATTGATAAAGATGTTGACTAGCACTGTATCCAGGACAAAACCCTGCCCAAGATGAAGAGGAGCCACTGGTAAGCACCTTTTTTGTTTGGTTGGCCAACCAATTACAAGTTCACCTAACAGTAGCATTGTGTAGCCCAGATTTTACTGGCTTGTTTGCAAGAATTTCATGGGGGACCTTGTCAAAGACATTGATGAAGTCAAGATATGCTATATCCACAGCATTCCTATCATCTTACCAAACTTGTAACTTGTAAGAGACTTGTAGCAAAGCTTGTAACAAAAAGAGAGAAGATTAGTTTCACATGACTTATTTTTGGAAAAAAAAACATGTTGACTTTTGGTGATCATGGCATTCCTTTCTAAATTCTTAGAGACTGTCTTTTTAACAATCTACTCTTCCTGGTGTCAGGCTAACTGGATGGTAATTGTTTAGGTCCCCTTTTCCCCCTTTTTGAAGATGCCTCCTTCAGTCTGCTGGAGGGACTTCTCCTTTTCTCCAGGAATTTTTAAAGATTATTTCTAATAGTTCTGTGATTACTTCTGCCAGTTCTTTTAATATCTTTGGATGCAGTTCATATGGCCCTGGAAACTTGAATTCATTTAGAGTAGTCAGGCATTCCTGCACTATCTTTTTACCTATTCTGTGTTGCATTTCCCCTACTGCATTATTTGTTCCATTTTCTCCAGGTTGAACATTGGGGGAAGGAGGAGGAGGACACTCACCAAAAAAAGTGCCTTTTCTCTGTCCCCTGTTATCATTTTGCTATCTTCTCCATTTCCTTGATCTTCCTTTTGCTACAAACATAACCAAAAAACCCTCTTTATTGTTTGTAACCTCTCTAGCAAGCCTGATCTGGTATTGGGCTTTAGCTTTTCTTTTCTTTTCTTTTCTTTTCTTTTCTTTTCTTTTTTTTACTTTCTCTCTACCCTTTCCTGGCTATTTGTCTGAATTCCTCTTTGGTGATTTCTCCCTTTTCCATTTCTTGTACATGTTCCATTAAATCTCAGGCTAGTTAAAATTTCTTTGGACAGGCATCCAGGTTTCTTTAGATACCTCCCATTTTAACTCCTCATTGGAATGGTTTGAAATTGTGCCTTCAATATCTTCAATGTCCATGGTGCAGCCAAAGGAAGATGGAGCCACTGTAGACAATGAATAGAAAGAAATTAAACAGTGGTTTTCCCTTGCTGGTTACTTTATGATGGAAAGTTAGTGGTTCCATGAAACCCAATCACTGTAGTCTCAAGAATTCCAACCTTTCACAAATGATATTATTACATCACAGACACAATCATCTGTAAAATTCTACTTGCCAACCATGCACCAATTGTATCCTGTTGTCTCTGGAAACTGTAAATATTGAAAAAATAGTTTAAAAAAGCAACAGAACAGAACAGTTACAATGGGATGCTACTGCTTTGCTCAGCCTAAACATTAAATATTTAACTGATAGCTGATGTTGCTGTGTTTCTGTGGACTTTGCTGTTTATTTGATGAACTTCAGAGTATAGCAGGAATGCCACACAAAAAGAAACCGTCACTCTCTGAGCAAAATAAACCTGCTGCTGACCATAAATTGGAGACAGGTGATTTTCAGGAGAGAACTGGGTGTTCAGGAACCTCAAAAACAATTCCTTGCCCAACTCCATGCAACTCAAATCTCTTTGCTGTCCCTGTGATAGAAACAGGAGATTCACTAGAAATCTCTTGGAAGACATTTTTATCTGTACTAAGATCAATGGAGGAGTGTTCAGAAAACAAGATTAATGCTTTGGTTCCACAGCTAATAACATCTCAGCCAGTTCTGTCAAGGTAAGGAAATTGTTAATTTATTTCTTACATATTTTATTTAAAGAATATGAATATTTAGGGGGAATATAATTGTCTGATACTTTCACCTGGCAATTCAGATAAAACCTGATGACTCTATTACACGTACTCTCAAATATTCAATTAATAATTGCCAATTTTTTTTAAAAAAAATCCTTTTCTGGAAAACCTTTGAGTCTGTCTGTCAGTCTATCCATTTCCACAATTGTCATAAGTTGACCGAGCCATTCATTCATTATCAGGATTTCTGTTTTCTTCCAGTATTTTGCATAAATCAATCTCCCTGCTAATAACATATATTAAATTATTCTCTACCGTTGTTTGTCATAGCTGGTACCTTCCTGCCAAATCCCCAAGTAAAACAATTCTGGGGACTTAGTGATCTGGCATTTCAAAAAATTTTATATTGTATTCTGTGTCATCTCCCAAAACTGTTTAACCTTTTCACAAGTTCACCACATATGATACAAAGATCCAACATGGTCTAAACACTTCCAACAATAATTATTTATCTCTTTGTGCATCTTAGGCCCTTTCCGCAGCTTACTTGATTCCAGCATGGGCGTGCAGGGATCATGTGAGCAGCCTCTTGCAAGAGGCATTGTGTCCTCTCTGCTCCTTCTCTACAGCAGCTCCCTGCTGGCGAGCAGGCAGCGTGAGGTCTCCACCTCTTCCTTCTGCAGTGCAGCTGGATACTTTCCCAGGCTGCACTGGAGGAGAAAGCGTAAGGGCTGTGTCTCCAGAGGCTCCACATTCAAGGTAAGTGTGTGTGGGGCCCCAGAGTGATGTGTGATTGCGCATAATTTTTGACAAGAAGCCGAAAATGATATATTGCGCGATTGGTGCCTGCTGGCCCTGGCAGCTTCGCGTGATTACAAGGACATCATGTGAAACAATCCTCACAATCACGTGACACTCCAGAGGCCCTTTCACATGAGAAATGCCATGTGAAGAGGGCCTGGAGTAAGATACCAGCGTAGCATCATTTTATAATTTTCTTGTAAATCATAGCAGAGAAGATTTTTAATTCCTTTTGTCCATAGTGTTTCCCATTGGTTCATAGATATTGAATATCCAAAGTTTTTTGCCCAGTTGATCATATATTCCTTCACCTGCTCTTCTTCCATCTCCGTTTTCAACAAGAATTTATATAGTCTGGCAATCAAGTGTTCTTCATTATCCCGTAACAAAACTTCCAAGTCTGATTTGGTCTTTTCAGTCTTTATTCTTTTTGTCTTCAAGAAATCTTAAATAATATTGTTTGTGTGAGAGCCATTGTATTGAATAACCTTCTTACTGGAGTTGTTGTGTTGTTTTTATCTCATAATCTTGCTCTCGTTTCTTTAACAAATCGTAGTAGGTTAGCTATGTTTGGTCTGCTGGTCTGCTCTCATTTCTGTTCTATAGAAAGCTTCTTGTGGTGAAATCCAGAGTGGAGTCTTTGGATATAGTCGCTGTTTATACCAAGTCCATGTTTTTAATAAGGCGCATCTTATACAATGGATATTAAAAGCTACATTAACTTTCATTTTTTGTACCATAAGTACACATGCCATCCAAATCTTAGATCATATCCTTCTAAATTCAAAAGTTTGTTATCTTTCATTCAAAGTTATCCGTTCTTTAATCCAAGTAAAACAAGTAGCTGCAAAAGAAACTTTAAAAATGAGTAGTCCAAGCCCACATCTCTCTTTAGCATCTTGTAAAATCTTAAATCTCATGCTAGGTTTTTTTGTCTCCTCATATGAATTTTGAAATGTCTTTTTGCCATATTTTGAATGGTGTTTCTTTAGTTAAAATTTGAATCATTTGAAAGAGAAATATCAACTTCAGAAGTATATTCATTTTACTGTAGAAATTCTTCCCAGTAAGGACAAATTTAGTTTCTGCCGTTTTTCCATATCTGCTTTAATTTCTCCCTAAGCCTTTAATTTCTCTCCCAGTCTTAATTCATCTGGCCTTAGAGATTACAATTCATCTAGTTCAGCCAAGTATTCCTATACTACCACTCTACCTATTCTGTGCTGCATTTTTCCCCCTTCCTCACCTGCTCCCCACTCCCCAGGTTGAGTACTTTTATCCTTTTGGGAGAAAACTGAGGCAAAGAAGGTGTTGAGTAGTTCTGCCTTTTCTCTTCCTCTGTTAGTAATTGGCCATCTTCTCCATGCAGCAACCCTATCATTTCCTTCTTTTTCCTTTTGCTACAGACATATCTAAAAAAGCCCTTTTTATTGTTCTTAATGTCTATGGTAAGCCTGAGTTCATTCTGTGCTTTAGCTTTTCTGACCTTTTCCCTACATTTCCTGGCTATTTGCTTGAATTCTTCTTTGGTGGTTTCACCATTCTTCCATTTCTTGTACATGTTTTTTTTTTAACACTTAGCTCAGCTGAGTGTTCTCTAGTCAACCATTCTGGTTTCTTTAGACACCTGCCATTTTTCCTCCTTATTGGCACAGTTTTAAATTGTGCCTTCGGTATCTCACTTTTAAGAAACTCCTGCCTGTCATGAACCCTTTTCTCTTTCAGTATTCTTGACCACAGAATTTTGGCAAGTAACTCTCTAAGTTTACAGAAATCAGCTTTGTTAAGGTTTAGAATGTGTGTCTGGCTACATTTGGCCTCTTCTTCCCACTGAATGACAAATTCCAATAGAGCATGGTCACTCCCCACTAAGGATCCCATCACCTCCACCTCATCAACAAGGTCATCCCTGTTGGTCAGGATCAGATTTAAGATAGTTGATCCCCTTGTTGCCTCCTCCACTATCTGGACCATGAAGTTGTCTGCAAAGCAAGCTAGGAACCTGTTGGAGCTTGTGGTCTTTGTAGAGTTTGATTGTCAACATATATCAATACAATACAATACAATATTTATTAATACGTAGACCAAAGGCCATTTGCATACAAAGTATTAAAAGCAATACAATACAATACAATACAGAATATTAATATAAAATAATTTAAAATACATATATAAAAAACAGCATAGGAAAAATACATCCTGCATTAAGTTACATAATAGACATGTGTGAGAAAAAATTAAAATTTGGTTTAGTTAAAACATAAACAATAAAACTATAATTAAATGAGCGCATCACCAGAACAATCAACCGCAATATCGGTAACATATCTGGCCCAGATCTTCATAGCTGCCAGAGTTAAAAGAGAGACCTTACAAGTTACCATGGAGTCAGCATCAGCAAGAAGATAAAAAATCTTTTCTAAAACGGTATTAGATTCCAGATGAGACAGGATAGATCCCAAAAATTTGGCTCTTGGATCAGAATATGGTGGACAAGAAAACAAATAGTGAGGCAGATCCTCTATTTCAGGGGCACCACAAATGCATAAACGAAAAGCCAAAGGGGTAGGCGCATATGTGCCGTCAATCACAGCAGTAGGCATACTCTGAAAGCGAAGGGCTGTAAAAGCTTGCCTAAGCTTTGGAAAAGTGAGCTTTGTCAAATAACTGGCCCTTTGATGGGCATGTTTGTAAAATTTGTACCATTTAGAAAAATTAGAATTATTAATAGCCTGTCTGTCTGATTGAGCGGTATGATGGAAAATATAATCCTGGAGCTTCTGTTTGGAATTCAAGATGAGAAAGTTGTAAGTTGGGCAAGGATACCATTCAAGCAACTTATGATATCTTGAATTCCATACTTTACAATTAGGTAGCTGTTTAAAACATAACTTGGGAAAAGCTCTAACTGGGGAATCTTTAACTGTTCTCCAATAATTAAATAAAGCCAAATGAATGTGGGCTCTGATGGATGGGAAACCGAACTCTGCCCAAACCAAAGCTGCCGGGGTGCCTGGAAGGAGTCTTAGCAATTTCTTAAGAAAAGTGTTCTGGAGGGATTCCAGTTTAGATATGTGAGAGTCATCCCATCCCCATACAGCGGCACCATAGAGAATCTGAGCAATAACTTTGCTTTGGAATATTTTTAGCGATGGAACAACCAGGTGACCCCCAGCAGTAGTATAGAATCTGAGAATTGCCCCAATAGATCTCAGGGCTACTGCTTTGGTGGCTTCTACATGGGGCTTCCATGAGAGATTTTCTGTGAAATGAATGCCGAGGTGTTTCAATTCTTGGCATTGTTTGATCTGGTGGCCATTAATAGACCATTGAAAAGGAAAATGTCTTTTCCCAAACACCATCACCTTTGTTTTAGAGTAGTTAATTTTCAGCTTTTCTTTAGAACAAAAAACACTAAGCTTCGAAAGCAACCTTTTTAAACCTACATGGCTGAGTGATATTAGAACCATGTCGTCGGCATATAACAAAATAGAAATCTTTTTTGAACCAACAGAGGGTGGAAAAAATTCTGAGCTTGACAGGGCTGGAATTATGTCATTGAGGTATAAATTAAAGAGTAGAGGTGCCAACAGGCAACCTTGTTTGACTCCTTTATTTGTGTGAATAGGAGCTGTTAATGAGCTGGAGATACTTACACTTATTGCAGCAGTTGTATTAGAATAAAGTTCCTTAATTAGGAACAACAGGCAAGAATCTAAATCAGTGTTAGCCAATTTATGTCACAACAGGTTTCTATCAACAGAGTGGAAGGCAGCTGCTAAATCAACAAAGGAGACAAATAAATGTTTGGTAGGGCCCATAACACTTTGCTGTGCTGGTAGGTAGAGAGTGAAACAGTGGTCGATAGTGCCTTGATCTTTCCTAAAGCCCGCCTGTTCGGGGTGAATGACTTGATTGGTAGTTTCCCAATCTTCTAATTTATTTAACAGATATTTGCTATATAACTTGGAGTCGATATCCAAGAGGCTGATAGGCCAGTAATTATTGGGATCCTGCTTATCTCCCTTCTTATAGATGGGGACAACTATACTCTGTTTCCAGCCTGTTGGAATTGTGCCTGTATTGTTAATCTGGGTAAACACTTTTGCTAAGATAGGGGCCCACCACTCAGGGAAACATTTAAAAATTTCAGGGGTCATCATATTTTCCCCTGGTGCCTTACTCAAGGTGAGAGCTGCGATCAACTTCTTTACCTCTAATGCAGACACAGGTGGCCAAAGAGGCAAGCAAACAGTCTTCGAGATAAGTGAAGGGTGGTTCTCTATGGATGTACCTCCATAAAGCGCACTGAAGTGACTATGCCATTCTTGCGATGAAATTGTCCAATGATAACTGGTCTAATCACATGCATACCAGTGGAAACGATGTCCCAAAATTGCTTCTTGTTCTTGGTCCTCACAGCTAGGGCCAACTGACTCCATTGTGTTCTAAGTATCTTTTTTTTGTTTTAGGAGCGCCTTACAGGATGACCTCATGACCGCTAAAGTATTAAGGGTACTAGTATTCTTATTTTTAAGTACCTGTCGGGAGAAATCCATTAATGCTTTCCGGGCACCTCTACATTCTAAGTCAAACCATCTATTGGTTGTTACCCTATTAGGATTAAAGTGCTTGTTGCAAACCAATTTAGGTCTCAAATTTTCAATGATAGTTTGATAGACATGTAAGATGTCTGACTTAGCAACTAAGATGTCTTCGCGGAGGGCTTTAAAAGTGTTGCTCTCAAATAGTTGAACTAAAGAGGCACTCAGATTAATTGACCATCGT
The DNA here is from genome assembly GCA_948472985.1 of Iguana delicatissima. Classification (NCBI taxonomy): domain Eukaryota; kingdom Metazoa; phylum Chordata; class Lepidosauria; order Squamata; family Iguanidae; genus Iguana; species Iguana delicatissima. The sequence goes on along the minus strand of CAOKZL010003240.1, from coordinate 203,401 downwards.
ATTCTCTGCTCTCCTATTCGGATTCCATTTAGATTTTGAGAGCAATATGTGGGAGGAGACATTTCAAAATTAAATACCAATGACAAAGGAAAATGGTCACTTTCAGCCCTACTGATAACTTCCAAACTATGAATAATTGTAAGCAAGTTAGCAGAAACCGTAATATAATCTACTGTAGTAGCTCCTCTATTGGTGACATAAGTATAGGCACCCAACGTTATGTCATACTGAGATCCATTAAGGCATTGCAGGTGGTGCAGGGAAAGGATCTCTAAAAACCTCAGACTGACTTATTTGTTTTAGTATCTTGGGTGACCCTGGCAACCAATGTATCTTGCGGAACCTGACCAGAGTTAGTGCCTTCCAAATGTTTTGGGCTCTCCCCGGTTCTCGCACTGAAGTCTCCGCACAGCAGGGTTCTTGTATAGGGATATTGATGTTCTAAAAGGCTGAGGGTTTCAGATAGACAATTCCAGATGCTATTAGGACCTGAACATTTAGATAAACTGGGTGGAATATACACATTTATACAAATAAAAGAACCAAAATGACTACTCTTGAAAAGTAGAGCCTGTATACATTGTGGATAGAGAGTGACCAATGATTGAATATCCACTTGCAAGTCAACTGATACAAATATAGTGAGTCCGCCACTACCGTGGCCCCAGCACTTGTTTTAACGGCCGGGACAGAAAATGAGCGGAATCCAAGGAGTGCTGGTAAATTAGAGCCATAAGCACAAGTCTCTTGCAAACATAAAATTTTAAACTTTTGTAAATAGGTTGCAAAAGCTGCATCATGGAACTTATTCGTCCAGCCCATAATGTTCCAAGATAACAAGTTTAATTGTCAGGCTGGTACAGTTAGATCAGTGTCCTCACAAGTATCCTCGGATTCTGTTTGCGTCAGGCCTTTTTGGTAAAAAGGCAACTCTTTCGAGGTAACTGTATTTTTAATCTTCTTTGGTTCCAAAGGTTGTCCTGATCCATTGCTAATAAATCGTCAGTGCAACCCCCGGCCAAATCTTTTCTAACATGAGGGACTTCATCAGTCGTTACTAAGTTCACCAGAGGAAACATATATCAGGATAGTTGAAATCTCCCATTTCTACCCCATCTCTCCTTTTTGAACGTGTGGTCATCTGCTCCAGGAAGGCATCAGCCAAGTCGTCAGGCTGGCCTGGAGGCCTGTAACACCCCCCCACCCCGACAATCACATCCTTATTGTTTCTCACTCCCTTAATTCTTTTCCAGATGCTCTCAATCTGGCTTCCTGGATTTAAGTCTTCACAGGTGAAAACATCCTTGACATATAAGGCTACTTCTCCTCCTTTCCTGTTTGGTCTATTTCTGTGAAAGAAGATATCCAAGGAACTCCCCATATCCTCCAAGGTGATGGTTCAACCTCAACTACTGTTGATAGTGATGGTCTCACAAGGTCCTTCCACTTCGTCTTTGCCACCTCATGCCCAGCAACAGCTGCCTCTTCAGGCTTCTTTCCTACTGCAGGGTCCTCCTCTTCTCTATCTTGATCAGCATCAATGGGAGTTTCCAATAGTGAGATACTCAAGGATATACCTGCCAGGCAACCGTCTCTGCAGGAGGCAGAAGAGTGTCTTTACTTGGACTCCAAACATCCCATTGAGATAGTTACTGTCAGAGGGGCTTCTCAAGAAAATTGTCCACCTCCTCTACCTCAATCCTGGTGTGAACGAAGATTGCCTTCTCTATCTTGATATCGAAAGTCACACTGTCAATCTTGATGACAGAGATCACACCCTTGCTCCCATTCAGATTCCTCCCATAGGTCTCTTCATCAATGCTGAAGTTCTCAATCCAACTGCAGAGAATGTTCTTGCTCCTATAGATGCAGATCCTATATGTACTATTCCCCATCTGGCTCGGAATATGACTATTCATCTGAGGAGTATTATAGTCCTCGTTGTCGTCACAAGTGACATGGACATGTGTAAAAAGAAGTGTATGTCCCTTAGTGTTGATACCATTCTTCAACACTGGGCGATCAGAGACTCAGTCTTCCCTTCTGCCTCCTATAAAACAAGGTACAGAAGCAACTGATTCTACTGAACACACTTGAGCTCCTCCTTCCACTTCTGTCCAGGCACCAGAGGCCCAAACTCAGGCCTCTCAAAGATCCACTCCTCAACAGTCTACCAGAAGGGACACCAAAGCCCCTTCTCAACATTCTCCATCAGCCTTGCCATCACCTGCCTCGACTTCTAATGAGTCAACAAATGACCTTTATGAAAAATCTCCTAACCCTTCTATGTCACAGAGCGAGCCCATCTGCCCAAGCGATGATGTCCAGGCATTCTCTGACATGCTTTCCGTGGCCAAATCCATTTACCATCAACATCAAGAAAAGGTACTGACACAAGCTTCCATTCCACTCCTTCCTTACCTTCTCCATGTATTCAAGAAATCTTGGTCTTCCCTTGTTTCTGTTCCAACCACCACTAAAAAGCTCAATTCCCTATACAGCATCATCAACTCCAGTGAGAAGTGGCTTCAACAGCATCCTAAACCTAAATCTATCATAGTTCATGCAGCACAGTCTAAGACTCCTCAGGCCCTTCATTCTACACCTTTGGACAGAGAAGGAAAGAGACAGGATACTCTAGGCCATAAAAATTATTCTTTTCAAGATTGCCAATTACAATGCCTACGTGGTGGCCTATGATAATTTCTTCTGGGATAAAGTCAAAGTCTTCATTGATGGAGTCCCTGAAGAAAAAAAGAAGGTGGCTTCGGTTTTCCTTTTGGAGATCCGACTTCTGACAACTCAACAGATCACTACAGGCCATCACATTGCAGACTGTGCCTCTAAATCATTCACTTCTGCTATGTCACTCCACTGTCACTCTTGGTTAAGATCCTCTGATTTCTCTCAATCTGCCAGATCTATGGTCCAGGATGTACCCTTTGACAATGCCGATCTCTTCAATTCTTCCGCTGATGTTCAGCTAAACACACTCATAAGATGAGGTCTACCATGAAAAAGTATGGCATTCAACCTCAACACCAACCATATTGGTATTGCAACTGTTGATACCACCCAGTCTTGAGAAGAAACGATGCTCTGACAACTTCACATCATACCCCCCAATCTTCTTCACAATAATTGCCAGCTGTATGTTGACACCAGACCTGTTGTTCAGAAACAAGCTCAAGAAACACTTCCATGCCTGGGTGCAGATCACCAACAACACTTGGGTACTCATTTTGCAGACTGCCTGCTGTGGGCCGAATATGTGTCACCTTACCATCACACCCCCTCAACAAGGAGATAGATGTCCTCCTAGGGAAAGGAGCCATAGAACCAATTCTCTTCTCTGCTCTAAAGTATTTTTTTTTCTCCCAATACTTTCTGGTATGGAAGAAAGGAGGAGGTGTTCACCCCATCCTGGACCTCAGAGAAGTCAATTACTACATCGAACATCAGCAGTTCCAAATGGTCACTCTGAACTCCATCCTGCTGCTTCTTCAGAAAGGAGACTGGTTCGTGACTCTTGACCTGAAGGATGCCAAGTTCCACATTGTGATTTGTCTGGACCACAAACAATTTCTAAGCTTTGTGATTGAAAGACAAGCATACAGGTTCTGTGTCCTTCCCATTGGTCTTAGCATGGCACCTTGAGTCTTCACAAAATGCATGGCAGTGGTAACAGCAGCTCTTCGACAACATGGAATTGTCTTCTTTCCTTACAGCGACAACTGGTTGGTCATAGCCCCATCCTGGTTCCAACTTTGCTGAGACCTCAATGATATAATCACCTCCTTGGTAACCTCAACCTCACAATCAGTTACCAGAAGTCACAGCTCATCCCATCCCAAAAGATTCAGTTCATCAGAGTCATTCTAGACAGTCCACATCCCTTCCACCCGAACATGGTAGTTGTCTCCTCACTGCAACATTGACTCTCCAACAAAGCCATCGTACCAAGACCAGTCTGTACAGATCCTCCTAGGCCTCATGGAATCAACAACGGCAGTAATGCCATTTGCCAAATTGCAGATGAGGCCTCTTCAGAACTGGTTCCTTGATGCCTTCAATCCCATTTGGCATCATCCAACTCGATGGCTGTCAATATAGCGCCCCATGCTCTGGTCTCTGTCTTGGTGGAGGTTGAATCACAACATTTTTGCTGGAATGCCTTTCCAGCAACCACCCCTATCAATCTTGGTAATGATGGATGCATCACTAGAAGGATAGAGTGCCCACACGGGAGATCTATCTGTAAGGGGCAGGTGGTCAATGTCAGGAGGGTCTCTCCACATCAACATTTTGGAGCTTCCAACTGTCATAACAGACTTTGTCACCTTTGAAGACACACTCAGGGGAAAAGTAGTACAAGTGGTGCCAGACAACATGTAGCATCAACAAGCAAGGTTGCACAAGATCGCCTACCCTACTCTGTCTCACTGTTCACCTGTGGCACTGGTGCCTACCTTGGCACATCTTTCCTGTAGCGGTTCACTTCCCAGGAGACCAGAATACAATTGCAGACTCACTGAGTTGCATATCTCTAATGTGGCATGAATAGAAGCTCAATGAAGAAGTCCTCAGAGACCTCTTCTTGGTGTGACAGACACTGACCATGGATCTTTTTGTGTCCCCTTGGAACAATCAGTGCCCAACTTACTGTTCCAGATTCACAGGTCACAGAGGATCTCTTAGTGATACATTTCTTTTCAACTGGAGAGGTCCAGTAGTCTACATCTTTCTTCCCTTCCTGCTAATAATGAAAGTCCACCAAGACCATGGCTTGGCAATCCTCATCACTCCCTGCTGGTCTCAACAACCATGGTTTGCTCCTCTGCTCCTCCTCTTGAAACATCAGTATCTGAGGCTTCCACTCAGACCGAATCTTCTAAAAATGAGCAGCAGCACCATCCACCATCCAGACATCATGAACCTCAATTTTGCAGCTTGGAACCTACTCCAATAGCTTTGTTGCTGACATTGGTTAGATGTTTCATAGAAGCAGCACACAAACCATCCTATTCTTTTAAGTGGATCAAGTTCCTGCACTTCATTTGACACTGAAACTTCTACATTTACACTTTTGGTACCGTGCACTTACTGGCATTCTTCTTCTCCTTGTCTGATAAAGGACTTTCTCTTTCGTCTATCTTCTACTACTTGTCAGAGATATCCTCCCATCTTCAGCATCAAGGAAGACCCTCCCAATTCTTGGACCCACTATTCAGGAATTACCTTAAAAGATGCAAGCATCTGCACCCTCCTGTACTGCCTCCTACTCTAGGCTGGAATTTACTTCTCATTCTCTCTCAACTGTCTAAACAACCATTTAAGACAATGGCTTCAACTCCTCTCCTGGAAAACTGCTTTTCTCATTGCCATCACCTTTGCTAGGAGGGCAGGTGAACTGTGTGCCCTGTGTGTGGATCAGTCTTACCCATAGTTCCACAAAGAAAAGGTCATCCTGAGACTAGACATCACTTTCCTTCTGAAAGTCGTCTCTGTGTTCCATCTCAACCAGGACATAATTCTGCCAGCCCTTATGCCTAATCCCTCTTCAGACTTGAAATGCAACCTGCATTTCTTGGACGTTCAATGTGCACTTGCATTCTATGTGCAGTGCACGGCTGACTATAGGACATCTCAGAGACTCTTTCTTTGATATTCTTCAAACAAGAAAGGTGTCATGTTGGCATGCCCCGTGACATGATTCAGAAGGAAAAAGTTTTGCTGATTATGTTATGCTTTCTAATACTGTATGCAAGAAACAGGTTGTAGGAGATAGTCAATGGACATTCATTGTCAATGCTTTCTCTTATGTTATGATGTCTTGTGTTATGATGTTATGTTATTATTTCTTACATTATTATTTCTTACATAATGATTTTTATGCTAATATAGTAGGTCCTGATATGTATTAAGTAGGTCTAGCTATTGCTTGTTGTTAACCTTGATTGATTGCATCCATATTGTATTACATATATGTATTGCTTGCATAAGTGCATAAGTGCATAAGTGGTGCCTTGATATATTGTACCAAGGCAGGTGGTTGGATACTGCAAATTGCTAATGTATGATTTGTACTTGTTCCCAGGAGAAAAGACCAGGCAATGGAAATATGATGTGCTGTGAAGGGATAATGGAATACGATCAATTGGGAAAACACTAAACTCCAGGGATTGTTTTATTATCTGGCCTGACACCAGAAATAGCCAAAGGGGAAGTTGTATATCAGCTGAGATCAAAGAGGAGCAGGATACTGAACTGGAGAATTGAGTTAGGTAGGAAGAAAGAGCCTTAAAAGAGAGCAGATAGCAATGCAAAAATGTATACAACAAAAATAGGCCTAAGTAAGATCAGGGTGGCTAATGAATTAATTAGTCATATGAATTCAACCAATGCAAGGCATACTGAATAATTATCACTTGAATCTATATATACTTTTTTTAAGAAGACATACTTCTCAGTTTCAGTCACTTAAGTAATGTTTGGTTTCAATCTGCACTTCAGATAAAAGAGCATTTCTGTTCACATGTGTTTTCACTTTCCTGAGTATTCAGAATGGAGATGGTTTAGAGCCTGACATGACAAAAGTGTGCTAGCACAAAGACTCTCTAAGGGGGTGGCTTCCACACATCAGACTGTCATATGAACTTGCTGGCCAGCATCCTCCAACTCAATTGAGAAGCCACACCACCAGAGCTCTGGCTGCATCTTCTGCTTTCTTCAGGGGCGTTCCTCTACATGAGTTCTGTAGGGCTGCCACATGGTCTAAGCCCACAAACCAACTATAAATAGTACACTCAATATCACTATTAAACATAGACTACAATATCTTTATTACAACAGAAAGACTGAAAAGAGTACTCCAAGTAATCATTCATGATGCTCTCCAGTGCCAGATGAATTACACCCAAGGATATTAAAAGAACTGGCAGAAGTCATTTCAGAATCAGTCACAATAATCTTGGAGAACTCTTGGAGAACAGGAGAAGTCCCAGCAGACTGGAGGGGGGGAAATGTCATCCCTATCTTCAAAAAGGGGAAAAAGAGGACTCAAATAATTATCGCCCAGTCAGCCTGACATCAGTACCAGGAAAGATTCTAGAGCAGATCATTAAACAGTAAATTAGTAATTACTTTGTAGTTTACTTTGTAATTACTTAGAAAGCAATGCTGTAATCACTAAAAGTCAACATGGATTTCTCAGAAATAAGTCATGCCAGACTAATTTTATCTTTTTATGATAGAGTTACAAGCTTGAATGCTGTGGGCGTGGCATTCTTGATTTCAGTAAGGCCTTTGACCAAGTTCCCCATGACATTCTTGCAAAGAAGCTAGTAAAATACAGGCTAGACAGGGCTACTGTTAAGTGGATTTGTAATTGGTTGACCAAACAAATCCAAAGAGTGCTCACCAATGGCTGCTTTTCATCCTGGAAAGAAGTGGCTAGTGGGGTGCCACACGGTTCTGTCCTGGGCCCAGTGCTATTCAACATCTTCATCAATGACTTGGATGAAGGAGCAGAGGGCATGCTGATCAAATTTGCAGATGACACCAAATCGGGAGGGGTTGCTAATACACCAGAGGGTAGGATCAACTTTCAAAATGACTTTGACAGATTGGAGAGCTGGGCCAAAGCTAACAAAATGAATTTCAACAGAGAGAAATGTAAGGTCCTGCATTTGGGAAGAAAAAATGGAATGCACAAATATGGGATGGGGGACATGTGGCTGGGTAACAGTATGTGTGAAAGGGATCTAGGAGTCTTGGTAGATCACAAGCTGAACATCAGTCAGCAGTGTAATGTGGCAACCAAGAAAGCCAATGCGATTCTTGGTTTCATCAATAGGTGTATGGTGTCTAGATCGAGGCAGTTAATGGTACCACTCTATTCTACTTTGTTTTGACGTCCTCTGGAATACTGTGTCCAGTTCTGGGCATCTCAGTATTACCCTGTTTTCTGGGGGTCCTGGGAGGGACACCTAAATGCACTCTCAATTATAAAAGTTGGGGAAATTAGTCAAAGAGCACAAGCTAGCAATACGAGAGGCAGGGCAATGGAGCAAGATCTTTTACCCAGCGTCTACGGGGTCAGGCCAAGTCAAGGAGCACACAGAATTGAAACAATAATTGTGGTTTTTATTGAAATACAGTCAAACAGTGTATGCAACATACCCACGCAGAGAACTAAAGAAATAAAGGTTAGAGTGGGATAGAGGGATTTTTAGAGGAGTTGTTGGATTGGGTAATACTACACCTGTCCTGAAGCCCAGGTACTCTGCAGCAGAAATTCGGAGACATGTAGTCTTAGTACATGGGACTGGGGGAAGGCTCAACAAGCAATTTGGCAGCAAGGCTGGATGGAAATCGGGAGCGACCCAAGGAAGCTCACAAAGTCAGGGGTTTTTATAGGGGATAATGTAGCCACAGGCTAGTGTGTACTTGGGGAAAACAATGAGTTTCGGGCTGGAGACAAAGCCTCCGAAAGGTCAGAATTTAGCATGATTGAGTTAAGTCCAAATTGACAATAGAGTAGACAGTATGCAAACGCAGAGTGCTTGACAGATGAGGATTCTTCTAATCAAGCTACCTGCTCAGGGCAAGGAGTTCTTTGTAAGTAGCGTGCATACCTGATGAGGGTACTTGTCGTGAGGTCTCCTGAAGCGGCAGTTTGGCTATTTCTGGCCAGCCTGTATTTGTTTTGAGTATTCCAGCGATTAGCGACTGAGCCTCTTTACGTGCTTGTCCGGGGGCCTTGCAAGCACGTAGGAAGGAAAAGGTGAGGGAGGCCAAATTATTGATATCAAAACGATATCTAATGTCACCCCAAGTGCGGCCCAGGAACTGCAAGTTCAAGAAGGATATTGACGAGCTGGAGTGCGTCCAGAGGAGGGCAACCAAAATGGGGAAGGGTCTGGAAGCCATGCCCTATGAGGAACGCCTTAGGGAGCTGGTTATATTTAGTCTGCAGAAGAGAAGGTTAAGAGAGGACACAATAACCATATTTAAATATTTGAAGGGACGTCATCTCGAGGAAAGAACAGGCTTGTTTTCCACTGCTCCAGAGACTAGGACAAGGAGCAATGGATTCAAGCTGGAGGAGAGGAGATTCCACCTGAACCTCAGGAAGAACTTCCTGATGGTCAGAGCCGTCTGGCAGTGGAATATGCTGCCTCGGAACGTGGTGGAGTCTCCCTCTTTGGAGGATTTTAAACGGAGGTTGTGTGGCCATCTGTTGGAAATGCTTTGATGTGTATTTCTGCATGGCAGGGGGTTGGACTGGATGGCCCCTGTGATCTCTTCCAACTCTATGATTCTATAAGGTGGCTTTCTAGCTAAGAGATTAGTAAGGAAGAATATTCATTCAGTTATATATGTGATTGAAAAATACAATACAAAAAACTAGAAGTGACTCTTGTGGATTTTGAGAAAGCCTTTGACAGTGTTAATTGGGACTTTATGTTTGATTTATTACACAGACTGGACTGCGGCCAGAACTTTCTTCAATGTAACAAAGAAATTTACAAAGACCAAACTGCACAGCTTAATATAAATGGTGAAAAAACAAATCCTTTCAAAATAAGAAAAAGGCACATGACAAGGCTGCCCCATCTCCCCATTGTTGTTTATTATGATTCTAGAAGTTCTCATAAGAGAAATCTGATTTAATCCAAAAATAAAATGTGTGAAGATAAAATGACAAGAAGCATGTGCTGATGACCTTGTTATCTTCCTAGAGGACCCAAAAGAAAGTATTGAGAAGTTAATGGAGAAAATGAATGCTTTCAGAGAGGTCATCTGTTTTAAGATTTACAAAGAAAAAACAAAAATTCTTACAAAAAAAAATACCAGTGATAATAAGATTCAAGAACTACTTGAAATATCTGGCTTCAACTCTGAAAAGAAAATTAAATACTTGGGAAATTGGATTAATAAGCAAAATACAGAACTTTTAAAAAACGATTATATGAAAATCTGGAAAGACATCAAAAAAGACCTTAAAAACTAGTCTTAAATGAAATTATCTTTATTGGGAACATTTTTGGTAGTTAAAATAATTATAACCCCAAAGATGAATTTTCCCTTTCAAATTATACCAATTATCACTAACAAGAAATTTTTCAATATTTGGCAAAAAGATTTATCAAATTTATCTGGGAAGGGAAGAAACCTAGAATAAAATGGAAATTACTATCTGAGAAAAAAGAAAGTGGAGGCTGTGGGCTACCCAAGTTAAAAACCTACTATTATGTAAATAGCCTTGTATGGGTCACTGATTAGATTATCTTACAAAACCAAATAATTTTAAAATTAGAAGGTCCAGTCCAAAGATTCGGCTGGTTCACCTATCTCTGGTATGGAAAATCCAAGACTGAGAAAGATTTCCAGAACCATTATATTAGAAAATCGCTTTTAACAGTTTGGCTAAAAATTTTTTAAAAAAGATGTACAACAAAATCCCACAATGGTTATCTCCCCACCAGGCTTTCTTTGAGAGTGGACAGATCAAAAAGAAATATAGATTTTTTACAAAGGCATTTTAGTCGATGAATAAAATTTCAGACTCAAATCAAGGATGAATTAGCAAATGAAGGCTTCACTTGTCAATGATTCCTGTATATGCAATTGAGAGAGAGCTACAAAATGGACTCAAGATTAGAAGGATTCCAGAGTAAAAGAGGCAAGAATGAGTTTGAAATAGCTATATTTGAAAAGCCAACCCCAAAATTATTTTAGCTCATGAATTGGAAATGGAAACTATTAAAGATGTGATGATTAAGTGGGCACAAAACATTGGGAAAGAAATTCAGTTTGAGGTCTGGGAGATAAGTTGGTGTAGAGCTCAAAATTTACATAATCTCAAAATTTGAAGGAAAAACTCCTGAAAATGTTTTATGGGTGGTACTTAAATTCCTCCAAATTACATAAAATGTACAAGACGGGGAACAGTAAATGTTGGAAATGTAACAAAGCAGAAAGGACATTCTTCCACATGTGGCGGTTGTGTCCGCATGCAAAAAAATACTTGAAGGATATCCACAAAACCATGTCTGATATCCTGAAAACAAATATACCGTTATCACCTGAACTCTTTTTATTAAACATATGCCCCAAAACAGAGCAATCCATGAGCAAAAAGCTTTGGAGGCTGAGGTTGTATATGGTCACATCCACTAGGATCATTTACATGGAGAGAACAACCTACAACTCAATATGGATGAATGGTGGTTAAAGTTACTTGAAATGAAAGATTGTGATATTTTAACTTGAGCTTTAAATGGAAGAACAAGAGATGAATTCGAGACTGAATGGAGCCCAATTATGTTACATATGAAGGAATAGTTTGAACTGGAAATAACTCTGATCTAATAGGTGTTTACCTTTAATGTATAACTTTTCAACTGATCTAATAGAAATAACAAAGTCAAGGGCAGGTCACAAACAATACTTTCTATGTTCTCCAGGAAGGTCTAGAAGAGTGAATGAAATTTGGAAATAAACAATGGCAGACAATCAAATAATGTAAGAAAGTGTTTCATAAGAGTTATAATAATTATATATGAGAATATAGAGGAGCCCTCTTTATTAAAAGTTAAGAATCAAACCCCACAAAGGAAAGCTGGAAGTGCACATATACCTTAATCTATTTATAAATGAACGTTATCTTAAGTGTTATCTTAAATAATGGTGAAAATATAGCTGATTGTTAACAGGATATAAAGAAAAAAGTATAATTATGCTTATTTGAAGGGGAAATGCTGATTCCATTTATAACATATACATCAGAAAAATAATTTGCAAATGTCTTTTAATCTGTCTTAGTGTATTTTATTTAAGTAGAACTGCTCTTGCTATCTTAAATCTTTCAATAAAGCTTTTTGAAAAAAAGAGAAATAACTTTTACGGGTAAATAGATTACATATAATGATTTGTTGTTAATGGAAATTGATAAATAGGAAATGAAAGCTAATGATATATTAATTCAAGAAGGTTTTGATATTAGATGATCTGCTTACAGACAATTAACTGAACATTTTGAAATGGATAAAAACTTACTTGTGTTTGAAATGTCTAAACCTGCTTTTGAGAAGCAATTATGTACTGATGATGAACATTTAATCACTAAAATGTATAAGTTACTGTTGAAAATAGAGATAGAGTATGAATAAGCTAAAGCTAAATCTCAAAATATTGGTCATCAAATCCAGTTAGAACAATGGGAAAAGATGTGGACAAGAGACATTAAATTTGCTTTGAGTTATGATCTTTGAGAGAATTTTTGTAAAATAATGTACAGATGGTATTTAACACCAGAAAAGTTGTCTAAAATGTATAGTGTATAATAATTTTCTTCTAAAATTTGTTGGAAATGTAAGAAACAAGAAAGGACTTTTTACATATATGTTGGACATGTGGAAAAGTTAAATTTTGGGTTTTGATACCTCAACTGATAGAAGACATTTTGAAAATCAAGATTGAACGGGAACGGGACATGTGTTTACTGGGACTGATGGATGATAGTAGAATATACCTGACAGTAGAATTTTACAATATATGTTCACTGCAGCTAGACTATTCTTGATGCAGAGATGGAAAGAGATGGAAAGAGATGGCAATTCCAACACAAAAAGACTGGATGATGAAACTTCTTGATTTGATTGAAATGGACAAATTAACTGCATTGTTGAAAAATGTGTCTATGAACAACTTTAAAAAAGAATGGAGACAGAGTTATGACATCTCTTACTAACCACTGGGGAAGGTTTTTAAAACTTAGGGTTTATATATGGATAGTGAGTACTTTAGCAGAAGTATATTTTTTAGTTGTATTATATTTCAACTCCATTACATCTTTGTAATAGCTTTAAGGAAGTTTATTAGTAGTTCAGTTTTTAACCCTTGTTTGAGAGACTGGAAGTCATAGTTGTCTTACCCCTGTATAGTTTTGTATTGTTAATTCGTGTACTTTAGTTTAGCTATTTCTAGGTGTATTTTTTGATGTGTATTTTTTCTTATGTGTGTGGTTTTTATATATCATTGTGTGTTCCTTTGTCTAAGATGTATGTGTTTAATAAAAAAATTATTAAGAAAATAATTCAAGCTGGCAAATCTTTAAAAACTGTCACATCATTTCCTTCCATCTATAATGTGGATGTGAAGGATAGTTGCAGAACTTGATCTCTCATGCCTCTTCTCAAGAAGTACACAATCACATCTCATGGCAAGTTCCTTTATTTAGTAGTCTGTGGATCAATCCAGCACACTTTATCCAGTCTCCAATGAAATTTCTTTTTGCATCCGTAGAAAATCTGCCAAAGCCTCACATATTCTTGCCTGGATATTCTCCTTTTGCTTCTCTGGAATACTACTGATCCTTAAACATTTCTTTCTCTCTCTCTCATTTCTAAGTGCCATCATATCCATTTTTTTAATCAACTGTCAATTTCACAGTAGTTTCCTCCAGTTTTGAATATTTTTTTCCACTGCTTCCATTCTATCATTCATCTCTTTCATCTCAGTATTTACCTGAGAAAGCAAAAGTCTTATCTCCTTCAAATCCATCATCGCTTCAGACCACATCTCAGACATTCCTCCTTCATCTGCTTTATCTCTTCTAGCAGCATTTGAGCCCATGATTAATCCATTGAAGTCTTTCTTTGGGCTTGAGTTGCTTTGATATCTGCTGCCAGAGCTGCTTTGGCTGTCTCTGCTGCTTTCCTCTACATTTTGAGTCTAATATAGCAGTTTGACAATAGTCAAAGTGATTCAGTGTATTTTTTGTAAATATTCCTCCTTCCACAGCTAGATGTCAGCAGTGTTTGGCAGATGCTGCTCTAGCTTTCTCTTTCTGCCAGAGGATTAGGCACAGTTCCTTTACAATTTAATTAGGGCTCACTTCCCCTTGTTACCTCCTCCAATGTGGCCTTGATTCTTATTAGTTTCCCACAGTATTTTAAACTTATTTTCTAAAAATTAAGTTCTTTTGTCATTAAAGCATTTGAAGTTCATTGTCTCTTTAAACAAAAGTATCTAGTTCAGCCACTGCCACTGTCACAGCAAGGTTATTTTTTAGTTTTTGGCTTAGAGGTTTTAGTTGTTTACTCACCTATTTTTATAGAACTTGTTTGTTGAAGTAAGGTCACTGCCTTCTCTAAGAAGCCTTCTGAGACATAGTATCTTCTTTCAGGTGGCTAAGAAAATTGGACGGATTAAGTTTAGCTATCCTTCAGCAGTGGCTGTATGGTGATGGGGTCAATGTTGTCCCCAGGTCCCTTCCAATCCACATAGCCTTTAGGGGACTTCATCCCCTTCATGCCAGGATTGAGAATTCTGACCAATGCGGGGTTATCTGAGCCCTTATCCCCAAGGAGCAATTTTGACTGGTTTTAATGTCCCAAACTTCCTCCAATCATCTCAAGCACATAATCTCTAGGGAGGGCTTCCCTAAAGAATGATGTCACACACTGCAGTTCTAACCATTAGTCCTCTTCTTTTTTCTTTGTTATACCAACCTAAAGAATAGTTTTTGAAAGTGGCATTTTCCAGTACACTTGTGGTAGTCTTGCTTGTTAGTGGGCTGTGACATTCAGTGTGTGTGGTCAAAATCTTCTCAACTATGGGCCTTTCCACACTACATAACTATTGCACTATAATTCCAATTTAACTACCATGTCCTTCCTATGGAATCCTGGGGTTTGTAGTCTTGAGAGGTAGTGGAGCTCTCTGGTTGAGAATTCTAAATATCCCTCCCTAAACTGCAAATCCCATGATTTCATAGAACAGAACAGTGGCAGTTCAAGTGGAATCATAGTGCAATAGTTATGCAGTACAGAAAGGCCCTTTAGACTTCTGGGCAAGATGGCACAGCTGGTAGCCTGAACAGCTGGAGCAGGGCTGTGAATCTGCGGGGGTAACATCCCCTGGGGACATCAAGTTCCCATAGTAAGATACCCCCTTAGCAGGTAGGGGGGAGCAGAGCAGCTCACACAGTCCCTGATCGCCCCAGTGCCAGCAGAGACGGAGGGGAGAGACCGACGCAAATGGGATGGGGGACGGAGCCATGCCGCAGATTCACAGCCAGGGTAACTGACTAGCGCTGGCGAAAGAACCTTTTTAAAATATAAGAAGGTTTTGAAGAAAAAAGAATCCAGTGTGAATCTGCGTGGTGAAGAGAAGATAAGGCTGAAATTTAATTTCTGTTTTGGATGGAGAAGTTTGGGAGAGTCAATGAAATCTGGAGTTGTGGAGGTGAGGAGGAGCTATCCGGTTCGGAGGGAGTAATGGCAGACATAGTTGGCTTTGCTAATATTGTTAGCTAAAGTTTCTCCACAAGATCAGAGCAAAGGCACCCTTTTGAGGTTTGAAATTTAGTTTCTTGTTTGAGATAGAGAAGCTTTGGTAGACAGTGAAGTCTGGTGTGGAGGTGTGGAGGAGCAATGTGGCTTGGCGAAAGAAATGGGTGATGCAGCTGGCTTTGGTAAATCTGGTGATTTTTTAAACAGTTAATTTTTAAACAGTTAAAGTCTAATCCCTTAAGTACTGGTGTAAAAGTACAACTTCGAGGAAAATTGATATTGGCTAGATATAGTCAATATGAGGAGTTTAAATAAATTAAATAAGCTGTGGAAGGGAGGACACGGAGAGTGGAACAGAACAAGGACACAGCAGATGTTGAAGACTAAACAGGATAAATGAAAGACATAGCAGAGGCGGTTAAGAGACCAAGAGGGAGAAAATGTAGACTGCATCCTTACAGCTTTGTATATTATTTTCTGAACTGAATTGGATTAGCCTCTGGAAGAGAGGTGAAGAATATAAAAAGGTTGGAAATGTTAAAAATAAATTTGTTAGAGACAAAAAGGGCATCAAATGGATTAGCCTCAGGAAGAGAGGTGAACAGATTATGATTTTGAATCTGTCCAGGATGGTTTGTGGTTTTTAAAAGGGCTATCATATTGGATTAACCTCAGGAAGAGAGGTGAAGTAATAAAAGAGAAAATCATTGATTGTGGGATTTTACCCGATTTTACCTGATTAATGCTGAAGTAGTTATCGAACTAACGATTGTGTGCAGAACTGTTAGTCTGACCCCCGTTTGGTAAATGGATTAAGCTGAAGAAGAGAGGTGAAGCATTGAAAAAAAGAAGAAAAAAAGGAAAGGACTTGAATCTTGAAGAACTGGGGGTGGTTAGCAAGAAAGAAGATTGACAGAGCAGCTTAAAGATATGAACTGAAGTGATATGATATAAGAACTTTAACTCTGTAATGAAATAATAGGTGATATATCATAGAAATAATAGTATTGTAAGTCAATATTAAAAGTTTACCCCTATTCATTAGAATTTGAATTAAGAGGATATTGAAATTGACTGATAGATAGTTAAGATCAAGGCAAGATATAATATTAAATGAGCTAAATATTGTATATGCTATATTGAATACTATTGTGGATTTTATATATATACTATTTTGTTTACTTGTCTTAACTAAAGATCTGATAAGGGTAAATGTAAAGGGAATAAGAAAAAGAGACGGAGGACATGGCAACAGGCCAACACAAACACAAATTCAACCACAAGTTTTAGAAAGGAGAGGATCAACAGGATCTGAAATGATGGAGATGAATAGATTATTAGAAGAATTCCAAAAAATAAGAAATGATATGATGGGAGAACTAAAGGCTATGAGGACAGAGATAAAAACCATGAGGACAGAAATAAAACAAGACCTGAAAAGGGGAGTTGAGAACTTGAACCAAAGTCTCCAAAAACTTACAACAGACTTATCAACAATGGATCAAAAGGTTGAGGATATACGAGAAAAAAGTCAAAAACTGGAAAATCAGGTGGAACAGATGAAGAAAGAGCAGCAAAAAGATAAAGAAACCATAATGTGGTTGGAAATACGTCAAAGAAGTAGAAGCCTGAAACTGAGAGAACTTCCAGAACAGAAAGAGGAAAATTTAAATCAAAGAGTTACAGATATTCTTGCACCATACATAGGTCAAAGAAGGGCAAGATTTGAACATGAAATAGATAAGACCTTCAGAATTGAATCAATTGTAGCTAAATGGAGGGATCTCCCTTGAGTCATAGTGGTATATTTTACCAGGGAAAAGACACAAGATTTGATTTTGGACCAAAATTACAAAGAAAAATTAATAGTGGATGAGAATGAAATTAAAATTTTTAACGATATACCACCAAATGTTATAAGAAGCAGAAGAGAGTACATGTTCCTGGCAAAAGATTTACAATCAAGGGGAATAAGATACAGATGGGAGATATCAGAAGGTCTATCTTTCTTTTATGAGGGGATAAGAAGGAAGATAAGTTCTGTTCAGCAGGCAACTGAATTTCAAGAGAATTATTTGAAATCCGGAGCTGCAACAGTAGGGACTGATGACAAGAAACAGGGTCAAACAATGGAAGCTACAAAAACTGGAATGGCAGCGGCAGACGAGGTGAACCCAATGTCCGAGGAAGAGATTGAATTGGTAGAACCAGAAGAGAAAAAGAAGAAAGGACAGTAAATCAGTGAAGGAACCAATATGAAGATAATAACCTGGAATGTACGAGGAATAAACACACAAGCAAAAAGACGACAGATTTTTCAGCATTTAGAAAGATTAAGACCTCAAATTACGATTTTATTAGAAACTCATATAAAGAGAAATCAAGAAAAGTATCTACATAATTATAAATTAGAACAATGTTTTTCCTCCTCGTACGAGAAGAAAAAAAGGGGGTAGCAATGTATATTGACAAAGATATCCCAGCAAAAAAAATGTTTCAGAATGAAGACAGAAGAATACTGGGAATTGAAATTTTAAAAAATGGTAAAAAAATATTTTTAGTTGAAGTTTACGCCCCAAATGGGAAAAAAAAGGAAATTCTACAAAGAATTGCAAGAAAAAAATAACAGAATACGAGTATGAAGATTGAATTTTATCAGGAGACTGGAATGGAGTTATGGATGTCAAAAGGGACAAAACAACCTCTCAAGGCAAAGGAGACCAAGAAAGGAGAGGCAAAATCTTTTTTTGATATGTGTGAAGAATTATCAGTTTTGGATGCATGGAGACTGTTTTACCCAAACAAAAAAGATTTTACTTATTTTTCAGAAGTACATCAATCCTGGTCTCGATTAGATATATTTTTTACTTCCAAACATCTACTAACAGAGATGAAAAAGAAATACTGCCCAAGATCATCTTGGACCACCATCCAGTGATGCTGCATGTGCAGGAGAAGACAAAACAGTACCTATGGTGTTTGAACAATAGTTTATTAAATGATGATAAGATAATTCAACAAGCGAAAGAAGTATTAAAAAATTATTTTAAGGAAAACATAAAAGGAGATATGAAGATGAAGATGGTCTGGGATGCATCGAAAGCAGTAATGAGAGGATTTTTTATACAAAAATAACAGATCCAAAACAAAAAAAAGGCAAGAGGAATATCAAGAGTTAATGACCAAACTCCAAGAGAAGGAAAAAGAATATAGAGAAAATCCATTGAAGAAATCATTACAATGGGAGATTCAGAAAATACAAAAAGAGATAAGGATTAACATATCTGAGGAAATAGAAGAAAAGATGAAACACCTAAAATTGACTCAATTTGAACAAGCAAATAAAATTGGGAAATGGTTAGCGCATAAACTTAAGAAGAAGAAGAGAGAGGAACATGGTAGTTGAATTAAAAAATGGGAAGAAGATGATCACTCAACATGAAAAGATAAAGCAGAAGTTCAAAGAATATCTTGGAAAACTATTTTGTGAAACAAAACCATTCCATTGAAATTGGAATCTGAGAGAATTCTTTTCCAAAGTTAAGATTCCAAAAATATCACAGGAGAAACAGGAACAGTTAAATAAATCAGTAACACTTATTGAAATAGAAGAGGCAATAAAGGATTTGAAGGTAGAAAAGGCACCAGGACCGGATGGCTTCACTGCGCTATATTATAAAAGATTTGTGAAAAAAATAATTCAGCCATTCCAAGCAACCTTGAAAGAAATAGAAAATTATGGTAAATCGCAATCTTAGGGAGAAGCTAATATTGTATTGATACCTAAAGAGGACAAGGATAAAAGAGAAGTTAAAAATCACAGACCAATTTTCTTGCTGAATATAGATTATAAAATATTAGCAACAGTGCTGGCAAAACGTTTATGACATATACTACAGGATAAGATCCAAGAAGGTCAAACAGGTTTTGTCCCAGGTAGACAAATGAAAAATAATGTAAGAACATTATTGGATGTGATCGAATATTATGATAAAAACCCAGGGAAGAGGGTTTTTATCTTTTTGGATGCAGAAAAAGCTTTTGACAATGTCTCCTGGGATTTTTTATATCGAGCTTTAAAAGAATATGATCTGGGAGAAACCTTTTGTAAATGGATTGAGATGATTTACCAAGATCAATCAGTGAGGATAATCATAAATGGAGACACAACGACAAGCTTTGCTATAAATAAGGGAGTACAGCAAGGATGCCCCTTATCACCGTTATTATTTATAGCAGTATTGGATGTACTTTTGACTGCAATAAATGAAGATTCACAAATAAAAGGTCTGAAAATAAAGAATAAGGAAATGAAATTTAAAGCATTTGCTGATGATGTAATTATAATTATGGAGGAACCTCAAGAATCAATTCAGGCGTTGACGGAAACATTACAAAAATATGGACTTGTGGCAGGTTATAAGATAAACAGAGAAAAGACAATGATGATGACATTTAAGATGACAATAAAAGAACAAACTGATCTGGAAAGAAGATCTGGATCTCAACTAACTAAGAAAACAAAATATTTAGGTATTATTATAACAAATAAGAACCAAGAATTATTTGATAATAACTACTCTAAGATTTGGAAAGAGATTAGAAGCGACATGGAAAAATGGAAAAATCTAAACTTATCTCTCCTGGGAAGGATATATGCGTTCCAGATGTCCTTATTACCAAAGCTCATGTTCCTCTTCCAGAACTTACCAATAATAGGAAGAGAGAGGATATTTAAAGACTAGGAAAAGGATTTACGGAAATTTATATGGCAAGGGAAAAAAACAAGAATAAGATTTAAAGTATTACCAGATGCAAAGGAGAGAGGAGGATTTGATGTGCCATTATTAAAAACCTATTATTATACATGTTGTTTGGACTTAATTAAAGATTGGATACAAGTAGAAAACACAATAATTAAAGAATTGGAAGGAATAAATAATTGGTTTGGATGGCATGGATGTCTATGCTATGATAGAATCACAGTGAATAAAGAGTTTAATAATCATTGTATCTGAAAGACATTATTGAAGGTCTGGCTACAGATAAACAAAAATTTTATAGAAGACTTCCACTCTGGACTTCACCTCAAGAAGCATATAAAATCGCCTCAAGAAAACGAGGAAATATACTAACATATCGAGAGTTGCTGAAGTGGGAAGGGAATAAGCCAAGAATGTGTACAACAGAAGAACTAAAGACTCTGGGACATGAGCTAAATTGGTTCCCATAGAGACAACTTAAAGAGAGATTTAAAATGGACTACAAATTATATGGATTTGAGAGAAAAGAAAATGAATTTGACCTGTTGATGAGGGGTGATCAAAAGAAGAGCATCTCAAAATTTTATAAATTATTGTTGAAAAGAGAAATGGAATCAGAAGTTGTTAAAGATACAATGGTCAGGTGGGCACAAAATATTGGGCACTCAATTGAATTAGAAGCTTGGGAGAGAGCATGGAAAACTGATATAAAATTCATACCAAACCTAAATTTAAGAGAGAACTGTTATAAAATGTTACATAGATGGTATATGACCCCAGAAAGATTACAAAGAATAAGAAAAGATGGAAATGTAAGATGTTGGAAATGTGATGAAAAGATGGGGTCGTTTTATCATATGTGGTGGACTTGCAGAATAGCAAGAACATTTTGGAAGGAGATACATGATGAAATCCAAAGAATCTATAATCTGAATTTTGAAATGAAACCAGAATTTTATTTGTTAAATGTTATAGGGCAACAAAGAGATATAAGATGTCATCAGAGGGAATTGCTGTATTTAATAACTGCTGCTAGGATGACATATGCGCAACATTGGAAAGAAAAGAAATATATTGATATAGCAGAATGGAAGGTAAAAGTTCTGGATATGGTAGAGACAGAAAAAATAGCATTTTCATTGAAAATAAACCTATCCAGAACTTTGAAAGGGAGTGGAGAGGAGTCTTGGATTGGATAAAGCAATAAAGGTATAAGGATTGAAAAAGAAAACAATGTAATGTAACAATGTAACAATGAAAAAGAAACAATGTAATCCCTTTCTCCTGGTAAGCAGAAATTATATATGTATGTATGTAAACACTGAAAACAAGCAGATTCAACTGGAAAATGTAAGCTTGGAAGTGGGAAGGGTTTTTTTAAAAAAAATTTAAGTAAATTTCTTAATAAAAATATTTCAAAAGAAAGAAAGAAAGGCCCTTTATTTTGCAGGTGTTCTTTGTTTCTGCCACCCAAAATACTCCTTCCATTTTTTTATTTTATTTTTTAAAATTACTATAGCATTATTGTTATATTTCAAAGATCCAGTACTGACATTAATTGGCTGAGATAAGATAACACCTACACACATGTGTGCATGTGCAGACAGACACATACATAGAATCTTCCATGAACCTACTACATATAATTCAGGGATTGTAGACAAGAATTATAAGCCTGTTCTGGAGCATCCCAAGCTATCAGGTTTGTGGCAACTGCTCCTTCTGCCAGGCTTCCATCTGTTTTCATTCCCTTTACATCTCCTCTGTCTGTTTTAAGTGCTTAAATGTCATATGTGTGTGCATGCACATGCACTGTGTACAGGGTATTCCTTTAGAATGCTTGGCAGTCGTTTCCACCCTAAGAGAACTGTATTCCAACTTATGAAGGCAAGAGAGGGAAGAGAGAAATGGCAGAAGGAAGAACCTAGCTGTAGGTTTAAGGTGCCATGTTTGGACATCCAGAGCTGGACATTTTTTGACAAAAATCCCTCATTTATATGGAATGGGCTCATGCAAAACTGCTGTGCCTGGGTATATGTGTTAGTGGTGGTAGTATGCATGTGTGGATGACATCATTCAGCACAGCAGCAGTAGTACTGGATCTTAGAATATAATGATAATGTCCTGGACAGCTTACTAAAAATAAATTAAAATTCAAAGGCATCATTTTGGAGCAGAAGGAGCATGGATTTTAATTTTTTTAAGAAGTGTGCTTAGACTCGTGATCATAATGGTTTGAATTCTGTTGCTAGTCCTAACTGGAGCAGGCCCATGAAATCAATGGGATTTACCTATGTGTTGACTGACCATTTAACAGTTGATTGAATGGGTCTAATCTAGTTCAAACTTATCAACAGGATTCCAACAGCATGTTTCCTTGTTAATCAAGTAGCATCCCCACTTTTATTTTAAATTTCCCTTTGATTTCTTGGAATGTGGAAGAGGTCTCTTACGTTACCTTTTTTCTTATGTACAATTTCTTCACATTAATTATTATAATATTTCTTTTGCTGCTGCACACATGTTGCTGAACAGTTGTACCCAGGATTCTACCCTATTTTTGTCACTTTTTACTTTTGCCTCTCTCCTATCCTTAATGTTTTGAAAAGTTTCATTTGTCTTTCAGTGAGGCTTTACTTTTTGCCTGTAGACTGATTTTTTGTATTCTTTCATGACAATGCCCCTGGTTTTGGACCAGCTGGCCAGTATGGCATGATAGCATCTGAAGAATATGTTTGTCATAAAGAACCTTTAGGGTCACAAAATTCAGTAAATCATTCTCCCACTCCATTTCTCGGTTTCAGGCCAAATTCTCCAATAATGTCTCTGCTTTGTTTCTTATTTTTGCACTCTAGACCTGTGATTATCAATATATGTTTTGGAATGTGATCAGTTTCCCCTTGCATTCCAGCATACAGTCTTTCAGTTTCTTACTTTTCTGTCAGTGTGGTTGGAGCATATACTTAGCTTATGTGAAAGGTTTTCCTGAATTCTTATTGATATTATTCCATCAGACGTTGCCAGCAGTTCCTATTATAAAAGCTGTGCAGCTTCAGTTTTCCTTTCACATGTGAGCACGTCAGCAGCTGAACATCCTTTTGGCATGAGTCCAGTTGTGTCATTAGACACATTGCTACTCATATATATCCTTTCTTCTCCCTGGGTAGCTTGTTGCCTACTTTCCAACTTGGGATTCTTCATCATGATCTTTGTGCCTCACACATATGGGATTAGTGCCTGTGCGGAGACCTGTCCTGGAAAGTTCTATTGCTGAGCAGCTTAGAGGAGGCTGTGCCCCTCTCATGTACTATACATGTTCCAGTCCACCATGCTGCTCCTCAGTTTCTTTTCTGGGACAGCAATATGTCTTAATTTATTCTCCTTCAGTTTCAGTTTCTTTTCTGGGACAGCAATATGTCTTAATTTATTCTCCTTCAGTTTCAGTTTCTTTTTGGGACAGTAATATGTCCCAATTTATTTTTCTTAGTACCTCTCACTTCTTCCATTCTTTGTGCTTTTATTCTTTGCTATTACTCCTACTTTAGTTTTCCCTACCTTTTATCCTTTCTTTTTTCAGCTTACTGCCTAAAAAAAAATTCCCTCATGCTTCCTGCACTCCCTCCCCCATTTTTCCTTACCTTGAGCTGGCATCTATGACCTCCACTTCTCTCTTCAAAATCTGCTCCTTGTGCATAGAAAGTTCATACTCTTGGATGACTGCTCCTGGTGTCTGTATTGCCTGGGTGAGACTCACATGGTCTCCAAATGCACTATCTGCCAAGGTTTCACCCTTTAAACTCTTAAAAACAGGGCAAACCACCTAAAGAATTATTGCTGGGAGCAGTCCCTCCAGGTAGTCACTCAAGTGGCCTCCGATGTGCAGCTCCACTTGGCATTTATTTCACTCACCAAGGCCCTGAAAATCGAGACCTCGTCAGTATGGACCACTTCCTGCTTGGCAGCTCCCTTGATACCATAAGTCTCAGTACCAGCCTCATCACCATCAGTGGAAACAGCTGAACCAATGACCTCCACCTCATGCTCAGACGCTCAGGCCCAGACAGTGCACATGTCCAAGAACAAATGCAAGGAGAAGACAACTCATCCAAAACCAGCCCCAAAGATCCAAATCAGCCAGTTGTTCAGACCTGACTGAGCAAGATGAGCCAAAGCCAAAGAAGAGACTGAAGCACAAACATTGCCCTCTGGCCATCACCAAGGTCTCACCAACCCCTCCAGCGTGCAACTCTGAACCACTTGCTGCTAGCTGTACAACCCTCTCCTACCTCTGCACCTCTGCCTGACAAACAACCATGGCCATCTCACCCCAATCAGATTTATCAGGGAGTTGTTGCTTCTCCCGTTCTCCCAGGAAGGAACATTCCCCATTAATCAGGGAGACCTTCCAGACCTCCAACCATAATTACCACTGCTACTATAAGGACTCTCACTTTACACTGATCTTCTACATAGACCATTACAGACATGAACACCTCTGGAGTGAGCATCCAGTGTCATCCCATTCATACTTCCCATCCTACCAGGACCAGCACTACCAGCACTACAACCCTCTCTGGTACTGGTACTCCCCAGTGCACCAATACCAGTCTCCATCCCAGACCCCAAACTGCCAGCCACTGATCTCCCCTCAGTAAGGAACCTTGCACCACTGCTCCCCTACACCACTCCCTAGACCCATGCCTATGTCTCCCAGGATGCATCACCTAATGGCCTCTGCTACAGTGTCAAGACCACCTTTGCTGATCTCTGTGGCCTCCTCTCTTGTTCCTCCCACTGTGCTTACCACCTTGCTGGCCACCACAGCTCCAATCCACATCCACATGGCCCTGATATCAAGCCTCCTGCCCTCTCTGCTACTGACTGTCACATAGGTCCTGTCAACAGTGCTGTCACATACTCTAGCAGCCGCTGTAGGACTGGTCCCAACTACCACTGTTGCCACTCCCCCTGTCTGGCCCCAACTGCAAAGTCCTCCAAGGAAGAATATGAAACTGAACCATCCTACCCAGATTCACCATTGGTCCACACTCCCTCTCTACCAGCAGAGGTAGGGCACCATGCCAGCCTTACCTCCAGAAGACATCAAAATGTTCTCAGACATCATCCTTCAGAAGGCTAAGTGTATTGGATTGGACATCATGACACCACAACACCAGTTGATGACCTAGTCTTCATGATGGTGGACTCCCAGGCTCTGGATCCAGCAATGATTCCACTGCTCCTGATATTAACTGAGGTCCTTAAGTTTTCCTGCTTCGCTGTTGCTGGCATCTTGTAGACTTGAATACCTCTACAAGACCAAGCAGGACAGCACTCCCTTCCTCTTCAACCATCCGCCTTCCAACTCCATTGTGGTCAAGGCCCCCCAATCTGGGTTGGGGAAAGACAACACAACACCCTGGTAGACAAGGAGGGCAGATGTCCAGACATCTTCAGCAAGGTGCTTCTGCTCCTCCTCAGCACTGTCATTCAGGGTCACAAACCCAAGCCTGCATGGTGGCATACCAGAGGTTCTTCTGGGAGAAGGTGCTCTCCTTCATCCTGTGCCTGCCAAAAGAGCACTGCAACACAGCCCTGGCCATCCAGCAAGAAGCCTTTATACTCTGAGCACTCAACAGATATACTCCACCATGCACTCCATTGACTGTGCAGCTAAGGTGATGGCAGAACACAACGCCTGGCTCCACGGGCCTCACCGATGATACCAGGCAATGCATCAAAGGCCTCCTATTTGATAGATGGGACTCTTCAATGCTGGTGCTGAGGCCATGGATCACATAGTTAAAGTCCAACTCATGGCTAAGAGGATGGGATTTGGGGCTCTCAAACAGCAACCCAGGTTGTCAAGATCATTGGAGAGAAGATCACCAGGATCCTTTACATGTCCCAAGTCTCCCACCAGATCCTACAGGATGCAATCTCAATACTTCCCTACTCACCACAAATGCCCCTTCAAGCAGCAGAGATCCCAGCACTCTTTGCACAAGAAACAGGTGGGCACCCTGAGGTCACACCTTTGAATCCTCTGCTCACATGAGTCCTCAGCTGAACTTCCACTTACTAGATGCCCACAGCCTTTGGACACCAAGACTCTACCACCATTATTACACCTGATGGAACATCACCACAGACTCTTGGGTCCTTACCATCATTTGCCTTGGCTACACCATTGAGTTCTCAAGTACTCCTCCGATTGTTGTATTCTGGAGCACACCACCATCAGAAGCACTCTTGGAAGAGGTCTCCACCCTCCTCAAGAAGGGAGATGTGGAAAGGATCCCAGACTCATGTGTGCTAGATGGTTACTTCTTTCACTACTTCATGGTATCAAAGACAGATTGCAGTCTCTGCCCAATTTTGGACCAAAGTAGATTGATCAAGCTGAGGAAGTCCAAGATGGTGACCTTCTAGACCATCCTACCCTTCCTTCAACAGGGAGACTAGTTCACATAGGTGGACATCCAGGACACATACTTCCACATCATAATTTGCCCCCAACATCACAGATTCTTCATGTTCACAGTGGGAAATCCCTCTGCCAATATCAAGTGCTTCTGTCCAGTCTCTCCATTTTCGCAAGAATCTTCAGATGCATGGCAGTGGTGATCTCCTTCCTAAGTATGCATAATGTTAAGGTCTTCCCATACCCAGACAATTGGCTCCTAGTGTCTTCATCCTGGTCTACTCTGTACCAGGACGTCCACTTGACCCTTACCCTACTCCATGACATTGGCCTTGGTGTGAACCTGAAGAAGTTGGTCCTCGAAACCACCAGTCACTAATTTCATCTGAACTACTCTGGACTCCTGCTCAACTTTGGTGTTCCTGCTGACTTACTCTATGCATCTCTGTAAGGGATCGCCTCACATAACCCTAGTGCACAGCTCACTGCATCCAGAAACTTCTCATTCTTGTGGAAGCAACTGCTGTGGTGGCCTTCCTCTCCCACCTCTTATCCAGAGATTTGTAGTGTTGTTTCATCTGACACTTCATCCCTCAGAAACACCCGTAGGGTCTCAGGAAGATGCTTCCCCCAAGATCTTCCATTCCTTCCTCTGGTGGACCAAAGGGTGTAATCTTCTCACAAGCATGTTGTTTTACCTCCCAGATACTGAATGCATGGTTAGCACAGATGCTTCCATGACAGGCTGGGTAGCCCAGTGTGGTGGCATGGCTGTGCAAGACTATTGGTCCCCAATGGATGCCTCTCTTCACATCAGCACCCTGGAGCTCCTAGCAGTTGTCAAGGCCTTCAAGGCATTTGACAGAGAGCTCTGTGGCAAGGTAGTCCAAGTTATGTTGGACAACACCACAGTAGTCTGCTATATCACCAAACAAGGAGGCACACACTCCACCATCCTACTCCACTTGGCAACCTCTGTTTGGAATTGGTGCCTGCAGAGACCTACACTACACCCTGTAGTGGTCCATATAGTTGGCTCTGACTCCCTGAGCTGCTCCTGGGTCCTTCAGCATGAATGGTCTCTCTCTGAGGAAGCATTTGATCTCATTACGTGTTAGCAGGGCCACCTGACCATTGACCTCTTCACTTCACCAGTGTGCCAATGCTTCTCTTTCAGGCAGGAACCCCAAATCATTGGGCAACGTCTTCCTTAGAGCATGGATCAGTGAACTGATGTACCTCTTCCCTCCCTTTCCTCTGCTTGCCAGTAGGGCTTGATGAGGATGGCATTTGACACATCCCTTGAGAGCTTGACGTGTCAAATGCCATCCTCATCAAGCCCTACTGGCTGAGGCAACTTGGTTCACCCACCTCCTTCATCTCCTGAGGGAGGTTCTTTGGACTCCCACACACAGCAGACCTTCTCTCAAACTCAGATGGTCTGATCCTCCATCCCAATATTGGGATGCTCCACCTCATAGCCTGGAGGATAACACCAGGAGTTCACCATGGCTGGCCTCACAGGCTGCATGAAGGAGTCAGCCAGACGTTCCTATGCTTACAAGCGGAATAGGTTTGCCTCCTTTGCTGCCTCTAGGAACAAGTCTACCTCTCCCGCTAGCCTCTCTACCATGCTTCATTTCCTCCATCTCTGACAGGTTGATCTGTTCTTCTCCTCGCTAAAGGTCTATCTCAACCTGATTGTGGCTTACCTATTCAGGGCTCCCTCCTCAACCTCTCTTTTTTTCAGACCCCCTTATCAAGAGGTTCCTCAAGGGCCTGGCTCACCTGTACCATCCAGTGGTGCCATCAACTGCCTCAATCACTCTCTCTCACCAGGAAGTCCTTTGAACCCACAGCAACTGCCGGCAAGTGCCTGATCTCCTGGAAATCAGCATTGCTAGTTGCCATCACCTCAGTCAGGATAGCTAGTGAATTCACAGCCCCTAATCTAGTCTTCCACAGGGACCAGGTTGTCTTCCAACTGGATATAATCTTCCTGCCAGTATCCTATTTCCACCTGAACCAGAATATTATCCTCCCCACTTTCATTTTGTTTCTTTCTTTTATTATCAGCGCATATTTGCATTCTAAAATTTTATAAGCTTTCCATAAATTGCAAACAGTGCTTGATCATCCTACTCACTTTCTACCATCAACTTTCCTCAGCTCTAGAGCAGTCTCTACATTCCCTTGATGTTAGATATATCCTAGCCTATTACATCCAGAGACAGACTTCTAGGAAAGATTCTAGAAGGCTCCTCTGTTATGCAGCGGGGAGAGGCTGCTGAACAGACCTCAACCCTGCCTCAAGCCCATTGCCTAAATGTGCTCACACTTTGGGCTTGAGACAGATCAACACATGACCAGTAGGCAAAAGAGATGGAAATGTTGTTCAAAATCATAAAGTTTCTGGATGAATGGGTTATGTTACAAGGACAGCAAGTCAGTCACTAAAATTATACAAGTCACAAGTCGAGTCAGTGTGTCATTTGTTGCCGAGTCAAGTCCAAGATGAGTCGCCTATGACTTGAGTCCAAGTCAATCGACTCAAGTCTACATCACTGACTACCCCTGCTAATTTGGTATCATTTGCAAATTTAATAAGCTTGTCCTCTCTCACTTCATTTGAGTCATTTATAAAGATGTTGAACAATACTGGCCCACAGCAGAACTCTGAGGCACCTCACTGGTCATTTCTCTTTTAGATGAAGAGGGACCATTGCTGAGCATGCTTTGGGTCTGCTCTCTTAACCTTTTAAAAATCCATTCAACATTAACATTGTATAGCATATATTTTAACAGCCTGGCTGCAAGAATATCTTCTGTGACCTATTCAAAAGCCACAATTAGATAAAGGTGTACTACACTGACAGTGTTCCATTGGTTCACCAAGCTTGTAACTATATCAAGAGAGAGAGAGAGAGAGAGAGAGGTGAGTCTGGCATGACTCACTTTGGAAAAGTTCATGCTGGATTTCACAATTCCAGCATTTGTTTTGAAATATTCACAGACTTTCTGGTATTGATGTCAAGCTGACTGATAAGTAATTAGCTTGCTTTTCTTTTCCCTCATTTTTGAAGATGGGGACAATATTTACACCTCTCCGGTGTACTGGTATCTCTCCTGTTCTCCAATAATCCCCCAAGATTATTGGCAAAGTCTTTTGAGATTGCATCTGATAGTTCTTTCAACACCCTTTAATGCAATTCATCCAGTCCTGGAGACTGGAATTCATTTGGAGTAGCTAGGTATTCCTGTACTGCCTCCTTACCTATTGTGGGCTGAAGTCCTCTTATTACATCATATGTTCTATTTTTATTGGGCTGAGTACTCTTTTCCTTTCAGGAGAGAACAGAGGCAAAGCAAGCACTTGCCTTTTCTTTTTCCCCTATTACCATTTCACCATCATCATGCAATTTCATTTTTTTTCTTCTTGCTCCCTTCTCCTTTTCATTAATTTTAACCTCTCTAGCAAACATGAGTTCATTCTGGACTTCAACTATGTGTCTCTCTTTCCATGTACTAGCTGTTTTTATTTCTTTTTGATGATTCCCCCTCCTTAAAATTCTTGGACACAGAATCAGAGTTATAACGGGTTCCATAGGCCATCAAGTCCAACCTACCATATAGTGCAAGAAATCCAGCTACAGCATCCCCAGCAGGTAGCTGTCTAACCTCTTTCTGAAGATGATTCTATGATTCTGTGTCCTGAGAAAGAGACCCTACCACAAGTCTCAATAACTGGTTACATTATCAAACTGCTCTTACTGTCAAGAACTTCTTTCTAATATTCAGTCAAAATCTACCCTCCAGTAATTTAAAACCATTAGGCCTGGTCCTACACTCTGGGTAGCAGAGAACAAACCTGTACCTTCCTCACTTTGACAGTCCTTTAGATATTTAAAGAGTGCAGTCATATCATACAGTCATAGAATCCAGTCCAACCCTATACATTATATTCCTGGTAGCAATGACTTAAACTGCTCAAAGAAGATGCGTTTCTATAATATATAAAACGAAGATTCATCCAGAATATATAGGTGTTCCCTCAGTCTCTGGAGCTTGGTGAACAAGAGCTTGGCTTTCAGAACAAGGAGAACTGGCATTTTGCATAGGATTAGTGGAAGAGAAAGCATAGAATAAGTATGTGCTTTTGGATTAAGGCTAATAATTTGACAAAGCTGTTTGGAGGAAGTGAGTAGAAAGAAGAAAGAAAAAGGACAGAAGTAGAAAGAAAAAAGAGAGGGGAAAGGGAATTTTACATCCCCTTGTGACTGATATAGTATTCATTTATTCACACACACACACGCACACACATTTTTTCCCCACCTGTCTTTTAATATTAATGAATTTTTGTGAATTGGTAAGATAGTTATATTGATGTCCTACTGATAATAGAAATAGAATTAATTGCTTATGTTCAATAATAAATTAATTATTAACTATTAATTACTACTATCCTTAATAATTAACTTAAAAAGTAATTTAGATTAACTAATAAGTTAGTAAATTTACCAGTCTTAGGAAAAGAATTTGAGGGGAACTTGATTGGAACAGTAATTAATTTAACTGTATTAATCATACTACAGATCAGACAGTAATTAAGGAGACTGTGTCTATTATGAAGATATTTTTCTCCTTTTTTAAAATTGGTATTTGTATACAGAGATAGAATATTTAATATAAGCTTGGTTAATTAGAATATAGAAAATATAGAAATATAGAAAATGAGGTCTAGTAAGATTTGAACCTCAAGGGAGAAGAGACTCATTCAATGAGTTTCTTGAATATCAGAAGAAATTTATGAAAAAGATGAGATCTTATATATATCAAATTAAATAAGACTTAGCTGAATTGAAGAATCAACTGTATAACCTGCAAGATACTTTAGAACAGGTGAAGAAAGATATAAATAGCAGTAGAAAAGTTATAGAGATAAATAAAAAGACATATTTTAAAACAGAAAATAAAAGCCTCAGATACTGACACTGATAAGCAACTTGATCAGCTTGCCCTAGTTGAACAAAAACAAATAGAATCATGGATCAGAATACAAGGACTAGAGGAAAAGACTAATGAAGATATTAGGAAAAGGATTGTGCATTTATTAGCTGAATTTTTGAAATCATGGAAGAGGACATTGACAATGAAATTGACACAACCTACAGGGTTAATTCTGCCATTGCAAAAAAGAAAAAATTACCAAGAGATCCAGTTGTACAGTTTACTAAGAAGTCAACATTTGATAAAGTTATAGAAGAACACAATAGAGATTCATTGGAAGATGAAGGCAAACAGCTAATTGTATTGCATGAAGTCCCAATAAGAATTCTTAGGAAAAGGAAAGATTATGACTTCATAGTCACAAAACTCAAAGCAAATCAGATAATATTTAGATGAAATTGACTAGAAGGTGTAGTCTTCACATTTAACAGACAGACATTCAGGTTAAATTTGATAGAGAAGGCCCAAGATCTTTTACAAAGGTATAATACAGGTTTGGAAAGGGCAAAAACCTAACCCAAAATCAAAGATTCTCAAACAAGTAACAACTTAACAACTTAAGAGGAAGGAATATTAAAGTATTTGGATTTAAAATGTAAAAGATACATACCAGAAAATGGGAACACAGAAGCTACCAAGGAAAGAGAAACCAGTCTTATAGATTTGGACACTGAAGAACTGATTCTGGTTAAATCTAAAAAAAGATGAAATGTGCAATCTTAACTTGGAATGTGAATGGACTGAACGGATTGGTAAAGAGGAAAAAATTTATCATTACTTTTTAAAAAAAAAAAAATCTAGATGTTTGCTGTCTTCAAGAAATGCATTTTAAAAGGAAAGACACAATTTTTTTTTTATTAATTCTTGTCTTGGAGAAACAATTGTATCTGCAACATCTGTCAAAAAAAAAAGAGGTGTCTTGTATGTTAAATCTTTGCTCTCTCTGAAATTAGCTTTTGCTGATGATAATAGCAGATTTATTGGATTTGAATCTGTAATTGATAAGAAGTTACTTCTTTTGATTGGGATTTATGCCTCTTGTAAAGAAAACACATCTTTCTAAAATGAACTTAAAAATATTATCAAAGAGTTTCAATATGAAAATTACTGTATCTCAGGTGATCTTAATGGAGTGGTAGACTCCTACCTGGATAAAAGTACCCTAGACCTACAAAAGAAATAATACGGAAAACACCTGAAGGAATTTTTTCAATTAGTTGAAGAATTGCAAATGGTTGATGCCTGGAGATTTAAAGAACCCTTTATGAAGATTTCACTTTTTATTCAAATTGTCATCAGTCATGGTTCAGGATTGACTTGATTTGGATTCCTAAAGAATTTCTTAGTTAATATTTGCACTTTGTACATTTATTAAGTCATTCCTGACCACAAGCCTGTGTTCATATCTTTTAAATCCTGTGCAATCCAAAGAAGATGGCAACTAAATACCTTGCATTAAGAGAACTGTAGTTTCCAAAACAATAGTCTAAATATAAAAGTCATGCCCCATCTGGAATCTGAGAGCTTCATTTTGGGAAGGAAAATTTGGAGGAGGTTCTGAGAAGGGCAGCAAGCATGATAAGAGAAATGGAGGACAAATCATATGAGGAAAGGTTGAGGAAGCTGGCTATGTTCAGCTGGGTGAAGAGAAACTTAGAGAAAAACTTTGTTTTTTCCATCTTCAAAAAGGAGGTAAAAAAGAGAACCCAAACAATTACCACCCAGTCAGCCTGACATCAATACAAGGAAAGATCCTTAGCAGATCATTAAGCGGCAGTCTGTAAGCACTAAGAAAAGAAAAAAGTCAACATGGGTTTCTCAAAAACAAGCCATGCCAGACTACTTTTATCTCTTTTTGGATAGAGTGACTAGCTTGATGAATGAAGGAAATTCTGTCGATTTAGCATATCTTGATTTCAGTAAGGCCTTTAATAAAAGATCGCCTTGATATTCTTGCAAAAAAAGCTAGTAAAATGTGGGTTAGACAATGCTATTGTTAGATGGATTTGCAACTGGTTGACCAACTGAGCTCAAAGGTTACTAACCAATGGCTCCTTTTCATCCTGGAGAGAAGTGACTAATGGATTGCCACACAGTTCTGTCCTGGACCCAATGCTTTTCAACATCCTTATCAATGATTTGGATGAGACCACTTTTTAAACACAAATCAACAGTGTGATGTGGCAGCTAAAAAACCCAGTGAAATTCTAGGCTGCATCAATAGGAGCATAGTGTCTACGCTGACAGAAGTAATAGTACCACTCTATTCTTCTTTGGTCAGACCTCACTTGGAATACTGTGTCCAGTTCAAGAAAGGTATTCACAAGCTGAATGTGTCCAGAGGAGGGTGACCAAAATGGTAAAGGACCTGGAAACCATGACCTATGAGAACCAGCTTCAGAAACTGGGTATGTTTAGCCTGGAGAAGTGAATGTCAAGAGGTAACTTGATTGTCATGCTTAAATATTTGAAGGAATGTCATATAGAGGATGTAGCATGCTTGTTTCTGCTGCTCTAAAGACTAGGAGATAGAGCAATGGATTCAAACTACAAGAAAAGATATTCAACATAAACTTTAGGAAGAACTTATTGATGGTAAGAGCAGTTTGACAGTGGAATATGCTGGCTTGGAGTGTGGTGGAGTCTCCTTTGGAGGTCTTTAAGCAGAGACTGGATGGCCATCTGTCAGGAGTGCTTTATTTGTTTACTCCTGCATGACAGGGGTTGATCTGGATGACCCCTGTGTTCTCTTCCAGTTCTATGATTCTATGATTCTACTAAATTGGTAGTCTCTGATTTGGGTCCCTGATGCAATCATTGCTCATTGCTGGCAAGCTTCCAAGAAAGAAACAATTGTACCCAATGGCCACAAATTTAGTGCCAGTCCATGGTACGTTTGGAAAAAAATAGATTATTAATTATTAACTATTATTAATTTTAAAAAATAAAAAATTGCCACTCATGCACATAAGATAGCATGAGAATCACTAGTTTAAATAATTTCCACACACGTATGTTCATCCTATAGTCCTAAAGTTCAAAGGATGCACTATTTGTACCCATGGATTTTTTTTCTATATTCTGTTATTCAGGAAAAAGATTGCCACCAAATCTGAAAAAACAAGAAGAGGAAGATCAAGTGCTCTGCCTCTTATACTAAACCATGGATCAAAAACAAGTGGAGTATTTCAGAAGGTGAGCAAGGTGGTTTTGAGGTAGCTGTATGTTCCTTTTCTTGTAGCAAGGAACAAGGAGTGTGATAAATGAGGATTCTGGCTTCTCAGATTCTGAATTTAATCATTAAAAGTAGTTTTCTATTCTTTGTGAGTTGAAAAAAAGATACTGACAGAAGTCAAAACAGATAGGATATTCTTAATGTAGCCCATTAGACTTGTGATAGAAATAATGTGGCCTTCCAAATGTTGGTTTACAACTCCCAGCCTTTGTCACCTCAGCTGCTTGCACTTGCAGTCCAAAAATATGTGAAAGTCTGCATAATTCTCATAGTTGCATTACACCAATCGTCATATGAGTGTGAAGATGTGGATTTTCTGCTTTACCATAATCCATACCATGAGAATGCAGTAAGCATTTATGCAGCAATCTGTATCATTTACATGTACCACTAAATAAGTAAAGAAAGCTACCATCTTTTTATTCCAAATCACCTTACAAAGAAGGATATCTCTAATGACAAGCAAGAATTATTATTTTATCTGTTATGTGGCATGACACCTCATTTTCAAAAATTAGTGACGCATTCTAACCGGACACTCTCTCTCTCTCTCTCTCTGTATATATGTATATATACACATACACACAGATAGATAGATAGATAGATAGATAGATAGATAGATAGATAGATAGATAGATAGATAAATAGATACATATATAAAAATATAGGGGGGAGACAGAGAGAGAGAGAGGGAGAGTCCGGTTAGAATGCTAGGTTAAAGCCTTGCCATATGATACATGTGGTATGGTTTGATGATATACATGCAATAAGAATACAATGATCTCCATTCAGCATACTGTAGCAATAGACTTATGTCCCATTGCCCACTTCCAGCACTCCTTCAGATTATGCATGCTGTGCAGTATATGATGTACTATAGCTGGTACAATCTGATAGCAATTCAGGTTTTTGGCTAGTTCATGATGACTACTTCCTACAACGTGCTTGCTGCATACAATATTGGAAAGCATAACATAATCAGCAAGCATTCAAGTGGGCTTGTTTTCTGCTACTTCGTAGACTAGGACAAGGAGCAATGGATTCAAACTGCAGGAAAGGAGATTCCACTTGAACCTCAGGAAGAACTTCCTGATGGTCAGAGCTGTCCAGCAGTGGAATATGCTGCCTTGGAGTGTGGTGAAGTCTCCTCCTTTAGGGGTTTTAAAGTAGAGGCTGGATGGCCAT
Source organism: Iguana delicatissima (assembly GCA_948472985.1). Taxonomy (NCBI): domain Eukaryota; kingdom Metazoa; phylum Chordata; class Lepidosauria; order Squamata; family Iguanidae; genus Iguana; species Iguana delicatissima. Next base: position 167,485 of record CAOKZL010003240.1, on the reverse strand, counting down.
CTGTAGGGAATGCTTTGATGTGTGTTCTTGCATAGCAGAGGGTTGGACTGGATGGCCCCTGTGGTCTCTTCCAACTCTATGATTCTATGATAATCATCATGAACCATATCACGGAGCAATGCAGACATGTCAGTTAGCTACAGTGCCACTGCTCTTGTGTCTGAGAGATCCTCTGCCAGTATCATCCTCCACTATTACTGCTGCCCTGTAGCTGTTTCGCACATTTAGTCTGGCTCCTCAGCCAAAGCCTGTCTGACATGAGAGACTGTACCCACAGTAGTGCTGCCCTAAGCATAGCCTCTTGGCTCACAGAAGCACACAGTCCTGCTACCACGGAAAGGTGATGCTGTTGCCGTGCCATACACCCCACTGTATGGTATGGTTTAATTGACAAAATATTTAACTAGCATGAAATATAAATTATATCTCACTGTGTTGGGAGCTTGCTGATAAAGTGGAACTGGCTGCACTTGTGCATTGCAAAACCAGGTCAGAATGGGACCTCAGGGCATGACTAGGTTATTGCCAGGGAACCTCTGGAGTTAATAAACTTCTAGATGCCCCTCAATTACTCAATCTTTAGAAACAACAGTGCCTGAAACTGCTTCCATGGAATGACTGTCTTTGACCTTCTCCCTTTGTCCATTGAAACTCTCCTGTTGTCCCTTCACCTATCCCACCATTAAGAAGCTATCACAATTCCCATCAGTCCCTTTGTCACCTAATGCTAAGGACATTAGCTCATTCCAGACCCCATTGTCCCCTCTGTGGACTCCATTGTCTCCTCTGCCAGAGAACCATTAACACTTCCACCCTCAGGGTGGAAAAAGAGTATTTAAACCCTGGGTCTGCACAAGATAACTCATAATATTTTTGCCTGCTGGCTGCCATTCTGCTGTTCCAATTCCCATTTGTACTACCCTTGGACTCTCAGTCTAAGCCATATTGCTTCGTTTCTTCTCAGCTGGACTGGTACATATTGCCCACTTCACCATAAACTCCTGCTATCCAACTTTTCCTCCCTTTTCCTTCAGCTAGCCTTGTGTGATTGTGAAAGTGCTTGGATCATGTGTGTGTGTGAGAGAGAGAGAGAGGGAGAAGGAGAAGGAGAGAGATAATTAATTCCCCCATTAAAACACACAAGCTTACTTTTGAATCTTCATCTGTTTTTTCCCCTGCATTAGTACCAGTAAACACATACGTAAATGATCCTGTAAGGTTACCTTCCCTCATAGGAATCCTCTTTGAGCTCTTCCATGGAGGCATTGATACTGCAGGTGAACCACTGAGTCACCCATGTTTTGGAGTAACAGTACCATTGGTGGGTATACTGTTCTGCATTTTCCTTACTGCATAATTTGCTCCATTTTCCCCTGGTCAAGCACTATTTTTCCTTTTGTAAGAAGACTAAGACAAAGAAAATGTTGAGCAATTCCACCTTTTCTCTGCTCCCTGTTAGCATTTTCCATTTTTTTTCTACATAGTAGCCCTACTATTTCCTTGTTCTTCATTTTAGTACACACATAAACAAAAAGGCCCTTTTTATTTCTTTTATCCTCTCTAGGAAGCCTGGGCTCATTCTTCATTTGAGCTTTTCTGACTTTCTCCCTACATGTGCTGGCTACTTGTTTGAATTCCTCCTCTTTGATTATGCGAAAGGGATCTAGGAGTCTTCATAGACCACAAGCTGAACATGAGTCAGCAGTGTGATGCGGCAGCCAAGAAGGCCAACGCAATTCTTGGTTGCATCAATAGGAGTGTGGTGTCTAGATCGAGGGAGGTATTGGTACCACTCTATTCTGTATTGGTTAGACCTCATCTTGAATACTGTGTCCAGTTCTGGGCACCCCAATTCAAGAAGGATATGGATAAGCTGGAGCAGGTCCAGAGGAGGGCAACCAAAATGGTGAGGGGCCTGGAAGCCATGCCCTATGAGGACAGACTTAGAGAGCTGGGTATGTTTAGTCTGCAGAAGAGAAGGTTGAGAGGGGACATGATAGCCATGTTTAAATATTTGAAGGGATGTCATGTTGAGGAGGGAGTGGGCTTGTTTTCTCCTGCTCTTGAGACCAGGACAAGGAGCAATGGATGCAAGCTGCAGGAGGGGAGATTCCGCCTGAACCTCAGGAGGAATTTCCTGACAGTCAGGGCTGTCCGGCAGTGGAATGTGCCGCCACAGAGTGTGGTGGAGTCTCCTTCTTTGGAGGTTTTTAAGCAGAGGCTGGATGACCACTTGTCGGGAGTACTTTGAGGGTTTTCCTGCATGGCAGGGGGTTGGACTGGATGGCCCTTGTGGTCTCTTCCAACTCTACATTTCTATGATTCTATGATTCTATGATTTCCTCCCTTTTCCTTTTCTTGCACATGTCCCTTTTCAATTGCAATAGCATGTGTCTTTCTATACAATAGCATGTGTCTTTCTATACCGCTTATCAGCTAAGCACCCTCTAAGCGGTTTACAATGTATTAGCTAATTGCCCCAACAAGCTGGGTACTCATTTTACTGACCTGCAGAAGAATGGAAGGCTGAGTCAACTTGGAGCCCGGCAGGATTAAACTCATAACCTTGTGGCTGCAGTACTGGCATTTAACCACTGCGCCACCAGGGCTCAGTTGCAGCTCAGTTGAAAGTTCTTTAGACATTCATCCCAGATGCTTTAGATACCTCCAATTTTTTCCTCTTCATTGGAATCATTTTAAATTGTACCTTCAATATCTCACTTTTAAGAAATTCCCATCCATTATGAACCGCTTTTGGTATTCCTGACCCAGGAATACTAAATACAGGTTTACTCTCGGTATTTCCCTAAGTTTACTGAAATCAACATTCTTAAAATCTAGAATGGGTATCTGAATATGCCTGGCTTCCCGTTTCCACTGTATAACAAACTCCAGGAGAACATAGTCAATCCCATCTAAGAATCTCAGCACTTAGCCCATTAACTCAATCATTATTGTTGGCTAGGATCAGGTCCAAAATAGCTGATCCCTTTCTTGTCTCTTCCACCATCTGGCCAATAAAATTGTCTGCGAGGCAAGTGGGGAATTTGTTGGACCTTACATTCCTGAGAGAGTTTCATTTCCAATAATACCAGGATAGTTGAAATCTCCCCTTGCTGCTGCATTTCTCCTTTCTGAATGCTTAGTCATTTGTTCCTGGAAGGCATAATCCAAGTCCTCAGTCTGGCTTGGGGGTCTGTAGTAGACCCCCACAAATGACATCACTGTTGTTTCTTTGCCCCTTAAATTTTACTAAGGCTAGCTTCAAGGATTTAAATCATGGATCTCTTCACAGGTATAAGCATCCTTGACTGCTATTACTGCTCCTCTTCCTTTTCTGTTTGGTCTATTTCTCCATTAATGCTATATTCCAGTAATGAGACTCATCCCACTAGGTTTCAGTGATGCCTATTATATCACATTTGCTTTGCTGTGTTAAGAGTTCAAGTTCATCTTGTTTCCCATGCTCTATACCAGTGGTTCTCAACCTGTGGGTCCCCAGATGTTCGTGGACTTCAGTTCCCAGAAGCCCCAGCCACTATGGGTCAATGCTCAGGGATTCTGGGAGCTGAAGTCCACAAACATCTGGGGACCCACAGGTTGAGAACCACTGCTCTATACATTAGTGTAGAGACATCTAAGACTATGGATCATTCCCCCAATTGTTTATATAAGGTTTTTTTTTTCTCCCACTGCAGGGTTCTTGTACTGTTTGCCCAGTTCTCTGTACAACATTTGGTCTATTATCTCCAGCACTTGCTAAATTCCTGTCCTCAAAAATACTGCCTCGCTCCCTCTCCATAATTCAGTTTGAAGTCTTCCTGTTCAGGTTTGAGAGATTCTTAGTCAAAATGCTCCTGTAAATTGTTGTGCGGTGCAACCCATCCCTTGCTAGAGGTCCATCTTCATGAAGCCTCTGACCATGGTTCAAAAAGCCAAACCTGTCCTAGTAGCATCATCTGTGGAACCAGTTGTTCATCTTCACTATATTTCACTCCCTTCCTAGGCTGTCTCCTTCAACTGAAAGAAGAGGTGAAATGACAACCAGTGCATTAAGGTCCTTCAGCTTCCTACCCAGAGCCTTATAATCTCCTGTAATCTCCTGAAAGTTATGGTTATGTCCCACATGAATCAAAAGGAAGGGGTAATAGTCAGTGGACTTGATGAGTTTTGTCAGCCTCTCTGTTACATCACAGATGTTTGCCCCAGAGAAGCAGAATACCTGTTGAGACATCCTGTCAGGCCTCCAAACCACTGCTTCTGTTCTCTTCAGCAGGGAGTCTGTTACCCCCAGCACACGTCTCCTCTAGGGATTGGCAGGGGCCAATCCATTTGCTGAATCCTGCTGAATGGAAAAATGTTCCTTGGGCACATACACTAGAAAACTTTAAAGTTGCACAGAACACTAAATTCGAAATCCAGTGTCACTGCTTTATAAATAATTGCACTATTTACAAAATAATTACATACTAATAGTTTAATACATTTCACCTGTAATGTAGATGTCACAAATTTGTACTTATTGCATGTCCATTCTCTTGTCCCTTTAAGTTTAGAGTTCCTCTCCCCAGACCCAGCCGTCCACAGCTGTTCTATTATTAGTAAATTAGACAGTAATTGTTCAGTCCCTTAATTCAGGGGTAGACAACATCTGAGATCTGGAGCCAACTTATGTCTCTTGCCACCACCCTGTTTGATATGCTGCAGAGATCTGATGATGTAGCAAGAAACAAAAAAGTTACTGCTGTCAAGTCATGCAATACACATCTTACATTTGTGCAGTGGACTGGAAATATAGAACAGCTGATTTATCCCTCTTGCTTTGTTTTGTTTGATTTGGATCTGTTCTCTATCTTACTAATATCATCTTAATACCTGATTTTATCTTCTGAGATATTAGGTACCCCTCCTGGTTTGATTTTATGAGTATCCTTTCTATTCCTTCACCCAAGTTATTTACTAAGGTGTTAAACAACACCAGATCCAGGACTCAGTCCTGTGGAATCCCACTTGTGACTTCCTTCCATGATGACAAGAAGCCATTGGTAAGCATCCTTACTGAAATCAAGCTATGCTATATCGACAGCATTCCCCTTATCTGCCAAGATTGTAACTGTCCAAACAGTCTCATGTGACCTAATTTTTGGGAAAGATATGCTGGCTCTTAATAGTTACAACAATATTTTCTAAGTTTTTTACGGTTGTCATTAACCACCATCAAATTGACTTCAACTTATCGTTGTCACCTTATCATCAACAGCCCTGTTTAGGTCTTGCAGACTCAGGGGGTTGCCTTCCTTGATTGGATCTATCCATCTGTGATGCCCTCTTCCTCTTTTCCTACCACCTTCCACTTTACCAAGCTCTTTTCTAGTGAGTAATGTCTTCTCATGATATATCCAAAGTATGACAGTCTTAGTTTAGTCATCTTGGCTTCTAGAGACAATTCAGGATTGATTCACTCTAGAATCCATTTATTTCTCTTTTTAGCAGAATTCTTCTCTTTTACAAGCCAGTTGTTTAGTTAATTATTTGTTCTGATATCTTTACTGGTATAAACATCAAGCTGACCAAATACTGGCAGCTGCTCAGGTACCTCTTTCCCTGTTTTTTCAAGATGGAGACAACACTTGCAATTTCTACTCTGCTGGGACCTGACTCTATTCACCAGGAGATTTTAGTCACAAAGTCCATGATTACATTTGAAATTTCCTTTAGCATCCTTGGATGCAGTGTATATGGCTCAAATTCATTCAAACTATCCAGGTGTTCCCACATCATGTCTTTATCCATCTTAGGTTTCAAGCTACTCCTTGCAGATCTTTTTCAATAAACTGAAATGGGAGAGGGGTACACAGAGGTAAAGCTGAGTGCTGAGCAGTTCCTCTTTTCTTTTGGTCATCCATTAGTGTTTCTCCATGAAGATTTAGTGTGCCTTTCTTCCTCTTGCTTTGTGGAAGTCCTTAATTGCATCATATGTACTATTTGCATTGTCCTTCTTCTGGGAGAAATCCAAGACAAAGTTGCTGATGAGTAGTTCTGCCTACTCTCTGTTCCCATTGGCATATTACCATTTTCTTCACTCAGTGGCCTGACCATTTCTTTGTTCTTCTGCTTGCTGTGAAAATAGTCAGACCCGTACCCCTTTATATTATTTGCAACTTTTGTTGGAAGTCAGGATTCAGTCTGTATTTGTATTTGTATAAAAGAATATTTGTATTCTTTCTTGATGTTTTCCTCTTCCTTAATTTCTTATGTATGTCTCTTTTAAACTTTCGGTCACCTGAAATATCCTTATGTAGCTACCCCCGATTATTTAGATGCTTTCTACTTTTATTTCTCTTTTGAATTGTTTGTGATATTAATATGTCACATTTAAAATACTTCCATTCATCATGAACTCCTGTCTTTTTTAATAGTCCCACTCACATGCTTTCATCCAGTATTTTCTTAAGCTTTCCCCCCTCTAAGCTTAGTTTGAAATTGATTACTTTGGATGTATGTGTGTTTCCAGACAGATGGCTCCCAGTGATAAAGAATATATAAATATAAAGATATATTTAATCTCTCTTTCTATATATATAATTATATATATAAATATAAACTATATATATAAATATTATATATTTTATGTATTTATATATATAAATTATAAAGGTCTATAAAGAATATATAAAGAAGGATATTAAGCAACTATACTGTCTTTCCCTTCTTTAGCAGTCCTTTTCTGATAAGAAAAAGGATAGGAGGTGCCATAGGAAAATCCAAAAGGGTTACAAAAATAAAACATCATTTCCTGAAACTTGTAAAATTCACAAATGAGGCAAAGTGACTGTACAACAACAACAACAACAAAACTTGTCTGGAAGCATTGTTCAACGAAGTTTATTCAGTGACATCTTCCAATTCTATTAATTTATAGTTCTTATGGATTCATAATATATTCATCCTATTATTTTGCATAGGAAAAGGAACTTAGTTCTGTTGTTCACAACTCAAAAGAAGATGGAGAAAAAATTAGAATTGGATCAAGTCAGCCCGATTCCTATAGTAAGTAAAAGATTATATTTTGAGTTTCTTTCAGTTTGAAATGTAAGTTTTCTTCCAAATAGAAACTTTGCCAAATAGTTTGGGAAGATGTGAACAAAAATCATACAGGTTTCTGAGTCTGCCCACTGTACTTCACACTTCCCGTCATCCTGGCTTGTGGGTGCTGGGTTTCAGAAGGGATATCCACACTGTGGCATTTGCAATCAAGAGTTGCACCCTGTCTGAGGCCATTTCCGCACTACGCTGTTACATTGTTCTTATTCCACTTTCAGTCTCCTGTGGAATTCTGGGTTTTGTAGTTTTCTGAGGCCAAAGAGCTCTTTGGCTGAGAATACTAAAGGCCCCTCCCTAACTACAAACCCCAGGGTTCCATAGGATGTGGAAAGTGGAATAATAGTACTATAACAGTGTAGTGCAGAAATGGCCTGAGTTGAAATCCATAGAATTTGGATTTCAGGAAGATGGGATATATGAGGCTACAAGAAAACCATCTCTAGATAAGAAGAGACTCCCACAAAACAATATGTAAATCCTGTTTCCAGGGTCATGTGAAGATCAGTGTGAGAGAGATCGATTGCTAAACAGTAAACCCACCAAGATACTTTACATTGTAAATATTTCTTATATTAAATTGGGAACAATTAGATAACTGTGGGACAGGAGTTAGGCCCTTTCCACACGAGAAGAGGAATTCGCGTAGTGACGGTTCCAGCCGGTTTTTACCGGGTTTTTTTGTATCCGCGCTAATGCGCGCTCTCTATTCATACGTCTTATGTTTGATCCGTCTTAGCGCGGTTTCAGAGATCCACACGTTGCCGTCCTGACCACCCCCGCTATTAACATAACCTCGCCCACTATGGCTGTGATAGGCTGATTTCGATTTGAAGAAATGGCGCGTTGCGTCGGTACATACCCGCGCATGCGCGCACGTACGTATGCAAGGTCCTCCCCCAACGCCTCCCGCCTTTCGCCGCCACCCCCCACCTCTGGCTAGTGCGTTGGTTGGTGCCGGTCGTTGTGCTTCCTGCTTCGCCGATTTTCTGGCTTGTTCGTGGCTTTGCGATGGAGGGCGAGGTTCTCGATGACCTGGTCAGGTTCCTGGGGCCCTTTGTTGCGGTCCTGGGTGTAGTGGTGGCCACCATGCAAGAACAATGGGCCAGAGATCGAGCGAGGAGGTCCAGGCTCCATCGCGACCATGAGGAGGAGGACGTTTTCTATGCGCCCCTTCTGAGAGGACACTCGCGGCGTCTCCCACGCCCCAGAAGGTGGTGGGTCAGGGAGAGGATGCGGAGGACATGGTGGGCTGAGGAGGTGCTTGCTAAGTGGGACGATGACCAGTGGCTCTACCACTTTCGCATGACGAAAGCCACCCTCTTCGAGATCGCCGACCGTCTGCGTCCCACACTTGAGAAGAAAGCCACAGAAATGCGTCAACCCATATCTGTGGAGGAGAGAGTGGCGATTACCGTGTGGTGGTTGTCAACGCCGCTTATATATCGCAAAACGGCGAACACCTTCGGCTTGGGGATCTCCACAGTCGCTGTGATTGTCATTGAGGTGTGTCTGGCGATAGAACAGGTCCTCCTGTCGTCCACCGTTTCCCTTGGAGACTATCGCAGAGTGAGTACTCTACATCCATCCGCCCTCTCTCCCTTCCGTCCTTCCCCGGCACCCCAACGTCTCCCGGTGACGCTATCTCAGCCCAGACCGTTCCGGCCACCATCCCTGCACTGGCCACGCCATGCGCGCGGCCATCCGCGGCCCTCCGTCCCCTCTCCCCACCTCCATCCACCCTTCCCCCTCCCGCCCTCTCTCCCCTTCCATCCTTCCCCCGCGCCCCGACGTCTCCCGATGACGCTATCTCAGCCCAGACCGTTCTGGCCACCATCCCTGCACTGGCCACGCCACGCGCGCGGCCATCCACGGCCCTCCGTCCCCCCTCCCCACCTCCATCCACCCTTCCCCCTCCCGCCCTCTCTCCCCTTCCGTCCTTCCCCCGCGCCCCGACGTCTCCCGGTGACGCTATCTCAGCCCAGACCATTCCGGCCACCATCCCTGCACTGGCCACGCCACGCGCGCGGCCATCCGCGGCCCTCCGTCCCCCCTCCCCACCTCCATCCACCCTTCCCCCTCCCGCCCTCTCTCCCCTTCCGTCCTTCCCCCACGCCCCGACGTCTCCCGGTGACGCTATCTCAGCCCAGACCGTTCCGGCCACCATCCCTGCACTGGCCACGCCACGCGCGCGGCCCTCCGTCCCCCCTCCCCACCTCCATCCACCCTTCCCCCTCCCGCCCTCTCTCCCCTTCCGTCCTTCCCCCGCGCCCCGACGTCTCCCGGTGACGCTATCTCAGCCCAGACCGTTCCGGCCACCATCCCTGCACTGGCCACGCCATGCGCGCGGCCATCCGCGGCCCTCCGTCCCCCCTCCCCACCTCCATCCACCCTTCCCCCTCCCGCCCTCTCTCCCCTTCCATCCTTCCCCCGCGCCCCGACGTCTCCCGATGACGCTATCTCAGCCCAGACCGTTCTGGCCACCATCCCTGCACTGGCCACGCCACGCGCGCGGCCATCCGCGTCCCTCCGTCCCCCCTCCCCACCTCCATCCACCCTTCCCCCTCCCGCCCTCTCTCCCCTTCCGTCCTTCCCCCGCGCCCCGACGTCTCCCGGTGACGCTATCTCAGCCCAGACCGGTCCCGCCGCTATCCCTGCACTGGCCATGAAAGAAGTAATGTTTGTTTTTTGTGTTGCCACCCATTGCAGGTCATGGATGGATTCCATCGCATGGGATTTCCCCAATGCATTGGCGCGGTTGATGGTACACACATTCCTGTGCGGCCACCTAAAGGAAGAGGGGAAGAGTTCGTAAACCGCAAGAGCTCCTTCTCCATTCTCCTGCAGGGGATGGTGGACCATGAAGGACGCTTTTTGGATATTGTCCTTGGCTTTACAGGCAGAACGCATGACGCGTTTGTTTTCCGTCACTCCTCCTTGTGGCACGCCATGGAGGCTGGACGGTATGTTCCTGGGAACCCTACCATCACCATAAATGGCGTTTCCGTTGGTCCAGTCATCCTCGGAGATGCAGCGTACCCCCTGTCAAGGTGGTTGATGAAGCCATACGGAGGGGCCGTGGACCCAAGGAAGTTGGCTTACAACAGGGTTTTCAACCGCTGTCGGAACGTGGTGGAGCGGGCCTTTGGAAGGCTCAAGGCACGGTGGGGCTGCCTCTTAGCTCCCCTAACCGTGTCCGAGAAGAACTACCTTCCCGTTATATCCGCCTGCGTGGTCCTCCACAACATCTGCGAAGTCAAAGGGCCACATCCTGCACCCCGACCTTGCTCCCCCCACCTCTGCGCCTCCCACAAACACGGGATGACTTCCGACCCCACTCCTCCACCAGGAGGCTCCGTGAAGGGGAAACACGAATGCCATTGCAAGCCTTATTGCCGAGGACAATGTTCAGTCCTAGATTTGTAGTTTTCTCCCTTGTTTGTAATTGCAATTAGAAGGTGTTTTGCCCCTCCCCGTTGTAAATACTTTCCTCTTTACAAATAAACTTTACACTGGTTTTGTTGCAAAAATAACAGGGATTGCTTTTATTATTTCAAAAACACAAAAACAACATGAATGGCAAACAATAGTACTGACTTCAAAGGAAAACAAGATATATGGCAACTCCCCTTTCATAGGAGAAATAGGAAACATATAACTTTAAACAGTTAGATCATGGATATTGCTAACAAGTTAACGGGGCCATATTTGTACCCATCCAAATGGGCAGGTAGGTGGGGAGATGCATTTCTCAAGGGCTGTACCTGTGGCAGGGTCTCTTGACCCTTGGGAAATGTCGTCTTGCCACCTGCTGCTGGGAGGAGGTCGATGGGCTTCCCCCCATTGCAAGGCTCTGGCCTGGTTCGGGCTCAGTTTGTTCGGAAACCACACTGCCATCATTCCTGGGGAGGATTGCAGCATTTCTTGCATTCACTGCATCCGCGATTGCGGACATAACCCTGATACATTCCCTAAGCAGGGAGAGCAGCTCCCTGCGTTCTTCTGTCGCTGTGGCACTCTCATGCTGGAACTCCCTGGCACGCATGTCCCTGTTGAGCTCCTGCTGCTCTCGTATGAGATCCATGGTAGCTATGGTAGCAGCGGGAAGGTTCTCACTACGCCCCGCTGCAGTGGTCCTATGGCGCGACATGCGTAGTCTGGACCGCGGAGACAAGCCCGCGGCGGTAGTGCTGCGTGTCACCTCTGCTGTACCGTTGCTTGCCTCATCTAGGGAGAGTGAAAGCAAAACGGAAGTAGCATTGTACTGGTTAATGGGATGTGATTTTTGAAACGTAACACGACATTCCTGTGAGGGCCGCACAAAACTGCATGCCGGGCAGCGGCAAAGCCAATCACATCTCTCATCATCCCATGTAACATCAGCTCTCGTGTCACATCTCACTGAGGAGTGACAGCCACAGCGAATACCTAACTTTAGGAGAAATGTGTACAGGGAGAAGGGAAGCAACAGGAACCGTGCATGCAAACAATTATATGTCTAGTTTCATGGATCCTGCTCACTCGTGAGACACCAGGCTTGACTGTTGTGCAAAAGGTCCAGCAGGAAGGTTCCTGTACCTTCCGGCCAACACCTCTAGTGCTATGGTGACAAGGTGTGGAGTAAGGGTGGTGGTTAAAAACTCACCTGTACCAGTGGTGCTGTCATTTTCCGCTCTAGATGTCCCGGGATGAACTGGCGTGTTGCTGGCGTTGTCCATGCCTGCATCGGGGGATAGGTTACGAGGTGTGAAAGAACAAGTCTGCTGAGAATGCATTCTGCATGGCTCCCGGCGGCCCCCCTTCCGGCCTTCCCCCCCCCCATTGACCTATGCACATTGATATCCAGCTGGAAGGGACCAGGCACATATTGCGCGCCGTTTGCATGCTCCCACACCGTTAGCATACCCAGAGACCCACAGGAATCCAAGAGTTCAGACAACTTGACCGTTTTGGGGAGCAAAAGGGCTTGCTATTGAGTTACTGAGTAAGTAGTGATGCAGGAATTGAAAGGTAGGTAGCATGCACATTGCAAAAGCATTCTTTCCGCTTCATAGCAGCCATGCCCAAGGGCTATTGCAACCCAGGGAGATAAAGCGAAGCTTATATGTTTGTTGCCACACTAACAACCTGCCTTACCTGATGTCTCCACATCAGAGGTATCCGGGGAATCCCCAAAAAGCTCCTGGCTATGGGCACGCTCTGGAGCACAAAAAGGGAAAGGAATGGGTGGAATTTCCATGCATAGATGAGTTAGTGATACAAAACCAAGATGAGGGTACCCCTCTTAACATTCATACCTTCTGATGCTGCAGCCCCCTCCACTCCGTGATCCCCGTCCTCTGCAGTCTGTAGGCTCGCGATGACCCTTGGTGGGTGTGCACCCGCGTCACCACCCAAAATTCGCGACAGCTCCTCGAAGTAAGGACAGGTAACCTGGGACGAGCCTGTCCTTTTATTTGCAGTGACCGCATGACGGTAGTCCAGCCGCATCCGCTTGGTTTTTGTGGGGCATTCTTCCGCTGTCCTTTTGTGCCCTCTTCTTTCCATTTCCCTGGCTATTTCTTCAAATATTTCGATATTGCGGTAGCTTTCCTGAAGATCCGCCTGGTACTTCTGTTCGCCCCACACTTCAAGGAGATCCTTTACCTCGGAGTGGCGCCATGCGACCCCCCTGCCTTTTGCCCTGCTTCTCCTCGGGTTGTCCTCTCCCTCTCCAGGGCTGGACACATTTCCCTGGCTTGCATCTTGGGTCGCCATAGCCACCTTCAAGAAAACTCTTCCGCAAAGTTTGGCTGACCACGAGGTTGCTAGTTCCGAGTAATGGCTTCCTCCTTGTCGCCCCAGCGCAGTTTCTCCCGGCGACACTTCGCACATGCGCAGCGGCCACCAGGACTTGGCACGCGGGACCCCCACAGGAAGGCGGTGGAACTGCAGCCTTCCTGTGGGCGTGTCGGGGCGGAAGTAGGAGAGATAGGTAGAGTGTGGGAGTTTTTAGATTTATTTGTTTTTATCCTTTTATTACCCTTTTATTACCCTGCTGTCCCTTTAGGTAGGTAGATAGGTAGATAGATAGATAGATAGATAGATAGATAGATAGATAGATAGATAGGCAGATAGATAGATAGATAGGCAGATAGATAGATAGGCAGATGGATAGATAGATAGGTGGATAGAGGATAGATAGATAGATAGATAGATTAATAGATAGGAGTGTTAAGGTAGATATTATATATATAAAGAGAGAGAGAGAGGAGGAGAGAATGGAGCGTGAGGGTACCCTCTGGGATGATTTTGAAACCAGGGAGATGCTGGCTATGGTGGAGTGGTGCAGAGGGGTCAACGTACTACTCCGTAGCACAAATGCCCCCAACAGGGAATACTATGAGACCATTGCAAGGGGGTTGTCACGGCAGGGGTTCGACAGGACGGCCGCGCAGGTCAACTCTAAATTCAAAGCCATTAAGGCGGCGTTCTATGACTGTATGGAACGCTTTAATGGCCACCCACCCCATGCAGCCAAGCCTCCCTACTTTCGAACCATGCTGCGGCTGTGGAAGTCTGCCGGGCGCCCCTCCTGGCGTGGCCGCAGAAGAGGACGTGAGTACCCTTGACAACCATCCCCCTCCCAATGAACAAGTGATGGTCAATCAAACGGTGGGGGGTTCCTTGTTCCCCCATTATGTGAGCACACACTGACAGCAGCATGTGCCACTTCCCAGGTGCCAGACGCCGTGCGACCAGGCAAAATGTTGATGTCGCCGGGCCCCCAGAGAGGGAAGGCAAGTGCAACACCTCCATTTCTTATGAGATTCCCAGCCCTGTCCCTGCGTATGCAAACACGTGGGGAACTGGTGTGTTTTACGGGAGGTCTGCCCGCTGTTTTGCAAAGGTTGAGAGCTTTGCTTTTCCTGTTTCTCCAGAGCCTGAAACAATCGTGCTGGGGGACACCTCGGGCCCTGGGGAGGAAAGTGACGTTGGAGGTGCAGGGGAAGATATAGGTAAAACATGTGCAACAGCTTTGGCGTGAAAACTTTATTCACAGCTAGGAAGTTGATCTGTTTCCGGGGCAACATCTGTTTCCCGCTTGTTTCTATTTCAGCCACAGGCGCACAAGCAGAGAGCCCCGCTGGTTCCTCCCCCGGTCACGGTGACCTGGTAATTGATGTGCCAGGGGAAGAGGAGCAAACAGCTGACGGTACAGTAACCACCTATGTGGGAGAAAATGTGGAGATTAGATGCACAATTGCTGACAGGGATGTTGAACAGTTTCCTTCCTTTCGCAGTTGGCGCACTGTCCGCGGTGGAGGAGCGACAGGAAGACTTTCCTAGACCATCCTCACGCACAGCTGGCAAGTATCAAAAAATTACTCCGCGGAAGATGGCACACATGGAGGCCCACTCCAAGGAGTGCCTGGTCGCCAATGTCATCTTTTCTTTCCAGGTCCATCCCCCAGGATCTGAGGTCCATTGCAAATTCCTTGATGGCGGGGATGACCACGCTGGAAAGGAAAACTGCCAAGATGTGTAAGTTAGTAACACGGGTGGCCATGATGGAAGGTTGGCTACGGTGCTTTCACCAAGCGTGTCAGCACGGCGTCCTAATATCTGCTCTCCCACCCACAGATGAGTCTGCACAGAGAAGCCTTTCAGAGGTGTCAGCTGCCCTCGATAATTCGTATGCAGAGATAAGGAGGGAGCTGCGGGACCTCAAGAGACAGATGAGGAGGGGCAACCTCCTATAATGTTTTTTGACCTTTGTTTTCTGTTTTTCTGTTATGTTGGGTGATAATTTTATCTAGTTATTTAATAAAATATATTTCTCTAAGCTTTCCTGTGACTTGTTTTCAATGGTTGCATATAACCAGTTCACCCCTGGAAGCAGTCTACAGTTTGACCTGGATCCACCCACCATAGCAAGGCAGGTGTGGAAAGCACTTGAAGATCATGTGAACAGGCCCCAAATCCCATGCTAACCTGGAATGCTAAGCAGGGTGCGTTAGGATTTAAACCTGGATGGGAGACCACCACTGAAATCCATTTTGGAGAACTGGATGGAGGTTTTTCGCCACGGAGTGTTCCTTGTCTGATCCCTCTCTCAGCCTCGAAGGACGGGCCACCGGGGATCCACCTGCGAGGAAATAGTGGGTTTTGGGGAGGCTTGTGTACACAAAGCAGATGGTCATCTTTCTGTCCGGAGCACCCCACTTAGCCCCCTCCTCCCCATCCTGCCAGACCGCGTCCCTGTCGTGGCCCCCACCAACCGCCCACCAATCAGGCTCTAGTTCTGTTGGAGCAAGGGATGTCAGTCGGGTCACACTCTCTCGGCCTCAAGTGACACCAACTGCAAATCAATCACGCCGTTCAGGGAGATAACTGGTCGGGCTGAATGCATGGGGTTTGCAGGCCCCCCAGCTAGCCACCCCTTCACACTCATTTCGGTCCATTCTGCCCAATGCAGGACATGGCCCCCTGCCCCGTTTTCCCTCATGTTCTGGGCAGCATTTCCGGGGGACAGTCAGGGTAGCCCCACGATGCTTTTTCAACATGAAGGCGAGGCTTTCCGTGGCCCCCCTTGCCCCCCGGCTCACACATTCAGCGCTTTGTGGCGGGTTGCGAAATGACGGTATTAGGGGAGACTTTCTAAAAATAACCCCCCCAATATGCCGCCGCGGAAGAATCCACAGCCCCCTGAAGCTTCCAGGCCCCCACTGAAACTCCAGGTGGCTGTGGATCTTTCGCTTTCATCCGCGGTAGCAATGGGGGGCGTTCAAAGAAATAATCCCAATTTGCCAAACCTGCAATTGATATCCCCGCAGCGCTTCTTCAAAGTGAAGGCGCCATTACTCCGAGGCTTCCCGCGGGACCCCTTGGCGGCCACCATGCTGCCCTGTCCGTTCAGCGCCCTCTTGGCAGGGCGCCGAAGGGTCCCCATCCACTGCCACCGCGGCCCCCCTTGCCCCCCGGCTCACACATGCAGCGGTTTGTGGTGGGTTGCGAAATGGCGGTGTCACTAGAGGCGACTTCCCAAGAAATTCCCCCCCCTACCCCCACCCCCACCCCGGATAGGCCACTCCAGATGAAGGCAATAAATCCACAGTCCCCCTGAAGCTCCAATATCCCCACGGAAACATCAAAAGGCGATTTTAAGATGGACTGTAAATAAATAATTCCAATGTAGCGTACCTGCAATGCTTTTTTCTTTTTCCTGCTGTGGGCTCTCGCTAGCGAGGATTAAAAAATGGCGCCGTTCGGCTCTTTGTGGGGCGGGCCAACCGCCGAAGCTGTCCACGCCCACGACCCGCCCCCCGTTCATCTCAGGGGCGAATCAGCACGTATCTGCGCTTCCACACAAGTGAGCAAGAATGTGATTGCGCGGATCAGGGGGAAAAGAAACACTTTTTTTCCGGTTTTTAAAAAGCACGTGCAAGCACAGTTGGAGACGTTTCTGAACGGATTGACGTGTGGAACTTGGAAATTAAAGACGACTCAGCGCACTTTAAGGTATGGAAGACCTCCGTCAGATATCGCGCTACACTGCGCTAAAACGTTTTATTACCCCCGTGTGGAAAGGGCCTTAGAGTAAGTTATCTGAAAAACTGTCCCTCCATGTAAGCCTGCCTCAGTTTTGAAATCTTCTAAGTAAAATATGTTTTCTCCCTACCACCCTTAAAGGCATGTTTGGTAGGGACGTGAGAGAGAGCCTTCATGGTGGCTGTTCCCTGGCTATGGCGTTCATTTCCAAAGGAGCCTATGCTGGCCCTCTCTCTGCAGCCTATAACAAAAGTTTTATTGGCAATGAAAATGAAATCACTTGGAAAGAGTGGCCCCAGGAACCTGTTCTCAAATTGGTATGTCCCATTTTTCCTGTTTTACAAATAATTTTAACCAAGAAAAGCCCAACCTGCTTATCAGTGCTTATGAAGGAAGTTAGGCACTAAAATTATCCAAGCTAAGCTCAGATATTAAATTTATTGGGTGTACTCTGTTTTTTTCCAAAGCTGTACATGCTATTTTCTCTGCATTGTTGTCCTTTTGTATATCCTCTTCCTTTCCTGCTAAATTAGGTTCTCTTTTTTTCTTTAATATTATTGACTTCTCTATCTCCAGTGAAATTCACAATTCTTTGCAAATGACAGAAAGTTCTCAAATACAAACTGGAGCCCAGTGTGTAAAAATACAGTCAGAATACAAAATACAAAACACAATCAGCAATACCGAGTCTTTCAAAATGCACCTTTAGAATAATGATGATTATCGTTATTAGAATAATAACTAGTGTATTTACCCAGCGTTGTCCAGGATTTTATTTTCTCATACATAATACTTGTTAGAAATACCTTACTTTACCTTAGGAGTTAGATGCGGTCGAAATACACAGATTTGAGATCCTGCGTCCAGTACCTATAACATTTGCCCATATTCCCCAATCCAATCTGTATGCAGAATTATTAACATAAAGAGGTTGGGTTCTTGAGGGAATACACCGCCCTCCTTGCTGCTAGGCCTCATCTCCGTAGCAACTGGCCTGAGCTCTCTTGCTGAGAATTCTAAAGGCCCCTCCTCCTGGTCCACATTTCAAATTAGTTTCCTTCTTTCCTTCCTCTTTCTTTTTCACCAATGACCTCAACCATAAGCAAAAATATTAGATGGGTAGAGAACCAGCATGGTGGAGTGGTTTGTGTATTAGACTATGACCCTGGAGATAAGAGTTCAATTCCCCACTCAGCATATCACACACTCTTAGCCCCAGAAAGCCCTCTGATAGGTCCGCCTTAGTCCTGTCAGAAATCAGAATGGACAGAATGTACAAACTTTTATATATTAGGTAAGTCTGTCACTATCTCAGCATTGCTGATAAAGGCCTCATCTCCATAGCAACTGGCCTGAGCTCTTTGTATAAAAATTCAAAAGACCCCTCCCTGAACTGCCAACCTCAGGATTTCATAGAATCTTCACAGCCAGCCAATCATATGAGGTCTTCTCACCTCACACAGCCAATCATATGAGGTCTTTTCCTGTCTGATGCAGACAAACAGACAAACTCACAGAAAAACTATATAGTAGATGATACCTTGCTCTTTGTGTCTGAGAGAGCATCAGCCTCTAAGAAACTGGAATTATGAACAAGTATAACCATATATAGCTTCTGTCTGCTAGTAGACAAGTCATTAGAAAGCGGATTTCAGTAAATTTAGGGAAATATTAGGTGTCATCCTGTGGTCAGGCATACTAAAAGAGAAAGGAGTTTATGATGGATGGGTGTTTCTTAAAAGTGAGATATTGAAGGCACAATTTCAAGCAATTCCATTGAGAAGGAAGAATGGGAGGTGTCTAAAGAAAGCAGGATAGATGTCTAAAGAACTTTCAAATGAACTAAGATTTAAAAGGGCCATATACAAGAAATGGAAAAAGGGGGAAATCACCAAAGAGGAATTCAAACAAATAGCAAACAAAATGTAGGGAAAAAGTCAGAAAAGCTAAAGTGGAGAATGAGCTCAGGCTTGATAGGAAGCTTAAAAACAATAAAAAGGGCTCTTTTGGTTATGTCTGTAGCAAAAGGAAAAAGAAGGAGATGGTAGACACACAGAGAGGAAAAGATAGAAAAGTGGTAACAGAGGACAGAGAAGAGACAGAACTACTCGAATATCTTCTTTGCCTTGGTTTTCTCCAAAAAGAAAAACAGTGGTCAACCCGGAGAAAATGGAACAGATGATGTAGTAGGGGAAATGCAGCACAGAACAGGTAAAGAGGTAGTACAGGAGTACCTGGCTACTCTAAATGAATTCAAGTCACTAGGACCAGACGAACTACATCCAAGGGTATTAAATGAACTGGCAGAAATAATTTCAGAACCACTGGCAATAATCCTTGAGAGTTCCTGGTGATCAAGAGAAGTGCCAGCAGA
Organism: Iguana delicatissima; assembly: GCA_948472985.1. NCBI lineage: Eukaryota > Metazoa > Chordata > Lepidosauria > Squamata > Iguanidae > Iguana > Iguana delicatissima. The sequence goes on along the minus strand of CAOKZL010003240.1, from coordinate 148,479 downwards.
CTGGAGGAAGGCAAACATTTTCCCCATCTTCAAAAAGGGGGGGAGGACCCAAACTATTACCGCCCAGTCAGCCTGACATCAATACCAGGAAAGATCCAAGAGCAGATAATTAAAGAGACAGTCTGTAAGCACTTAGAAAGGAATGCTGTGATCACTAAAAGTCAACATGGGTTTCTCAAAACGTAAGTCATGCCAGACCAATCTGATTTCTCTCTCTCTCTCCCCCCTCTCTCTCTTTTTTTTTTTTTTTTTGATAGAGTTACAAGCTTGGTGGATGAAGGCAAGGCTGTGGATGTAGTGTATCTTAATTTCAGTAAGGCCTTTGACAAGGTCCCCCCATGATATTCTTGCAAACAAGGTAGTAAAATGGTGGATCAGACAAAAACTATTGCTAGGTGGATTTGTAATTGGCTTATCGACTGAATGCAAAGGGTGCTCACCAATGTCTCCTCTTCATCCTGGGAAGAAATGACTCATGGAGTGTCACAGGGTTCTGTCCTTGGCCTAGCATTATTCAACATCTTTATCAATGACTTGGATGATGGAATAGAGGGCGTGCTCATCAAATTTTCAAATGACACTAAATTAGGAGGAATAGCTAATCCCCAGAGGACAGGATCAAAATTCAAAATGACCTTGACAGATTAGAGAGCTGGACCAAAGTTAACAGAATGAATTTCAACAGAGAGAACTGTAGGGAACTACACTTAGGATGAAAGAATGAAATGCACAGATATAGGTTGGATGATATCTGGCTTGAAAACAGTACGTGTGAAAAGGATGTAGGAGTCTTAGTGGATGACAAGCTAATAAAACCAATGCAATTCTGGGCTGCATCAATAGGAAATTAGGAGAAGTAATACTTCTGCTGTGGTTAAACATAAGCTGGAATATTGTGTCCAGTTCTGGAACATGTCCAGAGGAGGGTGACCAAAATGGTGAAGGGTCTGGAAACCATGCCCTATGAAGAGCAGCTTAGGGAGCTAGGTATGTTTAGACTGATGAAAAGAAAGTTAAGAGGTGACATAGTAGCCACATTGAAGTATTTGAAGAGATGTCATGTTTGAAGATGGAGCAACCTTGTTTTATGTTTCTCCAGAGATTAGGATATGGAGCAATGGATTCAAACTACAGAAAAGAGAACTCATCTACACATCAGGAAGAATTTCCTTATGGTAAAAGTAGTTGACAGTGGAATATGCTGCCTTAGAGTGTGGTAGAGTCACCATCTTTGAAAATTTTTAAACAGAGTTTAGATTGCCATTTGCTGTGGGTGCTTTGAGTGTGTGTTCCTGCATGGCAGGAACTCGATGGCCATTGTAGTGTCTTCCAACTCTATAATTCTATGATTCTATTAGTGAAAGACTGCCTTCTAGATTTCCTGTGGGCATTATGAGTACATACCATGCCCTTTGGACTCTGCAGTGCCTCTGCAGTATTCAAGCATTTTCTGAATGATGTTTTTTGGGATTAACTTAACTGCTTTGTGATCATTTTGATGACATCCTAATTTACTTCCCCCTGACAAATCCATAATAGCTACGTGTGGGTGGTGTTTTAACACCTATGAAAGAAAAGTGTGCATGCAACTTGCCAGCAGTACACTTTCTAGGGTATCACATCTCACCCACAGGCATTGAAATGGAGTCAGCCTAAATGTAGACCATCAAATCCTGACAGTCTCCTTGATGTATGTAGGATGTGCAGATGTTCTTGGGCTTTGCCAACTATTTTTGGAAGTTTATCATGGACTTTGCCCAAATCACATCACCCCTGGCAGAGTTACTCCTGTCCCATGCATGTTTCCAGTGGAATCCCAAGGCTTAAGAGTTGTTCTAGTATCTGAAGCAGCAGTTCACCTCTGAGCCAATTATCTAGCAGCCAGATCTCCAAACTCCTTTCACCATAGAAAGAGATGTCTCAAAAGTGGCCATAGAAGCAGTGTTGTTACAACCGCATCAGCAGCTGCTATCTTGTGCCTACTAGCCTGGCCAACTAATCCCAGCCAAATGTAATTATTCTATCTGCATTAAGAAGCTGTTAGTAGTTAAGGCAGCTTTTGAAACGTGGAGGCAATTGTTGGAGGGAGCTATGCATTCAGTGGAAGTTCACAATGATCACTGCAACCTTCTAGACAGCTTAAGAACTTAATCAGTGACAGTTCTTTGCCTGATTTAAATTAAAAGTCACCTATATCTCTTGGTCCCACAATCAGTTAGCTAATACTCTATCCTGCAGATCTGAATATACAATGCTGAAAAACCAGGAACCGATCACAACCATTCTCCATCTAGAGAACTTTGCTGCAGCACTGAAAGCCTCCATTACTCTGGAGTAATTAAAGCCTTCAACACATTTGCTTAGGCCCAATGTCAAGAACTCTACCAGCCACAAAAGAAAAGTCTCTATGCACTGTTCAGGATGGACTTCTTTACTGTAGCAATTGCCTTTATGTTCCCCCAGCTCCCTATGAATAAATGTTTTGTACCAGTGCCACAATACTTGGCCTGTGGGGCATTTTGGTCTGTTTAAAACCCTTCCCCTTGTGACTCAGGAATTCTCAAGGCCTCAAGTATCTGCAGACATTGATCACTATATTCAGGCCTGCCCAATCTGCCATTGAGCAAAGGATCCACCTTGCAAGCCAGCACGTTTGCTGTAACTCCTACTAACTCCTGCAGGGCCTTGGAAAACTGTATCTCTTGATTTCATCATAGACCTTCCACTCCCAAGGGACTCTACTCCCATCTTAGTGGTAGCAGACCTGTTCATAAAAATGGCTCACTCCATACCAGGAATGTCTTCTGCCAAGGAAACGCCACATCTGTTTCTCCAGAACATTTTCTGATTACATGGTCTATCTAAGGGCATTGTTTTGGATCAAGGTCCCCAATTCACAGCCTAGTTCTGTCTGTCAAATGTTGATCTCCACTTATCCTCAGCATACCATCCATGGTCAATGGGCAAACAGAATATACCAATGCCAAGCTGAAACAATTCCTCCAGTACTATGTAAATTGCCAGCAGAATAATTGGACAGAATTACTTCCTCTGGCCAAATTTGTTTATAATAATTTGCAGCACTCACCTACTCCATTCTTTGCAAATTATGACTACCATTCTAGGTTCTTCTTTCATCACCATGAACTGGCCTGGCTTCAGAAGATATTAGATATCGTTTGATATCATAATTCGGTCTCATTGTGCCACCCTTGGCCAAGTGTTTGTGAGGCCCCCGAACAAGCACAGAACCAGGCATGGCCCTTAATTGCTGAACTTTCCTTTCTCCACCTAGGCAAGCCAGACTCAGCTAGATCTTGCTCTAGGAGACCTCGCTAGACAAACATCTCATTAAAGGTGCATGCTACTACAAAGAGCCCTCTGCCTCGAGCAGATAACTTGATGAGCTAAATGCTTAACTGCCCAGGCACGCTGCATCTGCATACTGGTCGTTCCTTTGTCGATTCAAACTTAACTCAATCATGTTAAATTCTGACCTTTCGGAGACATTGTCTTGCGCCCAAACCTCATTGTTCTCTCCCAAGTACAGACTAGCCCACGGTCATATTTTCCCTCATAAAACCCCCCAGTTCTGAGAGCTTCCTCGCATTGCTCCGGACTTCCATCCAGCCTCGCTGCTGCTCTGACGAGCGAACTCCCCTCGGCCACCACGCAGAGTTTCTCCACTACCATCTTCAGCTTCTTCAGGACTACGAGAAAGGTGTCGTATCACCCATTTCCCCCGAAAACTCTCATTTCTTATTTCTTAGTTAGCTGTGTGGTTGTGTTGTCTTAAGTGTTTGTCTTTAATAAAACATCATTTTTGTTACTTTAAACTTGTCTGGCTGCTCTTCTGACCTGACGCTGTAGGCATAGGGCTGCAAGATCCCTGCTAAGTTACTCTGCCTCTCATTCAGCTTAAGAGAGTGCTCGAGTTAATTTCCCCATCTTTGTTGTTGTTTGGTGATTTGGGCACTCCTCCCAGGACCCCCAGCACACAGGGTAACAGAGTGGTGGAGCAACGCGGGCAACCCCGCTACTCCTAATTTGAGAAGGAGTCGCGAACCTCCTCAAATTGGGTGGTACCGACCTAGGGAATGATCAGTTGAGCTGTTTTAGAACGCAGGTAGGCAGGCAAGTGTGTGCGTGACTTCTGTGTGTGTGAGTAAGTCTATCGGGTGGAAATTTTTTCCCCTTTCTTTGTCTTGTCCTGGGAACCACCTGCCCATCTTGGGTCTATCGTGGGCTGGGATTCTACGTGTTTTAGGCCTAGGATGTCAGGAACAGTCCACACGCATTCAACATCTTAGGAGCAAGGGACTCGAAAAGTACGGAAGGAGCAGCTCCCACTCCTTCCTTCGCCCCTTTGAGTTTTCCCTTGAGTTTTGCTTGTTGGTATTGGAGAAGGTGCGGGTGCGTCCCGGCTTCTCACTTCTCGGGTGCGTCCGATTTGCCGGCTTGTTAGGAGCGGGTGGTGAATCCCGACCTAGCTTTAGGGTTTAGCGATTTAGCCTGAGGTGGAGGAGGCGCCCCTCACCCAGAAAACCAGTTAGGGATGGTTCAGTTCTTGTTTCCTTGCCCCTTTTCCCCTGCTGCTTGGCCAGGTGGTGTTGTAAGTTCCATTGGGTTCATTTTCCCCCTTCAGGCAGGCGGAGTACTTCTGAGGGTTCCCTGGGTCTAGGTGACCTCCCTGTCCCTGAACCGTTGCCTTGTCCTTTTGTCCTCAGTGCTGCCAAGGTGGAAAACCGGGCCTGAGTGTAGAAAAGTGACTTTTGTTTGGGCAGGCTGGAGATAGGTTCCCCTCCCTCTTCCCTAGAATAGTTCCACAGAGTTTGTCTCCCGATTCCCCCAAGGGTCTCGGTGGCCTTCCCATCACTCCAGTTCCTGGTCCCATGTTTGTTTAGTGAGTTGTTGTTGTTGTTTTGTGGTAGAAAATGGTTAAGGAGAGCTGCATTGCTGTGAAGGACCTCGTGTGTGAGGAAGAAGTCTGAGGGAAACTCTAGAGATGGGTTTTGGGTAAAGGAAAGTGTCCCTGGAAGGACTCTGTCTTCCAGATGGCTGACCCCTTTACCTCTCTCCAAGAAGCGTACGCCCTGGCGTGCAAATCAAAGAACCCATTTGGGTCTTCGAAGGATGTGTTGGCAGCTTGGGGACTTTGGCTTGTGGCCAGAGACGGTAGCAGTGCCCTAGTTGAGACCGGGGGAAGCTAGCAGAAGTTGAGAAGGAAAACGCCCGGCTTCAGGCCGAGATTGAGACCTTGCGGGTGGACAAAGTAACTTTTGCGTCTGTTGCGCAGGCCTCAGTCCAGAAGCTTAATGACCTCACGGTAGTGGCCCAGAATTGGGAGGAGAAAGCCCATGCCTTAGAGGCTGAGCTTGATCATGCCCAGTCTGCGGCTAGATTCATGGTAGGACAGGTAAAGGAACAAGAGGCAGTGAGCCATGCAACCTGCCTTAAGCAAATTGCTGCACTGGAAAGTCAGCTCCAAACATGTAAGGCTTTGATTTCAGCTGTGTGCCCAGAGCTGCTCCCAAGTTTTGCACAAGATTTGTCCGAGGAGCCCTTGCCGGAGGACGCTCTGGCTTCCTCCCCTCACAATCCGGACTGGGATGCCCTTAAGGCCCCAGTTCACCCTGTTGAGACCAGGTCCATCACACACAGGACCATCCCTGCAACTGAAGGTAGTGCTGAGACCCAGGAGACGCAGGTCACTGAGACTAGGGTCCTCTGGCGTGCCACCGAAGCCAAGGCAATTGCGGACCAACTGGGTCCCTTGAATCGGTCCACAGGCATCACATGGCTGAACGCAGTGACGCACTCTCACCTGATGGCCAATGTTCAGGACCTGACCCAGCTGGCCTGGCTTTGCATGTCACCATTGGAGCTTCCTACTCTTGAGTCAGCTGTGGCGGCTTGAGCCCTGGTTAGGCTCGAGGCACACAGGTGGATGAGCAAGATAGTGAAGATCCTCTGGCCCGGACAGAGTGGTAGCATGCTGTACGTCATGGAACAGCAGGATCCTCGTGAGAACCCTGAGGCTTACGTGGCGTGGAAGCAGCTGCTGGCCATTTTGTCTGAGAAGGTCCCCCTGACTGCCCACGGATACAACTTTGACCACGTGGAATTCAAGCCTCTGTTGTACGGAGGCTTGAACCACGAGACAAAGATGGCCCTGGGTTTGGTGGATCCGGCCACGACATCTTGGGAGGACTTTGGGAACAACCTCCGTCGGGTTGCGAACCTGTTATAGGAGGCTGGCTCCCTCCGACCCCCGTTAAGGCCCAGAAGAGAGATGCCGGGAACTGGGAACCCATATTGGATGTGACATACTCCAATTATGGGCCTCACGCCCAGCACAGAAAGACCGCGCCAAATTCCGTTCCACGAGGGAATTAGAACTCGCACCCCACTCCCAGACAGGACAGGCAGTAGCAAGGGAGGGACACCTGCAGCCAGCCCGACAAGGCAGGGAACCCTCCACAGCAGCCCATTGCCCCCAAACAGCCCTCTGAGTCTGGCTCTCCCCGGGAGACATCCGGTGGGTACGATCCCATGGCCGAGACGTACTCCTCGGACAGAGCCAGGATCTGGGGCATGCTCCGCCGGTTCAGACTGGACATGAGCCAGTTCGACAAGCGGCCCACGTCAGAGCTTCTAGAAGCTCTGGACAAACAGCTTGCAGCGGGTGGTAAACAGCCGGTCCAGGCCGTGACGAACGGCCCTCGCCTGGCTGGATACTACCCGAGCTTGGACTTTCAAGACTAGAGGTGCCCTCGGTCCAGGAAACTTCCCTGCAATGTTGTTGCCAAGCTGTGGCCAGAAAAGTGGGGAAGGTTCTGGGTGAAGGCAGGCATAGGGACCGAGGCGGGAAAAACTCCTGCCACCCTGTTAGTGGATTCTGGTGCAGCTTTGAACGTGCTGCATCCCAAATTAGTCAAACGCGGTGAACCCACACCCGAGCGTGTCCAGCTCTCTGGATACGGTGGGGGGGTCACCTTGCCCAAGTTTGGAAGGACATTCCAATGTCCATAGAGACGTTTTGTTTTCAACTTTGGGCTTGCGAGAACCACGGTGAGGACGATGGCCTTCTGGACATCGGCTTCCTGCGGGGAAACAGGCTTACTGTTGATTATGCAAACGGGCTTCTGTGGAAATTAGACCAGGGACCAGAAAAGATTTCGGCTGTGCACCGATGTGCCGTTATTAGGGCTCCCACCCCGTACATTGTGTAACTAGTGACCCTTGGGTAAAGGCTTTCCCGGAGCTTTGGATTAAGGATAAAATCTAGTGCGGGAATGTAAAGGAGGCTTGTGTCCTAATAGAGGGCCGAGACCCCGCCGCCTCAAAAGCAATATAAATATCCTACTGAGGCTGAAGAAGGCATTCGGAAAACAACAGAGGGGCTCCTCCGGTGGGATGTAATAACCTCAATGCAATCAATTTGTAATGCACCCTTGTGGCCAGTCTTAAAATCAGATGGCAAAACGTGGAGGATGACCGTAGATTTTTGAGCTCTAAACTCTTTGACTCCTCCCGTAGCGCCAGTTGTGGCAAAATACAATGAAATCCTGTCCGCCATTGCAGTAGGAGCAAAATATTACAGCGTAATTGATTTGGCGAATGCTTTTCATTCCATCCCACTCCACGAGGCATGTTAGTATAAATTTGCCTTCACATTCAGGGGCCAACAGTATGTGTTTAAATGCACGCCCCAGGGCTTCCATTCCAGCCTGAGCATTTGTCATGCGCATGTGGTTAAGATGTGGAACAAGCTGCAGTCAGCTTCATGGTCCCATGTCCTATCTTATGTAGACGATATTTTGGTGCATTCCGTCTCCGAGGAAAAGACCCAGGAGATTACTCAGGAGGTGCTAGGAATCATTCGAGACACCAGCTTCAAGGCCAATAGGGAAAAAGCTCAGCTGGAGTCCACTGAGGTAAAATATTTAGGTCTTTGTCTAGGCATCGACAGTCACACACCCGATGCACAGCGGGTGGAGGTGATCTCGAAGCTGCCAGCCCCTACAGATGTGCACTCCCTGCGTTCCCTCCTCGGGACGTTCAACTTTTCTAGGGACTTCATAGAGTCTTTCGCTGCCAAAGTGAAGCCTCTGTATGCCCTACTAAAGAAGAATGCCGAGTGGAACTGAGGACCAGCTCAACAACAGGCGTTTGCACAGCTTAAGGAGGACCTGATGAGAGCGCCAGCTCTGGCGCACCCCAATATGGCAAAGCCGTTCCTTGTCCAGTTAGCCACCTCTGACAGGAGCATAGGAGCGGTCCTATCACAACAACAGAATGGCACTCAGCGTGTGACAGCTTATGCCTCCAAAAATCTGGATCCACACGAGACCAAATTTAGTCCTTGCGAAAAGACCTGTCTTGCTCTTATCTGGGCTCTAACCCCCCCACACACACCACTTAAATACATTCTTTCTGGGCAGGTCCAGAATGGTCAGGTGTCCAACGCCCCTATTGCCAAATGGACTGTGTCCCTGGTGACTCGTGGGGTGGATTTTCAGAAGCAGCCACAGGACCCACCAGCTCCATATGGTCTAGTCATGACTGGAGCCATGCATGAGTGCCCTTTACCACCTTTATATGTCAACGACCGGCCAGTGGAATGGGGAGCCTCCCTTGAGGAAGCTCAGTTACAGGGCTTTGTGTGCTGGTTCTGTGATGGATCCTCCATGCACGTGGATGGTAGCCCATGGACAGGCTATGGAGCGATCTGTGTCGCAGACTCCTTCACCCTACAGGGGAAAGCCCGGCCACACTCTAGCCAAGCGGTGGAGGTACAAGCTCTGAAAGCTATTTTGGAGCACGAACCGCTTGACTGCCCCCTGGCCATCTATACAGACTCCGACTAGACGGTTAAGGCTGCAACCATCTGGTTACCAATCTGGCTCCAAAATGACCTCAAAAGGTCTGATAGCCCATCTAGAGAAACGGGTCCGTATTGCAGCCCAACTTGAGGAATGGGTAGCTCATGTCAGGGGACACCAGAAAAAGGGTACGGCTACCTGCATTTGGAACATCAGGGCAGGCGCCATAGCACGTGACGTAGCTTTACAGGACGATGGGGCTCCCATCACCGCCATTAATGTGAACCCAAAGGAACAGTTGATCCCTCCTATGTTGGATCTCAGGGATTTGCAGAAAGGGGACTCTGAGATCTTGGAATTGGCCCGGAAAGGCTCGGATGAGTCTGGCTGGTTCCAGATCTCCCAATCGGACAGAGTGTATTGGGCCATCGATGCCAGTGGCCAGCGCCACTGGATCGTACCCAAGGACCTCCACAGCGATATTATCCAATTTGTGCATGAACAGGGACACCGAAGCTGCGGGGTGACCTTGGATCGGGTTCGGGACACCGAGTGATGGCCGCAGGTTAAACAGGACATCGACCAGTGGGTGGACAACTGTTTGGCTTGCGCTATGGTCAACCCTGACCCCACTGGTCCCAAGGCCCCCATCCAACATCAGTGCATCGAGGATCCCTGGCCACGCATTCAAACAGATTGCATAGGTCCTCTCCCAACCACTCAGCGTGGGAATAAATATTGCCTCACGGTCATCGATCCCTTCAGCACGTGGATCGAGGCCTTCCCTTGCCGAGACAATACTGCAAGCGCGGCAGCGCGCTTGCTCTTTAATAAATTTGGATGCGGTGGGGAGTGTCGCGGGACCTTGACTCAGATGCCAGGCCCCAGTTCACTGGTGAGGTCACCTGAGAACTGTGCAAGGCCCTGGGCATTCGCCAGCGCTTCCACATCACCCACCATCCTCAAAGTTCGGGACAAGTCGAGAGGACGAACCACTCTCTGAAGGAGGCCCTTTGGAAGATGGTACGTTCCTCCGGCAAAGACTGGGACTCAAAGCTACCCATCATCCTAATGGCCTTCCAAGGCATGTAGCGTCCCACGGCTTCACGCCGCACATGATCATGACAGGGCGGAAGATGATGCTGCCCGAAGCATTTTGGATAAATACGGGTGTCCTCTTTGAGTTGGAACCAGTGGTTCTCAACAACGAATGGGTGAGAAATCTGGTCAGCCATCTCAGTCAAATATACCAGCAGGTCGCAGCCCAGTTGGGCAAAAACCTGCTAAAAATGGATAAGAAGTTGGGATGGGTCCACCGTCCCTGCCAGTGGGAGGAGAGTCAGTTGGTCCTTTATAGAAATTTCTATAAACAAACACTCCCTCGCTGCCAGGTGGTTTGGTCCTGTCCCCGTTGTGAAATGTGTTTCACCCGCAGTATATGAAGTCTGGATCCCGAGGAAGAAGGGGGACTGGTTCAAGTTCTTCCACGTTTCCCAGTTGAAGGAGTGGAAGGGCCAGCCAGTCAACCCTAAGAGATTTGTAAACAGCGAACCAATAGGGGAAGGAACTGGGAAAGCCCCCATCCGTGTCATTGCCCCCCAGGTTTCTTTGAACTAATGAGAAATACCAGCCATTAATTTGTCGGAGACATTTGTCTCCATCTATGAGGCGTTCGACAATGGTTGAATGGCCCCAGTCTGTGCGGAGCGGAGGTGGAGTGGTGACCCCTCCGAGCTCCCGGTCTCTGTACATAGTCGCGCCCTGTAGATAGTTTGGCTTGTTTTGGTGTTGTTTAGCTTGTTTCCCTTGCTGGTTATTTCTTTCTTTTACACTGTTTTGGGTGGGAGACCAACGGGTTGGCTGACCCGAGGTTCCCTGAGGTGGATCGGGCCCACAGAGTCAGCCCTGATGCCCTGAGGAGAGGGCATGAGTCCGACCAGGATGCCAGCATTCTCTCACTTTGAGGGATTACTTTATGCAATGGTGTCCTGGGACGTGCGGGCGAGACGACGAGGGTCTAATGACCCTCTCAGAAGAACCAGCTCTGACTCTGGAGTTCCAGTCTACTGCCCAGAATAACCTCCGCCTTGGAAAGGCCTCTCGCCTCCTTCTTTCTGCATGCTTGGATTGTTAGGGTGAGAACAATCTGAGCCACTCCCTAACACAATTCGACTGTGAGTTCCTAAATTTAGGTCTACTCTCTGACGCCTCATATGGGCCGGAGACCCACACAATTGGCAGGACGTCTGGCCCCGGTGCATTGTTCCCAATCTGCATATGTTAATAGAACATTTGCATACGTAGGCCCAACCATCCTGGACAATCTCCAGTAGCATCAGCGTCTGCTCTAGCGATAAGCAAGTGTAGCCTGCACTTGTCTCGGATTGGTTTCATTGTCTATCTTTCAACTTGTTTGGGAGTCCTCGCCACCAGGCGAAGGCCAGAGTATAACTTAGTTCAGCTTAAGACCAGAACCCAACCTAGTCATACTGAGTGAGTGGGTACCACTGCCATTGCAAAATAGGTAGACAGAGTGCTTCCTGGTGAAATACTGTATGAAGCACAGTGTGCATGGCCGGCCTCAGGTGGTCCATCTGATCCCTGAGCTTTGTAGGCCCAGTCCACCACAGCATGGTACCTCCTGCATGGAGGCCCCCTCTACCGAGGCGCAGTCAGACAGCTTTCCACCTTACAGTGACCAAGGTCTGAGACAGTCACCCTTGTCTCCTCCATGTTAAGCCATTTCGCTTGGCATATCGTTAAAGACCAATCGCGGCTCCCATCATTGCCAAATTTTGAGGTCCAGAATTCGAACCCAGTTCCCAGCAGGCTTCGAGCCAGCAATTTGGATTTGCTATAACCCATGTCAGTCCTTCCTTCCGAGAGCAATAGGTCGATGGTTCCAGATAGCCGAGGCCATCCCCGGACTCGTCAACCAGCCCCCGGGCACTGTGGGGGTGTGTGTGTGAGTACAGAGACGTTGCGATTCCAGTCGAGGACCCAAGCCCGAGATCACAACTTGTTCCCGTTGCTGCAGTTGGGGACCCCATCCAGCCACTCCTCAATGAACTTCATGAACTGTGTTGCCCATATCCGGACTGTAGAACCCGTTTTCCACTTGGACTATTCCGCTGCCACCTTTGCAAACCACCTCCTGCAAAGAGCTAGTATTTCCCAGACTAGCTTGACTACGAACTTGGACACTTTTGCCATTGTTCCAGACCCACATGGACTTATTTTGCCGTTTTTGCTCCAGATTCCAGACTGTTTCCGGAGGTGTGTGCGGAGACTCTTGCTTGCACCTCACCTCCTCCGGACTATGAACTCTCAATCCACCATTCACATTGGACTATTGATTTGCCTTCATCTCCAGACCCTGCATAGGATTTACCGCTTGGTTATTACTCATTTGTTATTTTCCATTGCTCTGGTACCTTTCTACATTGGTGAGAGGGTGCTGTTCACTGGTTGCTGGTTATTGATATTGCTTGCTCATTGTTCATTGATCATTGCATTCTGCTCACTGCTGTTGTAAGTTTATGTTTGTCTATGTATGTGGTTAGGATTAGGATGTTGTTAGTTTAGGGACTGCTTTTTCAAGATAGAAATGTTGCAAAACACTTTTCCTGAAGTAGTGATACGACCCTGGAATCAGTAGCCCTCTATTCGGCCCGAAATTCATTTCGAAATGTGTAATTGGAAAATGATCAATTTGGGTCAAATTGCCCGTTTTCGGGGGGGGGATTGTTATCACCGTGAACTGGCCTGGCTTCAGTAGACATTAGATATCATTTTGATATTGCAATTCAGTCTTATTTTGCCACCCTCAACCAAGTGTTTGTGAGGCCCCCGAACAAGCACGGAGCTAGGCATGGCTATTAAATGCTGCATCATTTCTGTTTACACCTAAGCAAACCAGACACAGCTAGATCTTGCTTTAGGAGACCTCCCAAAACAAACACTTCATTAAGGATGCACGCTAATAGAAAGAGCCCCCTGCCCCGAGCAGGCACCCTGGCGAGCTGGACACTCCACCGCCCAGGCAAGCTGCATCTGCATACTGGTCGTTCCTTTGTCAATTCGAACTTAACTCAATCATGTTAAATTCTGACCTTTCGGAGACATTGTCTCGGCCCAACCCTCATTGTTCTCTCCCAAGTACAGACTAGCCCATGGTCATATTTTCCCCCATAAAAACTCCAAGCTCTGAGAGCTTTCTCAGATCGCTCTGGACTTCTATCCAGCCTTGCTACCGCTCTGACAAGCGAACTCCCCACGGCCACCATGCTGAGTTTCTCCACTACCATCTTCAGCTTCTTCAGGACTACGAGAAAGGTGTCGTATCACCCATTTTCCCCAAAAACTCTCATTTCTTATTTCTTAGCTGTGTGGTTGTGTTGTCTTAAGTGTTTGTCTATCTTTAATAAAACATCAATTTTGTTACTTTAGAACTTGTCTGGCTGCTCTTCTGACCTGACCCCATATACATAGGGTTAAAAGATTCTCACAAAGTTACCCTGCCTCTCGTTAGCTTAAGTGAGTGCTCCAGTTAATTTCCCCATCTTTTGCTGTTGTTGCTTGGTTATTTGGGCGCCCCTCCTGGGACCCCCAGCATGCAGGGTAACATCTGTTCTTAATAAAACATCATTTTTGCTAGTTTAAAACTGTCCGACTGCTTGACTGACCTGACCTTGTAGACATTGGGTAAAAGATTCCGCTGCGTCGCCCTGCCTCTCGTTTTGCTAACTTGTGCTCTGAGCTAATTTTCCCCACTTTTATTTGAGCACGTTTGGAGTCCCTCACGGGACCCCCAGTAAACAGGGTAACAGAGTGGTGGGGCAACACGGGCAGCCCCGGTACCCCTAATTTGAGAAGGAGTCACGAACCTCCTCAAATCAGGCGGTGCCGACCTAGGGAACGGTCAGTTGAGCTGTCTTAGAATGTTGGTAGGCAAGCGTGTGCGTGACCTCTGTGTGTGTGAAGTGACTCTATCGGGTGGAAATCTGTTCCCCTTTCTTTGTCTTGTCCTGGGAACCACCTCCCCATCTTGGGTCTATCATGGGCTGGGATTCTATGTGTTTTAGGCCTAGCATGTTAGGAACAGTCCACACACATTCAACATCTTAGCAGCAAGGCACACGGAAATTACGAAAGGAGCAGCTCCCACTCCTTCCTTCGCTCCTTTGAGTTATTCCTTGAGTTTGGTTTGTTTGCATTGGAGAAGGCACAGGTGCGTCCCGGCTTCTCAGTTCTTGAGTGCGTCCCGATTTTGCTAGCGTGATAGGTGCGGGTGGAACCCCGACCTGAGTTACGGTTTAGAGGTTTACCCCGAGGTGGAGGAGGCGCTCCTCACCCAGAAAACCAGTCAGGGATGGTTCAGTTTTGGTTCCTTGCCCGTTTTCCCCCACTGCTTGGCCAGGAGGCGTAGTAAGTTCCACAGTGTTCGTTACTCCCCTTCAGGCAGGCGGAGTACTCCTGAGGGTTTCCTGGGTCTAGGTGACCTCCCTGTCCCTGAACTGTTGCCTTGTCCTTTTGTCCTCAGTGCTGTTGAGGTGGAAAACCGGGCCTGGGTGTACAAAAGTGACTTTGTTTGGGCAGGCTGGAGATAGGTTCCCCTCCCTCTTCCCTAGAATAGTTCAGCAGAGTTCGTTTTCCTTCAGCTCCCCCAAGGTTCTAGGTGGCCTTCCCATCACTCCAGTTCCTGGTCCTGTTATTGGTGTAAGTTTTGTGGTTTGTGGTGGAAATGGCTAAGGAGAGCCCCATTACTGTTAAGGACCTTGTGTGTGAGGAAGAGGTCTGGGGAAAGTTAGAAAGGTGGGTGTTGAGTAAGGGAAAGTGCCCCTGGAAGGACTCTGTCTTCCAGATGGCCAATCCCTTTACCTCCCTCTGAGAAGCGTACACCCTGGCGCGCAAATCAAGGAACCCATTCAGGCCATCGAAGGATGCGTTGGCAGCCAAGACCTCCTTTGCTTCAGCAGGTCAAGTCAGGTCAGGTTCAGTGCAGGAAGAGGAGCTGAAGGAGGAGCCTGCCAGTCCCAGAGAAAGGCAGAGGCTCAGGCATTTGGTTCAGACCATCCATGGCAAGTAGAGTAAAAAGCTACAATCAAGGCATCAAGAGGAGCAGAGCTGTGGAATGCTCTCCTTCAGTACCGCTGGGGATCAGGGTGCTGGCTGAACATACTATCTATATAAGAAGGCAACATTCACCAGGTATATGGCTGAGTACAACTTAAGGCTTCCTTTTGACAGTTTGGCTTGTGCAAGTGTGGATTTACAATGGATTTACAGTCTTTGGATTGTTTAAAGAATTGGCTACCCCAGCTTCCTGGAAACCTGTCTCTGCTTGCTTTCATGACCCTGGAATGTTTTGACACAAGATACCTCTTGCTGACTTGGGAACCCTGAATCTTGTTTGAAGTTGGAAGTGGGACACAAGTGTGGTAAAATCCCTAATATATTAAGGGGGAAATCGCCAGTTCCTGACATCAGATAGTCCAAGAAGCACTGCCCTAGAAAGCCTCCTCTCACCTTCCTCAGGGAATCAGCCAGGGTTACTTACTTCTGGCTTCCTGCCCCATCTTTTGAACCCTGGACTGGGGATGGGAGACTGAGCCCCAAGATATGATTAGGCAAAACTGGACCACCAAGAGGCTACATTGTGGAGCCTCCTGAGGAATTAGCAACCATGAGTTTACTAAATTATCAAGCACAATATCCACAACACTAAGACAGCTGTTGTAGCTGCGCCCACCTAAATAGTATGCAATCTATCCTATGCACATTTGCTTGGGAGAAACATGCAGGGGATGGCTAGGTATAAACTGTACTTGTAAGAGTCTTCATATGTTAGGATGATTGAATGATAATGGATGGGAGAAGTATTTTGGACAAGTAGGCACTATGGTAACTGGTGTGCCGACCTGACTGAGTATTCCAAATTTCAGCAGGAGGTAGACTGTCCTGCTCACAGTGATCCTTGGAAAAAATCTATGTTCGTTAGGTGTTAGATAAGAGAAGTGTGAGCTTAACTCCTGAAGTAGAAAAATGGGGCAAGAGAGCTTGCAGCAGTCATCTTTACTTCATGTGCTAGAGAAAAATCTAAAGAAAAAAAAAATCCCTACTACAACATTGTGAGTCAGCTGCCCTTGAAGAAATAGCATTCACAAAGTGTTTTTGTCAGTGTCATTAATTTTGTTTGTATTCTACCTATGCTCTGGTGCCCGTTAATTTCAATACTTTAGGGTTTTAGGACATTGATGGATCAGATCTGAGTCACAGAATCATATTTCAGAAAGGAATCCCAGAGATCATTTATTCCAATCTCTGTCAGTGCAGGAACCCTGCACCCTGTGTCCAGAGGCATGCAACCAAAAAGGACTGGAAACATATGAGAAGCAGTTTAGGGAGCTGTATATATTCAGCCTTGAGAAAAGAAGGTTTAGAGGTGACATGATAGGTATGTTTAAATATTTGAAGAGATGGCATATCGAAGATGGAGCAAGCTTGTCTTTTGCTGCTCCAATGTCGGGATGTTTGGCTCCTGTCATAAGGTATCCGCTGGATGTTATTAGAATATACCAGGCATATGTAGGGAAATTAGGTAGAGTGCTTCAAAGTATCAACTGCTAATGGTTGATTTCAACAATGTATCTGTTTGAAGCTTGTATGTTTATTTGATAACATCAAATGGCTAATTCATTTATTGCTCATTGCTACAGTGTATCTGGTGGAGGCATCAAAGATCAGTGGGGGGAAATGGAAGCACCAAAAAGGTGTTGTGAGCCTTTGAATTATCCAGAGATAAGTGGCAAGAATAATGTTCCTGCCTCAAGGTTGAAAGAACAGGTAAACAAATGTGAGTCTGGAAAATGCCTAAAGATGTGGGGTGATGTTAAATGTCTGTTCCTCTCCAATCATAACTGTGCGTGCCTGAATTTGTATGTGAAGGTATAAAACCTGTGAACATCATGTTTGCTTCAGTCTCAGCAACTTTGGAAGAACTGTGCTGTGTTGCTTGCATTGTCACAGTGGAGTTTGAAGACTGTGAGTTATCCAGGGCATGACACCCTGAGACTAGGCTTCATACTTCAGGAAAAGAGATTCCACCTAAACATTAGGAGAACTTCCTGATGGTAAGAGCAAAAATGGAATACACTGACTTGGAGTGTGGTGGAGTCACCTTCTTTGGAGGTTTTTAAACAGAGGCTAGATAGCCATATGTTGTGAATGCTTTGATTGTGTATTCCTGCATGGCAGGGGGTTGGACTTGGTAACCCTTGTGGTCTCTTCGAGCTCTATGATTCTGTGATTTCAAATGAACATGAGTAGGATTGCATTGTAAAATTGATGTGTGTTTAATACATTCTTAATCTGTATTTTTCCAAATAGGAAAGACTCCTAAAGGTGAGGTGTACCATACAACAAGCAAAACCAAGATAGATCAAGCATCAAATGAGACAAGTTTCTCCAAAGTATCTCTGGTAAGCAATCAAATTACAACTATCAATAATGATTCATTATAGATAAAATAAATATGTTCTTTCTGAATTGATAAGCTGTATATTCCTGCATGTCTTCCCAAGTACAAAATAATGCTGTTTTTAAATTTGAGAGTACCGATTAAAAGAGAGAGACAGAAATTTAAGACTCAGAATATCTTGGCTTATTGTTACAGCCTGAGCCCAAAAGTGCACTCCAAAGATATTGGGTAGCAACTTCTTTAATTCCCCAAGAGAATACATCCCTGATGCACAAGTTCAAGAAAGGAAACTTAGGGCTGACAAGTCATAAAGATCAGTATCAGCAGGTGAGATAAAAACTTAGATATTTATAGTATTCTAGTTTCTGATCAGTAGAGTGTTCATCAAGTAAGAAAAATCCATGTGACTGGCCCTGCCCTGTCCACACGCCTTACTTACTTGTTCTCCAGAAACTTAGTATTATATCTTGGTGAGATGGATTTCACTCTGCTTTGCATGGACTATGTGAGTGAGTGTGTGTGTGTGTGTGTGTGTGTAAAGAGTCCCCATTATGAGGATAATTTTATTTCTTAGAAAAGGAATCCAAAACACATCTCAAGTATTAGTGTGGTTATTCCTATCAGCCAGCAAAAGCTACCTACACCTGCACTGTAAGGGTGCTCACTGTTTCCACTGCTGCAAGCAGCAGTGAAAGCTGTATCATTTTTATCTTGTAGTAAGACTGGTTTGAGACAGAGTGCTCTTAGCTATAACAGCCAGGAAACATTGTGGAGCTACCCTATCTTTTTCTCTTTAATAGAATTCTGTATGGGAGGTGTGACCATGCTGTACACCCCCCACTCTAAGATATGATATAATTGACAAATATGTTTAATTGGCACAAAGTATAAGTTATATACTGCTATGGGTGAAAATCCATGCTGACATAGAGGACTGGCTGAACACGTGTGAAAGTAGGTCAGATGGGACCTCAGGGCATGGACAGCTCATAGGCAAGGAAGCTCTGGTGTTAATGAGCTTGCAAATGTCTGATCAATGACTCAACTTTCAAAAACAAAAGCATCCAAAATTACCTATTGATTGTCTTCAACCTGCTTCCTCTTTCTCTTCCTTTCAAGATTCTCCTTTGTTTCCTCACCTGCTAAGCCATTAAGGAACTATCACAATTCCCATCAGTGCTTTGCCACCTAAGACTAAAACCATTAGCTCATTCCAGGCCCCATATTCTACTCTGCCAGAGAACCATTAACACCTTCTCCCTTAGGGTGGAAATAGGGTATTTAAATCCTGGCTCTGAGACAGATAACTCATAGTGCTCTGAACACAGGCCATCATTCTGCTGCTCCAATTCCCATTCTTGTACTACCCTTGGACCCTTAGTCTGAGCCACATCACCTTGTCCCTTCTCTGCAGGATAGGTAGATATCACCCACTTTGCCCTAACTTCTCACTACGCAATTTTTCCCTCCTTTCCTTCGGTTAGCCTAGTTTGTGCATTGGTGGTGGTGACAACCGATTGTTAGAGTGGTTTGCATGTCATTGGTGGCAGCAACTGAGTATTTGAATGCTTTGTACATCAGTGGTGGTGACAACCCACTCTGGGTTTAAGCCTGGAGAAGGTATCCCTCAGTCCAAAAAAGTAGCAGGACTCAGACAGGACCCAGATTCCTCATTCCTCCACTGCTCGGTTAAGTGATGGCAAGTTCCACAGAGTTCGTTCTCCACCCCCTACCCCCTGGGAGCTCTGTCAGTGCAGACACTAGGGATCTTCTCCAAATGACCCCAGCGGTCTCCCCATTATTGAATGCCTGATTCACTTCTCCCTGGTTTCAAGTTGTTGGAAATTGTTGATTGAGGTGTTCAAGGCTGGTGGAAACTGTTGATCACAAGGAGGTTTTAGAGACAGATGTCATCACGTTTTGCAAAGCTGCAGAGGCATTCTGTTGTGGATGTGTTAAGAAGACACCCTTGCAGTTGTTTGTTGATCAGATTAGAAATTTGAATTTGGTCTCAAAATGTTCAAGGAACAGAATGATATGGACAAATTAGGGAAATGGGTTGTGAATAAGGAAAAAACATGGAAGGAAAGATCCTTCAAAACCATGGATCTGTTTAGAACCCTGCATAATACTTTTCATGCACAGTGCAAGGAGAGGTCACTTTTTGCACCCTACAAAGAAACAATGGTGGCTTGGGGGTTCTGGATGGCCCCAAGCAAAGCCACAAGCACCATCCAGGAGCTCACTCAAAAGACCAACAGGCAGGTCAAGGGACTGGACTCTCTCCGGCCCCAAAATAGCATCCTGCTAGCAGATAAATTGTCCTTTTCATCTGCTGAGGAGGAGGCCCACACCAAATCAGAAAATGCTTCTATTCAGGTTCAGACACTCAAGGACAGGGTGGTCACTCTAGAAGAGGAACTTGCAAAGGTGCAGCATGCAGCTCAGTATCTGGGTAGCCAGGCCAAAGCTCAACACAAAAGTGTTAGCTATGACACCTGCAATCACAGGATCACTGAGCTATCCCAGAGACTTACTGCTAAGGAGGAAATCATCACCACAATCTATCCTAAGACCCTTCCCCCACTCCCTGAATATCCTCTGGAGGAGACCCTGCCACGGGAAGTGTTCCCACACTCTTCCTACAACCCCTATTGGAAGAGCCTCTGCTGCTCAACCCAGTCAAGATGAAGTTGTTTGTCATACACCAAACCAACAACCAGATGAAGCAACAAGACATAGAAGAGAGGGTTCACTGGTCTGCCATGGAGGCCAAGGCCATCTCTAAACAGTTAGGCTTCCTCAACAAAGATATGGGGGTCATGTGACTCAATACTGCCACACACATCCCATAGCCTATTGTCAAGACCTGACTAAACTTGCTCGACTTTGCATCAGATTTGCCAGCCTGTTAATTGGCACTAGCTGCCCATGATTTCGCCACTCTGAACATGTACTGATGGATGTGGGAGGTCACCTATCTTTGGTAGCTGATGCCCACTACGTAACTGAGTGCCAGACTCCAGGCAAGAATCTAAAGGTGTTTGTAGCCCAGAAAAGCTGCTGGCCATTCTGATGAGGAAAGTGAAGATCGTCCTGATGTTGGGAAAGTTCGATTTTGACAACAATTATTTCAAGATGCTCCTTTACAGAGGCTTGAACTCCCAAATCAAAATGGTCTTGGGTCCCTTTGATGTAGACCAGACCCCACAGGATGAATTTTCTGATAGGATTGGGAAGGTGGCAGACTTGCTTAGAGAGACAGGAGCTCTCAGAAATACCAAGGTCACCTGGAAAAGTGCAGATTCCAAGTCATGGGAACCTGTTCAACTAGTGACCTACAGCAACCATGACCCCCTCACACAGTACAACAGAGCAGGGGGGCCGGGAAACTCAGCACTTCACAGTAGCTAGGGGCATGGGGAAGGACAAGCACTCCAGCAGCAATGCAGGTAGTGAGAACTAGACAGACCAGCATGGTAACTCCATTCCCATCAATGGCCATGGTCAAGGTAGAAAGGGTGTGCAACAGCAAGGTCCAGGAAACGCAAGCCAAACCTCCAACCCAAGACAGCAGTCAGGAAGTTATTATACTCAGAGGCTGGTATATAGTGAGGTGTGAAATCATGTTTGGGAAACGTTGAAGCAGATAGGAACTGACATGTCCCAGTCCCATATGAGGCTGACCATGGAGTTGATTGATGCATTCCTGAAGCTACAGGGAGATCCTGTCAGAGACTCACAGCCAGTGGATGAAATCCTACTGGGCAATACCTCATATATTAGGGATAACCTCATCCACAGTGCTACCCCAAGTTGTCATCACTTAAGTGAATCCTAATATGTGAGGAAGGCTGATGGTCAAGGTGGGCTTTGGGACTGCACAGGCAGAAACCCCCATACTTCTGGTTGACACTGAAGTGACCTAGACATCCTACACTCAGATCTGGATGCAAGTCGGAAACTCACCTCTGAGACCATTGTATTGTCAGCATACCAGGTGAAGATCCAGGAGGACATTCCAATCACTGTAGGGAAACTCCACACTAAGATCAGGGCATGCAATAATCATAAGAAGATGATGGCATTTGGGGATTACCCCTCCTCTTTAGCCACTATTTAATTGTGGATATAGCAGATGGCTTGTTGTGGCAACTCAGCGATGGCCATCCCATAATTTTGGCTGTTTCTAGATGTGTGGCCTTTAAGGCACTGTGTCCATTGTGACCCGTTGGAATTCCTACAGGTCTGAATTAAGGACAAGGCAGAATGTGGTCTGGCAACAGACACCTGTGTCTTCATTGAGGAAAAAGATCCCCCTCTGCAACAGCAATACACATACCTCTTGAAGCCGAGGAAGGTATTGGAAAGATCATAGGGGTTCTGCTGAAGTGGGATGTAATCACCCCCCATGAGAGTGAGGGTAAGACTTGATGGATGACAGTCAATTCCCTTGCCCTCAATGCCACTACTCCCACAGTTGCCCCTATGGTAGCCAAATACAACAAAATCTTATTGGCCATTGCAGCAGGAGTCAAATATTACAATGTCATGGACGTGGCTAACACCTTCCACTCTATTAAGCTCTATGAGGTGTGCTGGTGTAAATTTGCATTCACAATCCGTGGCCCACAGTATGCCTTCAAACATACCCTGAAGGGACTTCATTCAAGCCTGAGCATTTGGCATGCCCACATTGTCAAAATGTGGGATAAGTTGAAATCAGCTTCTTGTGCTCACATTCTATCTTACATGGATGACATCTTACTACACTCATTGTCAAAGGAGGAGACCCACAAGATAACTAGGGAAGTCCTAGGTCTGATCAGGGACACCTTGCTCCCTATTTCCTTCATCCTGAACACAGTGACAAAATGGTCTGGGAAAAGTTGAGCATAAATTGTCTATGGAAGTTAGCAAACCCCTGAGAGCTCTGGATTTGCCTCCTTGTTTTGGGGACTTCCCACTCCATCACATCCCAAATCTTCTCAGGGTCCATGTTCTCAGGTTCTCAGGGTGCATACTATTCAAGATCCCAAAAAGTCCAGTTTGTTTTGGGGAATTCACACTTGGATTTTCACATGTAACTCCTTTTCTAGCAATCTCCTAAGGACCTTTCTCACTAGCTCCACATGGGGTTGATAGTCCTTGAAATTTACTATGACTTCATCAAAATATACCAGAATCCCTTGGTACATGTACTCATGTATCTGATTAATGCATCAGATGCATAAACACCCCAGGTTCTCGACTCCGTCCAAAAGCCACGACTAAGTATTCAAAAGACTCTGGTTGACAGTTAAAAGCAGCTTTCCAATTGTCCCCCTCCTTTGTTCGCACTCAGAAGTAAGCTTCTCTCAAATCCAGAACCTCCTTCATTAAAGGTAAGGCATACTTGTTAGAAGTACATATGGCATAACCCTCTTTTGGTTAAGGCTTGGTGGTATGCTTTAAAACTCTGGTTGGAAGTTAGTGTTTTGGAGGCAGACCCAGGTTTACTTTTATATATGACCCCAGGCAACTATGTAAGTAGTTGGTACAAGCTTCTTGCCAAAAAAGCTGCTTCAATTGGTCAATTTTCTTCCCTTCTCACCAATTTGGGCCTGAATACTGCTCTTAAATCGCTCAAAGACTGTGGGACCTAGCTTTTTGTGATCTGCATTCACCCTCATATGTATCTTGCTCTTCCAGTGCAATGCATATCCACTATGTCAGGCCTTTCCAACTAGCAGACTACTTAAAGAACTTGTCAGTGATTGAGTACTGCAAATTCTTTTCAAAGGCCAGATGTAATGTTTTCTCTACTGAACTACTTAGAGGTAGATTTGTGGGTGTCCCATTTGGAAAGACGGTGCCCTTGTAATAATTTAGAAGTTGAGTGATAAAGGATAAAGGAGTTTCTCATTATCCAGGTTTCACTGCTGAAGGGGGATAGTTTTCCCTTCAGGCATATAAAGGGTTAATGAACTATTAGGGTTAGCATCATAGGTCATGACAGATAGATGACCAATGGGGGAGGGGAGAAATAGAATTCAGGCAAGAGGAGGGGAAGGGCAAAAAGGCAAGTGTATTGTTCTAAGCAGCTGGCAAGCTTTGGAAAGTACCTACATTTTTCCCCTTTTCTGAGGGTGGGGGGAGCTGTGTTTTATTTTGCTTAGATTAGCAAAGGAGCATTGTCCTTCTCTGTCCTTTTGTCCTGATGGAGAGAAGGGGGGCAGTTTTCCGCCCTTGGCAGTAGCTGTTTCCATGGAGGCAGCTGGGTTGTGAGGGAAAAAGTTTTGCTTTCTCTGTGAAGCAAGGGGATTTCTCCATCTGCTGTAAAGAGAAGAACTTCCAGACTTTGGGCTGTTCTTGTTGTTTTTCTATCTCCCAGATCTTGTGGAGCAGGAGGTGGGGGGCTGATTTCTGCCTGGGTATGTGTATGTGTCTGCATTGTTTGCTGGCAGTTCTCAGCAGCCTCTTGGAACCCAGTGAGCAGGCTGATTTTTTTTTTAAGCTACTTCCTCCTTGACATGAGGACAGTTCTTTTGTTCACTGACTCCCTGCTGTGTTCACTTTGAGGTGGAGAGATTTTTTTTTCTTCAGCCTGGGGAGAGTGATTGAGGGCAGGAGATGGAGGGAAAGGCACTCAGAATTGCTCTGTCCTATATGTGTCTTTTCATCACTTCTGAGAAAGGCTATACAGTTAGTGCTATGCACTCCAGCCATAGTATGTTTTTCTTTTATTTTGGCTATTAGCTCACGCATGCGCATAGACAGCTAGGTGTATGAACTTAGAAAATGGCAAGGTTCTACCTACTAGGATGGATTCAGCAGAGGCACCAACTCCTACTGGCAGTAATGCCACACAGCAGGCAGTTGCAGAAGAGGGCTCATCTGCAGAAACAGTGACCCCTGGTGGCAGCCATGCCACACAGCGGGAAGCTTCTGAAGCTAGTTCATCTGTTGAAATTGCTACCTCTAGTGGTAGTAATCTGGCACTGCAAGGGACTGCAGTGCAGAAACTCTCTAGTGGTGTTACTGAGCCTTGGCAGTGACCTTCTTCTGCTTTCTGGGAAGCATTACGCCTCATGCATGATAGGTTGATGCCTCAGCAAATTTCAGGGTGGCTGGAAACTGCTATGGAGATGATGTCCTGGGACAATCATCAGGCCTCCGGTGGAACCCAAGGGGCTACCCCACGGGACCTGTAGCCACAGCCTTACTCTACCCACATCAGGCAGCTTCCTGCATCTAACAACTCAGATGATTTTGTTGTCTTCCAGGCCAGTCAGGCCCTGAAAGAGTCCAGAAGGCATCCCATGATCACTTGAAGTGGGGACTTCACTTGAGTGGGGACCAGTCTTCATCCCAGGCAGAGGACCAGCCTGCACTTGACCTTTGGTCCAAGTTGCCTGATATACCTGAAAGAGGACTGCCTGACAAGGTGGAAGAACCTAGGGCTAGTTCTTAGCAGCCACCACCTGATTCTGCACTGCCCAGGGGGGCGAGAGAGTCTGAGGTGGGCAGCGAGCAGAGTCAGGTGCTGGACAACTTGGTCAAGATGCAGCAACGGAGTGCAGTGGAGAAGCCACCGGCTATGATGTCTACAACATCAGCTAACAAATTGGCACCAGCTGAAATTCCACAGGGTGCTTCAGCCAAGGGAGCAGATACTGGGGAAGCTACAGTGCAGCTGATACAAGCTTTCCACTGCAGGATGACCAGCTGGTTCCAGCAGAGCAACAGAGGTTCCAGAAGGAGCAAAAAGCAGACCAGAGCCTTCAAGCTGCCTGGATCAAGGTGAAGCCCAGTCTCCTTCAGTGGCAACGGGGCCCAGATTTGTGATAATCAGGGGCCTACTATAGTGTGAGCTTGGTCCGAAGGGCAATAAGGAGGACTGATGGGCTCAGAGACAGCTGCTGGTTCCTTCTAAGTACAGAGCCAAACTCTTGAGTCTGACTCATGGTCACCCTAATGGAAATGCTGGGGTGAACGGAACCAAGGACAGATTGGGGAAGTCCTTCTATTGGCAGGGGATGGGCAAGGATGTTACTGATTATGTCTGATCCTGTGGGGTTTGCCAGAGAGTAGGGGAAGCCAAGGATCAGGCCAAGGCCCCTCTCCAACCACTTCCCATCATTGATGTCCCATTTCAGAGAGTGGCTGTGGACATCGTGGGACCTTTCTCTAGGAAGATTGCTAGGGGAAAGCAATATGTGCTTACTTTTGTGGACTTTTGTACTCCTTGTACAGAAGCCATTCCACTGGGTGGGATCTCAGCTAAAGCAGTAGCCCAAGCTGTGATAGACATATTTGCAAGATTAGGTTGGCCTGCAGAGATTTTAATGGACACAGCTTCAAACTTCAAGGTCATGCAGCGCCTACTAGAGGCACATGATGTGTGCCATCTTACCTCAGTCCCTTACTATCACCAAACTAATGGGTTGGTGGAGCATTTTAATGCAACTCTGGGGGCCATGATCTGTAAGTTTGTGAATGAATATTTCCAATGACTGGGACTTGGCTCTATAGCAATTTTTGCTTGTCTATAGATCTGTTCCACACCCTAGCCTGGGTTATTCACCTTTTGAGCTGGTCTATGGCCATGATGTGAAAGGGCCATTACAGCTTGTGCAAAGTCAGTGGGAGGGAACTATCCCTTCTTCAGAGACTAAAGTGGTTGATTTTGTGACTAACTTGCAGAATACCCTGAGGGAAGCACAGGTAGATGCTCATAAGAATCTGCAACAGGCACAAGAAAACCAGAAGACCTGGTGTGACCAGTGGGCCAGAGAACGCTGTTTTAAGAAAGGAGATCAAGCGATGGTTCTGAAGGTTATCCAGTCTAACAAGATGGAAACTTATTGGGAAGGGCCTGCCACAGTGCAAGAACGCATTGGGGCAGCGAACTATCTCATACAGTTTCCAGACTCTAGGGTTAAGCCAAAAGTGTATCGTGTGAATTCACTGAAACCCTTCTACGATAGGTCTAGTCATTTCTCACGCTTTCAGTCCAGGAAGATGAGGAGGAAGAGTGGCCTGAGGGTGCTTTATATGACCAGGAGGGTGGTAGCTTGGAAGATGTTAAACCCTCCCTGAGACTCAATGCTAAACAACGCAAGTAGTTCTCTCAACTGATAGGCAACTTCACCACCCTGTTTTCTCCTATCCCAGGTTGCACCATTGACCCTCAACATGTGGTAGCTGCAGATGACAGCAGGCCATCAGCAGAACATCCATGATGAGTGTCACCAAAGGGGAAAGAGGCACTGAAAGAAGTGAAAGAGATACTGGACATGGGGATCATTCACCCATCATGCAGCCCATGGCTATCTCCAGTTGTCCTTGTGCCCAAGAAAGGGTGGACAGACAGATACTTTTGCATAGATTATAGAAAACATAACTCAGTGGCACACCCTGAACATTATCCAATGCCTAGAGTAGATGAACTCTTGGAGAAATTGGGGCATGCTAAATACTTATCCAGCCTCGATCTGACTAAAGGCTATTGGCAAGTCACCCTAGCAGAGGAATCTCAGCATCGAACAACATTCATATCCCACATGGGCCTGTTTGAGTTCAATGTACTTCCTTTTGGATGCATCTGCAATTTTGCAATGCAACGCAACTTTCCAATCCAACACAATGCACCTGCAACTTTCCAGAGGTTGGTGGACTGCCTGTTAAGACGGTGTGGGGATTTTGCTGTTGCCTATTTAGATGACATTGCAATCTTCTCAGACTCCTGGGAAGACCACTTGAAACACCTTGAGATTGTCTTCCACCGCATCATATATAAGCCAGAGAAGAGCGAGATTTGAGCATGAAATAGATAAGGTTTTCAGAATTGAATTGGCAATGGCAAAGCGGAGGGATTTACCTCAAGATATTGTGGTCTACTTTACCAGGGAAAAGATCCGGGGTTTAATCATTGAATAAAATTATAAAGAAAAATTAATAGTGGATAAGAATGAAATTAAAATTTTTAAGGATGTACCACTAAGTGTGATGAGGAGTAGAAGAGAGTATGCATTCCTGGTAAAGATTCTCCAATCAAGGGAATTAAGATACAGATGGGAGTTATCAGAAGGGCTTTCCTTTTTCTTTGAAGATAGAAGAAGGAGGATAAACTCGGTGCAGCAAGCAATGGAATTCCAAGAGAATTATCTGAAAACTGGCTCTAAATCAGCAAAGACTGAAGATAAGAAATTAGAAAAAAACAGGGGATCCAATAAAGATGGGAGCGGCAGCAGCAGACGAAGCTAGTCCAATTTCAGAAGAATAGAACCAGAAGAGAAAAGAGAAAAGGGAAGTAAAGAAGAACAGTAAATATGAAGATAATTTCGTGGAATGTACGAGGAATAAATTCACAATCAAAGAGAAGACAGATTTTTCATCATTTAGAAAGATTAAGACCTCAAATCGCGGTAATATTAGAGACTCATATAAAAAAAACCAAGAAAAATATTTATACAACTCTAAATTAGGTCAATGTTTTGCCTCTTCATATGTAAAGAAGAAAAGAGTGGTTGCAATTTATATTGAAAAAGATATTCAAGCAGAACAAATTTTTGAAGATGAAGAGGAAGAATATTGGGCATTGAAATTCTAAAAAATGGTAAAAGAAATTTATTGGCTGGTGTTTACGCCCCAAATGAAAATAAAGGTAAATTTTATAAGAAATTGTGAGGAAAATTATCAGCACATGAGTATGAAGATTGAATTTTAGCAGGTGATTGGAATGGAGTTTGGGATATTAAAATGGATAAAACAACCTCTCAGAATAAAGAAGATCAAGCAACGAGAGGGAGATTGCCAAAAGATTTCTTTGAGATGTGTGAAGAATTATCTGTTTTGAAAATATTGAGAACTATTTACCCAAAGGTCAAAGATTTTACTTTTTTCTCTGAAGTTCATCAATCTTGGCCCCGAATAGATATGATCTTTATTTCTAAACATTTGTTACCAGAGATAAGGAAAACAGAAATATTGCCAAAAGTCATTTCTGATCATCATCTGGTAATGTTGCAAATCCAAGAGAAGACTAAACAATTTCAATGGCGACTGAATGACAGTTTATTGAATGATGAAGAGATAGTAAAACAAGCAAAAGAAGTGTTAAAAAACTATTTTAAAGAAAATATAAAAGAAGACATGAAAATGAGAATGCTTTGGGATGCATCAAAGGCAGTAATGAGAGGTTTTTTTATACAGCAATGACAAACTCTGAATAAAAAAGGTCAGAGAAATATCAAGTGTTATTGACCAAACTCCAAGAGAAAGAAAAGGAACTTTAAAAAAATCCATTGCAACAATCACTACAGCAGGAGATTAAGAAAATACAGAAGGAGATGGCGATAATAACAACTGAAGATATAGAGAAAAAGATGAAACAGATGAAATTAATTCAATTTGAACATGCTAATAAAATTGGGAAATGCCTAGCATATAAACTTAAGAAGAAGAAAGAGAGGAATATAATTAGTGAGTAGAAATGTGGAAAGAAGTTGATTACTCAACAAGAAAAGATAAAACAGAAATTTGAAGAATATTTGGGAAAACTATTCTATGAAACAAAATCCCCTCATCAATATAAGAAAAATCTGTCTAAATTTTTTCAAAAAGTAAAGATCTCAAAAATATCGTTGGAAGCACAAAAACAGTTGAATAAATCAATAACAATTACTGAAATTGAAGAGGCAATAAAGGATTTGAAAGTGGATAAGGCACCAGGACCAGATGAGTTCACCACGCTATAAGAGATTCATAAAAGAATTGACTCAACCAATTCAAGCAACTCTGAAGGAAATAGAGAAATATGGTAAACCGAAATCCTGGGGAGAATCTAACATTGTATTGATACCCAAAGAGGGTAAAGATAAAAAAGAAGTCTAGAATTATAGACATCCCTGTTGAATGTAGATTATAAAATTTTTGTTGGCAAAACGGTTGAGACAGATATTACAGGATAAAATCCACGAAGGTCAAACAGGCTTTCTCCCAGGTAGATACACGAGAAGCAACATAAGGACAACCCTAGATGTAATTGAATGCTATGATAAAAACCCAGGGAAGAAAGCAGCACTCATTTTTTTGGATGCAGAGAAGGCATTTGACAATGTTTTCTGGGCTTTCATATGTTGGGTATTGAGAGAATATGACATGGGAGAAGATTTTTGTAAATGGAATGAGATTATCTATCAAGAACAATCTGCGAGAGTAATAATTAATGGAGATATTTTGACAAGCTTCGTAATAAACAAAGGGGTATGGCAAGGGTGCCCATTATCACCATTATTATTTATAGCTGTTTTGGAAGTACTGTTGAATATAATAAATGAGGATTCACAGATAAGAGGCCTGAAACTAAAGAAAAAGGAACTGAAATTAAAAGCTTTAGCAGATGGTATAATTATATTTTTGGAGGATCCACAAGAATCACGCGCTGATGGAAATTTTGCCAAGATATGGACAAGTGGCAAGATATAAGATAAATAAGGAAAAGACAATGATGATGACATTGAATATGACTAAAAAAGAGCAAGCTGATCTGGAGAGTAGATCTGGATGTCAACTAAGAAAATAAGATACTTAGGAATCATGTTAACAAAAAGGAACCAAGAATTATTCAACAACAATTATTTGAAGGTATAGAAAGAAATTAAAAATGATATAGGAAAATGGAAAAACTTAAATTTATCTCTTCTGGGAAGAATAAATGCTTTCAAAATGTCCTTATTACCATATTACTATGTTCCTCTTTCAGAATTTACCAATAATAGGAAGAGAGAAAGTATTTAAAGAATGGGAAAATGATCTTCAAAAGTTTATCTGGCAAGGGAAAAAGCCAAGGATAAGATTTAAAATGCTTCAGGATGCAAAAGAAAGAGGAGGATTTGATCTTCCATCATTGAAAATTTATTATTATGCATGCTGTCTCGATTGGATTAAAGATTGGATTCAGTTAGAGAGAACAACCACGAAAGATTTGGAAGAAATAAATAACAGATTTGAATGGCATGGATATTTATGTTATGATAGATTAGCGGTGAATAAAGAGTTCAACAATCATTGCATCCGGAAGACACTGTTAAAGGTTTGGCTACAAATAAAGCGGAAATATTATATAAAACTTCCAACATGGACTTCACCACAAGAAGCGTATAAAATTGCTCCAACAAAACTAGGAAATTTATTAACATATCAAGACATATTGAAATGGGAAGCGGATAAACCAAGAATGTGTACAGTAGAAGAATTAGAGGCTGATGGATATGAGTTAAATTGGTTCCCATGGTGACAACTGAAAGAAAGGTTTAAAATGGATCAAAAGCTGTATGGATTTGAGAGAAAAGAGAATGAATTGGATTTATTGGTGAAGGGAAATCAAAAGAAGAGCACTTCAAAACTCTATAAATTATTGTTGAAAAGAAAATGGAACCAGAAGTAGTTAAAGATACAATGGTTAAATGGGCTCAGAGTATGGGACACCTGACTGAACTAGAAGTTTAGGAGAAAGTATGGAAAACTGATATAAAATTTACACCAAACTTAAATTTAAGAGGAAATTTTTACAAAATGTTACATAGATAGTATATGACCCCACAAAGATTACAAAAAATAACTAAAAATGGGAATTGCGAAATGTTGGAGGTGTGATGAAAAGATTGGGTCCTTTTTTCATATGTGGTGGACTTATGGAAGGGCAAGAAAGTTCTGGAAGGGGATACATGACGAAATTCAAAGAATTTGTAAAATGAACTTTGAAATGATACCGGAATTTTATTTGTTAAATATGTTAGGACAACAAAGGGAGATTAGAAGTCACCAGAAGATATTGTTAAATTTGATAACAGCTGCAAGGTTGATATATGCACAACATTGGAAAGAAAGGAAAGATATTGATTTAGGAGAGTGGAAATTAAAAGTTCTAGATATGGTAGAGACAGAAAAGTTAGCATTTTCATTGAAAAATAAACCTATCCAGAACTTTGAAAGGGAATGGAAAGGAGTTTTAGATTGGATAAAAACATAAAGGTACATGAAACCAAAGAAAGAGATAATGTAATTGTTTTTCTCTTCTGTAAATGGAAATGTAATTTTTTTTTTTTGTTTTTGTTTTTTGGTAAATGGAAGCAAAGAAGATTCAATTGGAGAAAAATAATATGGAAGGGGGAGGAGGGTGTGATATATCTGTCAATGGGGTATATCCACTCTGTTTTTTATGCAATGAAATTTTTAATAAAAATATTTTTTTAAAAAAAGATAATGATATTCCCATTATCCAGGTTTCAGTGCTGAAGGGGGATAGTTCTCCCTTCAGGCGTATAAAGGGTTAATGAACTGTTAGGGTTAGCATGACAGGTCACTAGAGATAGGTGACCAATCAAGGGGAGAAAGGGGAGAATCTTCGAAATGCTTTGATGAGACCATGTGGTAGAGAGAGAACAAAAGGGCCATCCAAAAATATCATCAAAAGGGCATGGATGCTGGGTAGACCATCTCCTGGCCCTGGCCTTGCAGAGCATCTCAGAAACTGACCAACCTGCTGTGAGTACTTAGAATAAGTCTAATTAGTTTCACTAGCTCTTTTATTATTTTGGAAGTTCGACTGATCTGGAGAATATACCTGTTTTTAATATCTACTTGTAGCTTAAGCATACCTGAGAGGAGGGAGACTCTCATGAGTATTATTTTCTGGTTTACTTGCATGCCTTAAAATAAGTACTTGTCTGCAAAACCTCCATTTCCTCTCCATTCCCATGCCATTCCTTGGCACACACGCAGATAGGATTTCTCTCACTCAGAAGGGGGAGGTGAGGGAAGAGAAGGGAAAGGACCTTAAGCATAGAGATTGGCAACTCGCAGAGCAGAGTCCCACTGTGCTGCTCAATTAATTCAGAATTTAGTGGGTGGTGGCAGTAGAATTAAGAGATTTGGGGAAATTCCTAGCTCCTGTTCAAGACAGAAGGAAGCATTGAACGGGAGGGGGTTCCTTATTTTTCCCCTTTTAAATCTCCACAATGAAGCATATTCTTTTGGCTTGTAGGTACTATTATTGAATCTGTTACTATTTAATTACCCCATTGTTGAGTAAATTTCCAGGAAGTTCAGATCAATTTTATATTAAGTTCCTGCTTGAAGACAAGTCGCTAAAAGTGACCTTGGCTGTTGCTAAATTTCTCACAGAAGCAGCCAGGATTAGAGCTCACTGTATATTAGACAACAATCAATTATGATTGTCTTACTGATTTGATTTTTCCTTCAAATATTTTCTATATGTTCTATTTTATCTTCAAGTCCTTTCTTTGATGGATCTATGCATTGTAACAAATAAATGACTGACTAACTGACTGACTGACTGACATATGGCATTCAGACCTCTGTAATCTGTGCAGAGTCTCAGAGAATTGCCCTTTTTCTGCCAAAATAACACTGGCATCACCATGGGGGATGTGGCGAGTCTAATAAAGCCTCTAGCCAATTTTTTATCTATGAAGTCCCTCAAAGCAGACAGTTCCTTGGGAGTCATGGACCAGAGTTTAGCTTTAGGTAACTCCACCCCTGGATTCAGTTCAGTTCCACAGACTGATATGTGATGGGGGGGTAAAGAGTCTGTCTCCTTTTCCTCAAACAATTTCATGAGGTCCATATACTTGGCTGGCACCTCCAGGTCCCTTGGTTCAGGAATCACCCCAACAGGCTATAAGTCCTGCCATCACTGTCTACTTCATCCCTCTGGGGCTATGCTGGGGAAGTGTGGTACTTAATGAGCATTCTTGTCATTAGTTTTCCATCCACCTGAACAAAACTGGATGGGGTTTGGCAGCTTTTTCACCTTAAGTCCCAGTCCTGTGGTCACAAACAAGGTGCATGAGACATCCACTGCACCCTGACAACATTCCTATAATGTCCATGCTAGCTCCCCACTGCTGGCCTTTCAGCCAAACCCAAACAGAGAAAGGGTTAACAGATCCATTCACCACTTTTTTACCTCTTCTGACAGATAATCTGAGGTAGAAGGATCTTTCTTCAAAGGCATGCTTACTTGGGAAAAGTTCTCAGTGGAGTTCTGGCAATCTGTAATGTCTGGTCTTATTCTAATCTAAAAAGCAGTCTTCAAGGATAGTTCCAGAAAGCTTTTATTAAAGATTAGTTCAGTACACAAACAATGTCCTTGCTAGAACTGAGAATGCACAGCCAGATTCATTTTTTTGAACACTCCTCACCTCTCCCAGCTCTATTCCATTCACATTCTATTCTCAAGCACTAGCCTCTAGCAGTTTGTTGAAATGACCTTGGTTTCCATGCTCTGGACTGATTCCTTCTCCCAAATCTAGAAGGAAGCACAGCAAGATGGCTACAGTCTGGCTAAGCTAGGCATGGCAGAGATGGTGGTGTCCTCTGATGAAAAGGAAGAACAAGATACCTCTTCTACAAGATCTAAAAAGTCAAAGAGAAATTTAAACTAACAGTGGGGATGTTCTATGACCATCAGGGGAACATGTTACATGGCCAAGTAAAAATAAAAAGACAAAGGAAACAATTCATGGAAGAACTATATAACAGAGATGAAAGGTTGACAGATTCATTCAAGGAAGAACCACATGAAGACAAACTGCCAATTTTAGCAAGTGAAGTAAAACCTGCACTCAGAGCATTTGGGAGAAATAACTTATCCAGAACAGAAGCATACCAGCAGAACTGCCTCAGTTTACAGTAACAGAATCTACTCTAGTTCTAACTAAAATCTGTCGACAAATATGGAAAATAAAAGAATGGCCAGATATTGGAAACACTCAATATAATCCTAATCCCCAAAAATGGCACTCCAGGGACTTCAGTAACTGCAGGATCATTCCATTGATTTCCAGTGCAAACAAAGTCATACTCAAAATTCTACAACACATAGTTCTACCATATATGGAGCAAGAAATGCCAGATGAACAAGCAGGGTTCAGGAAAGGAAGAGGCACTAAGGTTCATATTGCTAACATACATTGGATAATGGAGTGCACCAAGAATTTCAAAAGAAAATCAGCCTGTGCTTCATAGATTATAGCAAAGTCTTTGTTCATAAGAAACTATCAGTTCTTTATCAGTTTTAAAGAAATGGGTGTGCAACATTTGTTTGTCCAAATGTGCAATCTGTATGCAGGACAAAAGGCTACCATTAGGAGAGAATACTGAGAAACAGAATGGTTTCCAATTGGCGAGTGGGAGGAGGACAAGATGGTGACTGACTAACAACTATTAAAATAGCCTCCCAATGTAATCTGGCCTTATCACCTCCATACACCTTAAAATGCCACCCAAAGTCAAGAAAAGAATCCAGACCAGTCCCAACAATAATATTGGAACCCAGGAATCCTTCAAAGCAAAGAAACAAATGAGGATTGAATCACTTTTTCTGGCAGCAGAGACAACACAATCCCTGAGTAACAGATCTGCAACCGCAGTTCCCATTTCACTCCCTAAGTCACCACAGAAATTAAGTAATGAATAAATTAATTAATTAAGGAAGGAAGGAAGGAAGTAAAACAGCCTCCCCAATTCTTCAAAGTTTAAATATGAACTGTCCTCTGGAACAAGGAGATAACAGAGATAAGAGAGACAAACTCCTAGAACTCGCTGGCAGTATACCCCGCAATAATATTGCTCAGCCCTTTCACGAGGTCTGCCTGTTGTCTGCAGAAATATTGATCCTTATATTGCAGAGACTAAATGATATTGCAAACAAGGTGGAGAAATTCCAACAAGCCTTTGATATGCAAATCCCTCATGGCAAACAGGGTTTAAAAAGCAACTGATTTTGGTCACACAGAGGAAGCCTGCCAACGTCATCAGGGCACCTGGATGTAGCCAAACGCTGCCATGTCCTACAGAAAAAGCAACTCCTCATAGAAATACATCATAATGCCCATATTTGGAACTGCTGCAAGTCAATTGTAAGATTTGTTTTTCAACTTTTAAACTCCCACAGCAAAACAATCAACTTAAAAGACTATCATGACTTATCCAGCCCAAGAGCAACCAAACACATATTTTTGACCTTTAATCAAGCATCTGTTCCTAATGGATTGACACACAAAAGAGTAAATTCCTTTGGCAAGCACACTATAAAAATGATCAGAGTCTTTAAAGATGTGGTAGCCATAACCTCATCACAGGGAAAGCATACACAGACATAACCCTACAGATAAAAGCCATGAGAATTTAGGCAATAAATCTGCCAACTACGTCCAAGATAGAGAGTCTAAGCATACTCAAAGGGAGGCAGCTCAGGCTATAAATCAAGAAATACTGAAACTGAGAGAAAAACTCACAGATATCTGGACACACACTCCCAGAACCCAGCAAAAATCCAACAGTAACCCAGCTCCACTGAAACCACCCCTTTTCACAAGGACTCGCAAAAAGCTGTCAGCACATCATTTGGATTTCTCTGATACAGACAGTGACAGTGGAAGTGATGACTCTCTCATTTTACTCAAGAAAGCTATCAAATCCTGAGTACCTAATACCCGCACCCCCCGCAAATGCTTAATACTGAAGATGTATCATCATCTACAATTAAATTCCAGGAGACTCAAACAACCCTGTGTAAATCCTGCCTACAGAAAAGTCACCCTCACCAGCTCTTTTCATCACCTATCTCACTGGATAATCCAAAGGATGCTCCCCTCGCTAAAGAGATGACATCCTTGCTTGCTTGTGCCCTACACTTTGCTACCCATGCCACACTGGTTCTTCTAGCCTCCCTAGAAGAACAGGTGGAGCAGGAAAAGCAGGAATGTGATACACTACACCACTGTCCACAGAGGAAGACGCAGCCACAGCTATCCCAGCTATCAGCTAATGTGAACCAACTGCCACTGGGTGAATTACCCATCCAGCCTATAGCCTTCAGTGCAACTGTTTGACAGTCAAGTGACCAGCACAAGGTTACCCTTATGACATGGAACATTGCTGGATGGGCTACATCTGCCAGAGACTCCTGTTTAACTGACTTCCTCACCCAACATGACATTTTAGTGATTCAGGAATTGTGGACTGTTAAGAAACTGCTATTAAGTGGCCTTCACACATTTTCAGTTGTGGTAGAGCCAGGGAGAAAGCACGGAAGAGGAAGAGGATGCCTAGAAGTCCTGGTTTCCACCACTCTGCATGCCATAACAAGGCCTCTCCCCACATTTAAAACATATGCCATGGCAAAAAATCACAAGGTAAGCTCCCAAAAAGTTTTTTTAATATGATGAATACCTTTGCATTATTGAATATTTGGAGTTACAAGTATGGAAACTCAAAAGGATTTACTTTTTATTCAGATGCACATAAGTCAATGTCCAGAATAGATATGTTCCTAATCTCAAAACACTTACATACGCTAGTCAAAGAAATGGAAATTCTACCAAAATTTCTTTCAGATCACAACCCAATACAACCTAAACTCCAAACTGAAAAGAAAAAGTGGAACTGGAAATTAAATGATTCATTACTTCAAAAGAATGAATACTTAAAACAAGGCAAACAAATATTGAAACATTTACTTCGTGGAAAATACAACAAAAGACACTTCAATGAAGACTATATGGGATGCCAGCAAAGCAGTAATTAGAGGCCATTTAGTCAAATGGGGATCAGAATGGAAAAAAATTCAACAACAAATGTATATAGAAATCCAGAGCAAATTACAAGATAAGAGGCACTAAGAAACGACATAACCAATGAAAACCTGCAAAAAGAGATCCAAATCTTACAGGAACAATTCAGAACGGAAAATGCCATCCAATTAGAGAAAAAAACTTAAAAGAATCAAACAAAATCAGTTTGAAAGAGCTAACAAACCGGGAAAATGGCTGGCCTACAAATTAAGAAAAGATGTTGAAAAGAGACAAATAACAGAAGTTAAGAAAGGAGAAAAGATATTCACAGATCAAGCATCAATTAAAAAGATATTCACTAAATATTACTCTAAATTGTATAATTGTGTAAAAGCCTGCAGAAAACAGAACAGAACATTTATAAGAATATTTAGATACTAAAAGTATAAAAAATACTGTCAGAAGATCAGAAACTGAATGCACCGTTTACAGTGGCAGAAATTTCTTCTGCAATACAGAAGTTAAAAATTTCAAAAGCACCAGGGCCAGATGGTTGTTCTGCAGCATATTATAAGTTTCTGGAAGAAGAATTAATAATACCTTTGCATATGACATTTAATGAAATAATAACAAAAGGCAAACCAGAAACATGGAATCAGGCTAATATAGCCCTAATCTCTAAAGAAGGAAAAGACATAAAAGATCTCGGAAATTACAGACCCATCTCTCTACTCAATATTGATTATAAAATTTTCACTTCAATTTTAGCGGAGAGACTAAAAAATATATTACAAGTGTTAATCCACGATGATCAAAATGTGTTCTTACCAAGAAGATTACTAAGAAACAATATTAGATCCATGGTGAACATGGTGGAATATTTTGAAAAACATAACAAAAAAAAATTGGCGATGATTTTCATGGATTTTGAAAAAGCATTTGACAACATTAACTGGGACTTCATGGTACAGGTCTTACGTAGGATGGACTGCAGAACTAGATTTATTGGATGGCTACAAGAAATTTACAAAGAACAAACTGCATCATTGATCATAAACAGAGAGAAAACAAAACCTTCAAGTATAAAAAAAAGGAACAAGACAAGGATGTCGAATCTCACCGCTGCTGTTCATACTTACATTGGAAGTTCTAACCATGGAAAGATAAGATAAGAGGAGTAAAAATAAAAGGACAGGAATATAAACTGAAGGCATACGT
This sequence comes from Iguana delicatissima, assembly GCA_948472985.1. Lineage (NCBI taxonomy): Eukaryota > Metazoa > Chordata > Lepidosauria > Squamata > Iguanidae > Iguana > Iguana delicatissima. Next base: position 110,371 of record CAOKZL010003240.1, on the reverse strand, counting down.
GGATGATCTGGTAATCTTTTTAGAAGACCCCAAACAAAATATTGAAAAGTTAATGGAGAAATTGGACAGATTTGAAGATATTACAGGGCTAAAAATAAATAAAGAAAAAACTTAAGTACTTACAAACAATCTTCAAGAGAAAGAAGAAAAAACTTTTAGAAATTTCAGGTTATAGAATAGATAAGAAAATAAAATACTTAGGAATATGGATAACTAAACATAATACAGAACTTTTTGAAAACAATTATATGAAAGTTTGGAGAGAGATTAACAAACAAATTCAAACATGGAATAAACTGAGATTATCATTATTATGTCGGATTTCAGCAATAGAAATGAATGTTCTCCTCGAGTTAAATTTTCTTTTTCAGAATCTTCCCATAATCATAAATGATAAATTTTTAAAAAATTGTCTGAAAGGAAATTACTAAATTTATATGGGAAGGAAAAAAATCCAAGATCAAATGGAGAATATTAAAGGAAAAGGGGGGGGGATGTGGACTTCCAGATCTGAAATTTTATTACTATGCTGCGGGGCTGTCATGGATTGCAGATTGGATAACTCTCAAGCATGATTGAATGCTAAAACTTGAAGGTGCCGATAACAAATTTGGTTGGCACGTATAGCTGTGGTATGGAAAAGAAAAAGCTGATAAAAAATTTCTGAATCATTATATAAGAAAATCACTATTACAAATCTGGAAAAAATTCAAGAATAAAATTTATAAAAAAAATCCCACGATGGGTTACCCCACACGAAGCACTTTACGACAGGTGGAAATCCACACAGGAAAAATAGATTCATTATAAAGATATCATAATTGAGGCGGGAAATTTTACACTAAAATCAAGGACCGAATTAGAGAAAGAAAGGTTTCTCAGTCAATGGTTCCTATGTATGCAATTGAAAGAGAGATTTAAAATGGACATGAAGCTAGAGGGACTTCTCTCTAAAGCAGAAAAAAATGAATTTGAAGTGGCAGTTTTTGAGAAACCAACACATCTGACATCTCAAATATATAAATTTCTGTTAAATAGAGAAATGGAAACTGAAACTATAAAAGAAACAATTATTAAATGGGCATCAAACATTGGTAAAACAATTCAATTGGAAGATTGGGAAAACAGTTGGAGAAGGACGCAGAAATTTACATTACCTCAAAACCTCAAAGAGAATTACTTAAAAATGTTTCATAGATGGTACTTGAGTCCATCCACATTAGATAAGATGTACAAAACAGGAAAGAAGGAATGTTGGAAATGTACAAAAGAAGAAGGAACATTCTACTATTTGTGGTGGATGTGTACAAAAGCAAAAAATAAAACAAAATTATGTCAGATATGTTGGAGATCAATATACCACTCTCCCCAGAACTCTACTTATTGAACATTATTCCAAAAGTAGAACAACTAATTGTGAAAAACAGATGGAAAATATGTGATCACCTCCGCAAGAATCATTACCCATAATACTGGAAAAGTCAACAAACTCCAGATCCTGAGGAATGGATCATGATGCTCAACGAGATGAAAAACTGTGATAAATTATTGAAATTGCTTAAGGAAGAAAAAAAAATAGTGATATATGAAACAGAGTGGGAGTCAATAACAAGATATCTAAAAAGAAGATTTGGTGATATTATAATAATGTAAACCTAGTAAGGTTAAAATCATTAGTGAAATTCACAGCTGCTGATCATTAGTAGTACTAAATACCCTACTTAAACAGGGAAAAGGGGGGGAGTAGGAGTGGTCTAACGGAATGGTAAAGAAAGAGGGGGGGAAAACTGTGTATATGTGTTCGAAATATATGGAAGTTATAGAGGTATCGATATTAATACATAGAATAAACCTGAAAAAGATAAGCAGGAAGTAAACAAAAATTTTACTTTTATTTAACAGAGAAGTAGCATATGATAAGGAATAAGAAGAAGCGAACTATACTATCTGTAGAAGATATAGAATGATAATATGATCTTTGTATAGACTATGTATATGTATATGTATATATATGATGTATGTATATGTATACTGTTTCCAAATTTATTATTTTTATTATTTTATTATTAATTAAAAAAATAAAACATATGCCATGGCAGTGCTAAACCAATTCAACCATTGCATTCTGTTGATAATAAATGTCTACGTGCCTCCAATGAAGACGAAATCCCAAATCAGAACCCAGAGGGTCCAACTGGAATAGTACACTGTTAATCTCATATTGCAGAATCCAAATGCATTTGTAGTCAGGGGAGGGGGAGAGATTTGAGTGCTAGACTGGGCCCCAATGATCATACCCTATATGCTCAGCAAAAATGCCCTCCTCCAAACCTCTACTTCACCTGCTGCTCAAAAGACAAGAAATCAAATTTTGCAGGCCTTTGTCTGGCTCAAACAGTCTTCAGGCTAAACCTTCATATCCTAAACAGTGCTCTGAAAAGTGACTGTCCAGTTGAATTCACCTATCTTTCTGGGTTCAGAATGAGCACTATTGACTACATAATTATTTCTAGGGACCTTCTCCCCTCTGCCAAGGATCTAGAAGTTATGCCCAAGTTTGAAAGCAATTATTTTCCAATTCAGTTACACCTACGAGACTTCACTCAGGAGGCATGCACCAAAGACTGCTATCAACTCTCTTTAATGCCATCAGGAAGGACTTATCACTGAGCTAAATGGACCTCCCCCAGCTAAATCAAACAATAAGCGAGGTATTGTTTCACCCCTATTGCATAAATACCAAAGATTCTTTGGATTCTTTGGACAATTCTACACTTCTGTTTCTTTCAGACACCAACCTTGATGTAACAGCATAGTAGTAGTAGTAGTGGTAGTAGTAATAATAGTAATAATAATAATAATAATAATAATAATAATAATAATAATAATAATAATAATGATAATGATAATAATAATATTCATAGACCAGCATGAGCAAAAATAACAGATATTTCCTTAAAATACATAAAGTATGAAACGTGTAAAACAGAGTGGCATAAAATACAATGTGATAAATACAAAAAACACTTAAAAATTACATGTGGTAATAGTGATGCTAAAACCAGTTATAAATAGTCCCACATGTAGATTAAAACACTTTAGCTTAGTCAGTATATTAACCCCACTCCTTTATAACTCACTTGGATAGTTGGTTCTATATTGCTGTTCTCTACTGCTGGTTTGTTATCTGCCTACGAGTGGCAATGGCAATGCACAAAATCTGGCAACCTTGTTTGTGATATATGACTCCTGGTCAGTAAGCAGATAAGAAATATGCTTCTGTTCTGTCAGGGATATTCTGAATGATAGGTGTAATTAGGGCAAGACGCATCCCTTGGTAAAAGGGGCAGTATAGAAAAATGTGGTTGAGATTCTACTGCCCCATTAGCACAAGGACAAATGTGCTCATGATATGGAATTCTCCTATATTTTCCTTCGAGTACAGCAGATGGTAAAGCATTAAATTGTGCCAAAGTAAAAGGCTTCTTATACTTAGGAATTATTAAATTAGGAAGGTAATTAGGGCGGGTGAATGGTTTTGTAGTAATTCCTAAGGTGGGATTTTTTTTTTAAAGAATTTTATTAAAGTTTTACACATATAAAATAACAGGATATATACCACTGTTGTGGATATATCCGTACCCCCTCCACTTCCATGTTTTTCTTCCCCAGTTAAGTTATATCTTATCTTCCACTTTTTATAAAGACAAAAAAATTTGCTATTCCATCCTCTAATAAGTTTATATTTTTAACCATTCCACTACCTTTTTGCTAAGGTAGGATATTTGGTACCTAAGCTCAGATGATTTTGTAGCTCTATATCCCTCATGTGTTATTTTATGGCAGATTTGGTGCCACTGAAGCCAAGGGCTATCAAAACATTAGGGGTGAACGCCTATGTTAGAAGTTTCTTATATAATGCCTGTTTCCGTGCAGATTGAAATCCATCAATTAATGTTAGAGAGGCCAACCCAGTTGGGCAAAAAATAAGTTTTAGCCAGTATTGATCTTAAGGATCCAGGCATGGGCCTCCATAGACATCAGGCCCCCCTCAGAGCACAAAACTGCAGTAGGGACACAATAAGGAGCAGCAAATATGCTTCTAAGGAATTTAGTTTGCAGTGCTTCAAATGAATCAAAAATTTTATAGGTACACATTTATGAGCCATAGAGCATTTGTGATAGAACCTTGACTGTAAACACTTGAATAGCAGAAGGAATATGCTGCCCCCTTAGTATATGAAAATCTAAGCAGAGCTAGCATGCTCCTCTGTGCATTCTCTACTGCTGTTTTCTTCTGGATTTTCCATGGCCATTTCCACATGGGGGTAAAGCCCTGCGCTGTGACAACTGGACACAGAGGTCGTCTACACCACGGGTGCGCAAGAGCGGTGAAAAAAGGGGAGGTTCTAGATCTCAAACCGCTCTCGCGCGGCTGTGGGGGTTGCGCTCTGTGTTTTATAAAGACCACTTTTCAAGTGGTCTTTTTAAAACTTGTGCGCGCTACTCCGTTGCAGCACCCCATTTAGAACTGCAGGGATGCGCTAGCGCATCCCTGCAGAGCTGCCCAGGGGCGGGCTTCCGGCTGGCATGCTGCCCCAATTGGCGGAGCGCTGCTGGAAGCCGCCGGCCGCCATTTTGGGCGCCGCCAGCCGCTGCCGAGCGCCGACGACGTTTAGAGCAGCGAATTCACGTTGCTCCCCGTGGGGACGGAGCGCCCCGCTTCAAGGTAAGCTCCGTCCCCGCGTGCACTGCCCTGTTTCCCCCGTTTCACCGCTCCCTGTGTGGAAAGGGCCAAAGTCCCAGAAGATTGAAAGACTACACCAAGGTACTTGTAATTTGTCAGCTGTTCAATAGGAGTCCTGTTTATTTGCCATTTATGGATGGTCTTATTTCAGGTAAATACCATCACCTTTGTTTTATTGTAGTTTATGGTTAAGGATTCATTGCTGCAATAATTAGTAAGCTCTTTCAGGAGTCTCCTTAAGCCTATTGCCAAAAACGATAAGAGCACTGCATCATCTGCATATAGAAGGATTGAGATGTAACATACAATGTTGCCAGATTCTGTACAACAGTAGTTAAAATTTGTCAGGCATTGACCTCCAGAATAGACTAGTACCAGTCTTGTCTTGTTATATCGGAGCTGTGTAATCTGAAGGGACTTTTAAATACTGTTTTTAACCTATGTTTTTACCTTCTTTTTATTCTGTATTCCCTTTTTAACTGTGCTGGTCTGTGACGATAATAAAGATTCTATTCTATTTTATTGGCAAGGAGCAGGGGAAGGTCAGGCAAGGCTGCATTTTATCGTTCATTTTGTTTAACTTGTATGCTGAATATATTTAAATGAAGCAAGATTAATCTCAGAGGAAAGCGGAATGAAAACTGGAGGAAGGAACATCAACAATTTTAGATGTACACATGACACTGTACTAACAAAAAATAGTAAAGACTTTCCTGACTATGACTTGGCTATGCTTTGAGGTCACTTCTGGCCTTATTTTGGAATGCACATGTGTGGCCAGCTTTTCCTTTTAGCCAGCGTGGCCATGCAGCCATAACAGAGTATATTTTATATTTATGCCAATTAATATTTGCCAATTAAATCATATCAAAGCATGGAGGTTATGGCCTACTAACAACTGAAATGTTCTGTTACTGTTATATCTCTCTCCTTTCAGATTGTTTGTTCTGGCAAACCATTATTCCAGTCTGCAATCTTGGGGATTAATAGCAGGCATCCCTGATGATATCACTGGTTTTTTCCCCTTCTCCTATTTTTTTTTACCCCAAAGATCTCAGGCTTCAAGTTATTTTGTCCTCAAAAGTGTACATATCAGTTACATAAAATGCTATTTCTTCCTCTCTCCCTCCCTGTGTGGTCTATGTCTTTTGAATAGGTTATACCTCTCAGTTACTATATTCCATAAAATGCATGCATCTCGTCTAAGGTCCCAAAATCTTAGGGTACAGACCTTCTTTTCTAGTACTTAGAACAGGGGGAGAATGCTTGGAGTGTGAGCACTGTCTTGAAAACTGTATATATGTATACAGGTATACCTCAGTTAACAAAGTGGATATACTCCTGGGCATTACCTCTTTAACTGAAAATTTTATGTCAATGGTAGAAATAATTTGGAAAGAATAGGGATAGGTGTTTGTAGCTCAAAAGGAACACATGCTTCAGCAAACTTTTTACTGAGACCATTTCTGCACTACAGTGTTATAGCGCTATTTTTCCACTTTCAACATCCTATGGAATCCTGGGGTTTGCAGTTTAGGCAGGAGCTGAGGCCCCTCCCTAAACTACAAACCCCAGGATTCCATAGGATGTTGAAAGTGGAATAATAGTGCTATAATGCTCTAAAGTGGAAATTGAATGAGAATTCCCCAGTAGGCATATGTGAAATGAAACAACCAGGGCAGGTAAGCCCTGCAGAAGTAAACAGAAAATTTTGAGCCTACTATAAATCACTTTAAAGTTTTTTCCAAGATGCATCCAGTGTTTTTTTGTTTTTGTTTTTTTTTCATCAGCCTTCTCTTTTCTTATGATTTCTACTTTGGCCAGCATACTTATAGACCTATGCTTGACATGCTCATTGGTAGCTGATGAAGCAGCCTTTCTTACTTGCTCCTTTTCTCTCTGTTCTGCTATCCACACATGCTCAGTAAGGGATTCTGGAGACAGTGGCTGTTTATTTTGCCTGTAGTAGACAGGCACACATTGCTATAGTAGGATCAGCTAATATAAAATCCCATTCTTTCCCAACTCAAACTTTTATTGCATTGTTTACTGCAAACACACTGCTGCAGCCCAACACCAAAAGTCTCTGTTTCTCCAGTGCTCCACTATCTTCCCATTACTGACACTGCTAAAAAATAAAATCATATAAGACAGAGGAAAAAGGTGGAAAAGAGGGGCCAGGGGCATAAAAAGGAGCCTTCTCAAAGTTGCCTAGAATTGCAAACTGCCAAGAGGTGCAAACCATCTCTTTGCAGAAGCATTTCTTCATGGAGTGGAGGTCGTGAGAAAGAATCTTTCCAGATGACATCAGGTGCACAATCAGTTTCTCATTTCCATTATCCTTCTATCTTTTCTTGTGCCTTGGCCTCCTGCAGGAAGAATTGATGAGATAAAAATCTATGCGACAAGGTTCTTTTAGCTTCCCACCTATTCCTGTTTGTAATATGTGGAAAAATGTGTCTGGCAGTTCCATTTATTATCACTGAATCTTGCTGTACAGTCAGCCCCACCTCCATGCATGGATTCTGTATCCACAGATTCAACCAACCACCGCTTGAAAATATTGAAAAAATCCAAAAAGCAAACTTAGATTTTGCTATTTTATACTATGTCCCATCATGGGGCTTGAGCATCCACAAATTTTGCTATCCATGGGAGGTCCTGGAACCAAACCCAGTGGATAACTGAGGGCCTACTGCACTCTCTGTTATGTTTTGATTCTTCCACCAGGAAGGTAGTACATATATTGCCATCTTCATCCTCTTGAGCAGGGAATTACCTGCTGAGGTCTGATTTATGAAGGTAATAATGTGAGATTTGCTTTTTGGATTGAAATATATTGTTGTGCACTTGTTCTTCATTTCACTGGCATTTCATTTCACAAGAGAACTTCTCACTCACAAACATATTAATTAGTGGTTGGTTGGATTTTTCTTTAAAACATCATTCTCCTAATCTGCTGTGGTATCTTTGAGCTCTAACCACTAGCCAGTTAAAGAGTTAGTTAATATTGTTAATGTTCATTGTTGCTAGGATTATTATCTTTAATGAATAGTCATCTTCCTTTTTTCTCATCTTGTACTTTACCACATGTGTCTATTCTCTTAGATTATAAGTCAGGGAGAATACTAAGGATGTCCTTAGAAAGAACACCTAATTATAATTGTATGAACAACAGAAGTAATGAACTAATAGCATTTTTCTAGCTAAACATGAAACCATGTTTTCCAGTCATCACAAGCAGAGTCATTTTCTCAGTCTCACTTGCAAGCTCAGGGAAGCAGCTGCCTTGGATCAAACAAAGGGCTCCACCAGGTATCTGAATTATTAATTCGTTCTAACTAAGGTTCTGGTCTTTATTTCCAAGGGCCCACCTGGAAGTGCTGAAAGTAATGTGTTCACCAGTAATATTTGTTATCACAGTATTTTGACCAGTAAATACTCTGATGGCCCGTCTCTTGTCTCAGACATAAAATGCAGGAAATGTCTTGTTCACGTGTTTTATGTTTTGTTACAGTGTTGACATTATTTTATTTTTATCCTGCCTTTGCACTAGGCTTGAGACACATCACACTGCTTCACATAATATTAATCAGATTTGAATAATAGTGGACTTGCAGGGGGCTTTTCTGCCTCAGGAACAGAGGTGTCTTTGGCCATCTCTGAGCCTATTGCTGTCCTCTCTTTGTAGAAGTTTCTCCTTTGTACATATGCTTTGCATGTGCCAAAGCACAGCTGTCCACCCCTAGAATCCTATGACAAGAAATGGATTTTTGGAGATAAAAAATATGATACTGGAGGGAAAGGGGGATGTGGAATCTATTTCCTGATAAGAGATAGAGAATCAAAATATTTCCAAGCACAGAACAGCCTTTGGGATCATCTAAAGGAGTTATTGACTTGAGACTATTTGTTATATTTTAAAGTATTGCTTTGATGCTTACCAAAGCTCTTTCAGCAGTTATTTTATTTCAAAAAAACTAATTTCTCTCCAAATTATGAATTAACATAATTTCAGATTTAAAGTTGATGAAAATGTTGTTTACATACCCCTAAAACAATCAAGAAACAATTGGGCAATTATTTTGTTTGTGTGTGTGCGCACACACACACACACACACAATAATGTCGTAATTAAAAATCCACTTCCATATGGTATTTTTCAAAATTTCCCTGCATATGACTTTATGCCCTGATTCAGATGTCATGATTGATTTTGGTCTGATAAACAAAGATTTATTGAACCAAGAATGAGCCGTATGTCAGCATGTTCTCCCCTGTTTTCCCTCATCCCCATTTGAGCCTGCCTTCACTGAAGATGTTGTAATTCTTTAGTAACATAGTTTTCACCTGCCATCCAAACCAGGATATCATGGTTGAAGAATCTCCTATAAATCAAAGTATTTGTTGGAGTTCTTAAATTATGGGAAACTGTAAAAGCAGGATGTTGTCACCCAAAACAAGGTGCACAAGGGGAAGGCAAGTGAAGATGAATAAGAAAGGATATGCAGGCAGTTCCCAGTCAAAAAAGCAATTTATTTATAAAAAGTTTATCAGACTGAGTTCCTTATTTTTGGTGAGGACATGGGAGACAGCCTTTTCAGTAGTTGCTTCCAGGCTGGGGAATTCCCTCACTTACATGGTTAGGTTGGTCTCTTTCTGCCATCAGACAGATATCTTTCAGTTAACACAGACCTTTGACTACTAACTGGCGATTGTAGAAATTCTTCTTAATAGGGATGGTCTGTATTTTTTGAGATTGTTTTCACTGTTGTTTTAATTTGTAAATTAAGATTTTGATGTTTACGGTTTATAGAAAAATTTAATAAAGCTGCTAATTGTATATTATGCTTTCTTTTAACTGTATTCTGTTTTAACAGATTGAAACCTGCTTTGAGTCCCATATTGAGGAAAAGGCAGGATATAAATACAGTTAATTTATTAAATAATTTTATTTATACCCTGCTTTCTCTCATCAAGGAACCCTAAATGGTTAAAATGTGTTTTTACTTTTATATGGTCACCACTGATGACTGGGACCTGGTGACAGCTCTGCACAGCCCAACATTGGTTGGAGAACTCTCCAATCACCTAAATTATGTTATTTATTTATTTTTTGAAAACTGGAATGTAAGATATAGGAAACATCTCTTGTACAAGACAGAAGAGAGAAACTCCATTCATTTCGAAATCCTCTGGCATGATGAGAAGCAGCCAGGGTAGAACAAAGGTCAGCTGAGGAGAAGGAGGAGGATAGGACAGCTTTGGTCAACCATAAATAAATAATAGTTGACTGTTAGTAGAAACAGCTAAGACTCAGACTTTTTAAAAATGCATTTTACTAATTATTTCATTTCAGTATCTTTCTTTAAAAATCATTTTAAATGTTTGAAATATTTTATAAAAACAAATTCAAGCATTTCTTTTGTGCTATATGTTTTCTTCAGAAAGTAAATAGCAGCATTAGTGTTCTTCCTCACCTGGAATGCCAAAGTAAGACCAATTTGGTTTCAAGTGCTGTAAAACTCCAACTACAAGATGCTATCTTCCCACAAATAGCCACAAAGAACTTGCAGAAGGTAAGTACAATACATCAGGTAAGCTGAACTGGTAAATACATTGCATCAGGTAAGCTGTTTTCCATCTCTTTTTTTGTAGTTAGAAAAACTAAAATGGCTAAAGAATATTGTGTGAAAAAAACATCAAATACACTGCACATTTTTCACCTGTGACTTCTACATGGGCGAATTTGTGTTTCCATGAAACATCACATCCCTAACCTTAAAATGGCAGTGATGTGTGCATGGATATGCTGATGGTAGCAATCCTACTGTTAGGTGGATTTGTAACTGGTTGATCAACTGAACCCAAAGGGTGCTCACCAATGGCTCCTCTTCATCCTGGAGAGAAGTGACTATGTGGTGTCACAGAGTTCTGTCTTGGGCCCAGTGCTATTCAGTTCAAGATCTTTATCAATGATTTGGATGGAGGACTAGAGGTATTCTTATCAGATTTGCAGATGACACCAAATTAGGAGGGCTATCTAACACCCTAGAGGATAGGATCAGAATTCAAAATGGTATTCACAGATTAGAGAGCTGGGCCAAACAGGGAGAAGTATAAGGTTATTATACTTCAGCAGAAAAGAAATGAAGTGCACAGATGTAAGACGGTTCACACCTGGTTTGACCACAGTACATGTGATCTAAGAGTCTTAGTAGATAAGAGCTGAACATGAGTGAGCAGTGTGATGTGTCAACTAAAGAAGCCAATGAGATTTTGGGCTGCATCAATAGGAGTATAGTATTTAGGTCAAGGGAAGTGATAGTACCACTCTATTCTGCTTTGGTCAGACCTCCGCCCCCTGGAATACTGTATCTGACTTTGGGCACCACAGTTCAGGAAGGATATTGACAAGCTGGAACATGTCCAGAGGAGGTGACTAAAATGGTAGAAGGCTTGGAAACCATGTTCCAAGTGCAAGCTGGTGACCTTCTTGGAGGAGAAGGTACGCCAGCTGGAGGCATGAATTTCTAATCTTCGTCTTATTAGGGAAGGTGAGGCGTTTTTGGATAGGGTGGTGAAGACCTTCCTCAAGACCGAATGCATGGAGGAGCTGCCAGATCAGGAAGTCAGCACACTGTGCCAGGAAACGGAGGCTTGGAGGAATGTTACACCTCCGTAGAAGGAGTAGAAGGACCAGGAAGGTAACGGAGACTCTCATCGTACACAATCGCTTCAAAGTTCTTGGCCTTACAAACAATGAGGAGCACCAGGAGGAGGGAATAGAATGTCAACTAGATCAACACTGCCAGCCTAAACAGAATTCCCAGGCAGTCCTAGAAGAACATGCTCATCGAGGAGCCCAGGACAAGTCTCAGAGGAGGCGAGTTCTGGTTGTTGGGGACTCCTTGCTCAGAGGAACCGAAACGGCAATTTGCAAACCAGACAAGCTCAATCGAGAGGTCTGCTGTCTTCCTGGGGCCAAGATCAACCACATAACAGAGAGACTAATCAGGCTGGTCAAGCCCACTGACCATAAGCCCCTCATTGTGGTTCATGTTGGAACGAATGATACTGCGAAGCGCAGCTTTTACCACATCGCAAAGGACTACGAGTTTATGGGGACAAAGCTTAAGGACCTTGGTGCGCAGGTGGTCATTTCATCTCTCCTCCCTGTTCAAGGATATGGCGCATGAAGGGAAAGGGCAATAGCAGAGGTCAACAACTCACTCCGCACATGGTGTTGCGAGCAATGGTTTGGATTTTTGGAACACAGACTGAATTTCCATGAACTTCTGGCAAGGGATGGGCTGCACCTCATGAAACTTGGCAGGAATGTTTTTGCAAACAGTCTCGCAAGAAGGATTAAGAGGTCTTTAAACTAAGTTCCGCTGAGAAGGGAGACAATATTATTCAGGACAAGGACTTGGTGAGTGCAGGGGAAAAAGGCCCAAATGATATAGGACAAGTAGTACAAGCGGCCAATGGCGGGAGGAGTAGGAACTATAGTACAGGACTTGCAGGAAGGGCCCGGGGACTTAAGTGTCTCTACACTAATGCACGGAGTATGGGAAACAAGCAAGATTAACTTGAACTCCTAGTACAACAAATACAATTTGATAGGCATCACTGAGACCTGGTGGGATGAGTCTCATGATTGGAATATAGGAATAGAGGGGTATAGCCTATTTTGTAAAAACAGACCAAACAAGAAAGGAGGAGGAGTAGCCTTGTATGTCAAGGATGTTTTCACCTGTGAAGAGATCCATGGCTTAAACCCAGAAAGCCAGGTCAAGAGCATTTGGGTAAGAATTAAGGGAGCGAGAAACAATAGGGATATTCTGGTGGGGGTTTACTACAGACCTCCAAACCAGACCGAGGACTTTGATGATGCCTTCCTCAGCCAAATGACTGCACATTCAAAAAGGAGAGATACAGTAATAATAGGAGATTTCAATTCCCCAGATATATGTTGGCAGTCAAACTCTGCCAAGACAGCAAGGTCCAGCAAGTTTCTTGCTAATCTTGCAGACAATTTCATGGTCCAGAAGGTGGAAGAGGCGAAAAGGGGATCAAATATTCTAGATCTGATCCTGACCAACAGGGATGACCTTCTTAATGAGGTAGAAGTGGTTGGATCTTTAGGGGGGAGTGACCATGCCCTTTTGGAATTCGGCATTCAGTGGGAAGGAGAAGATAAGTGTAGCCAAACACTCATCTTAGATTTTAAAAAAGTGGATTTCTGTAAACTTAAGGAGATGCTGGCTGCAATTCTGTGCTCAAGAATAGTGAAAGGGAAAGGAGTTCAGGAGGCATGGGAGTTCCTTAAAAGGGAGATACTGAAGGCACAGTCTAAAACTGTGCCAATAAGGAGGAAAAATGGAAGGCATCTGAAGAAACCAGAATGGTTGACTAAAAAACTCTCAGCTGAGCTCAGTGTTAAGAGAAACACGTACAGGAAATAAAAGGGGGAAACCACCAAAAAAGAATTTAAACGTAGCCAGGGAGTAGGGTGGGGGTCAAAAGGCTAAAGCACAGAACAATTTGGGCTGGCCAAGACTTTAAAAAAATAAAAAGGGTTTTTTAAAAATTTGCCACTGCAGAAGGAAAAAAAAGGGAAATACAGAGAAGATGCACAGAGAAATCAATTACTAGGGGAAGGAAAAAGGCAGAACTTCTTAACACCTTTTTTCCTCTTTTTTTCCAGAAGGATAAAAGCACTAACCTGGTGGTTGGGAAGCAGGTGGGGAAACAGGGGAAATGGGGTACATAATGGTAGGGAGGTGGTCAGGAATCCTGCCTACCTGGATAATTCAAGTCTCCAGGGCCAGATGAATTGCATCCTAGGATATTAAAAGAGCTGGGAGAGGTCTTTTAAACCCCTTGCTTAATCTTGGAAATCTTGGAGGACAGGAGAAGTTCCAGCAACTGGAGGGGGCAAATTTTCCTCTTAAGAAGGGAAAAAAAGGGACCCAAATAATTATCCCCCAGTCAGCCTGACATCAGTACCCAGAAAGATCCTGGAGCAGATCATTAAGCAGTCAGTTTCTTTTTTTTTAATTTATTTTTATTACAACAAACACAAAATAAAACATTCTTATTTCTCACCAATATATAAATTTTATTACAAAATCTTTCAATTTTTTAACTCTAATTATATATATATACCGATCACCAACACTAGTATATCTTATCTACTTACCCTCCTTCCCTTATTTACCTCCATTTTCGGGTTCTTCCAAAACCCTTTCTTGACCAGCTATTATCATTCCTCAATATTATAAATAATACCCTCCTATCACACACCTCTATCTTTACCTTACTTACAATTTGTCTTCCGAGTCTTATTTCTGTCTTCACACTAACCCTTTCCCCCCATTGGTTTTCCCAAAGGAGTTTTACTAGATTCCACTCTTCTATAATTTGTTTTCTTGATCTATCATTTAACCTCGGGAGTTGTTTTTTTCCCATAACTCATATAATTTACACAACCATTCATTTCTTAGGTATTTCTTTTGTTTTCCAGTTTTGTGCATATACCAATTTGGGCCCGTTGTATATATTATCATCTTTCGTAAAGCATTTTCTTTAAAAAATTTAACATCCAGTATATTTAACAAGTATATCTCTGGACCATTGGAAACTTTAAATGAATTGCCTTAACTAAAATTGTAATTTTTCCTCCAGTACTCCTTAGCTTTTTCACAAGTCCACCATAAATGATATAAAGTTCCTTTTCCTGGGCATTTTCCCAACATAAACCCTTTCCCCATTTTTTTTTTTCACTCCTTGCACTGGTTTTAATTTTAATAAAATATATCTTATAATAATTCTCCTTTAACTTTGTACTAACACAATATTTTCTAACATCTCTCCATGATTTTTCCAGCTATGTTAATTTTCATCCCCAAATTTTGTGCCCATTTTATCATATTTTCTTTGATTACCTCTTCTTCCATATCCCAAATTTTAACAACATTTTATTTTTTACCCATTACATGGTCTGCCCCTGGTCTTAACAATTTATCAATTCTTCTTCTTATTTCCATTCCTTTTAACTTCTTATCCAGTTTAAATTTTTCCTCTAATTGCCTTTGCAAAAACCCAATGTGTAACAATCCCAATTTTACCAATTCTTCTTTATTTTTCCAAACCAAATTTTCTCCTTGTACTTTTGTCAAATCTCTATATGTTAACCAATTGTTTAACTGGGGCCTCTCCTATAAAAAGTTTCATGAACTGACACCCATTGTGGTATTTTTGCATTTTCTATTTCTATATTGTAACCAAACTTTCAATAACGATTTTCTTATTAAATGATTATTAAATTCACTATTCACTTTTGCTTTGTCATACCACATATATGCGTCCAGCCAAATAAAGATTGCCCCTTCCAATTCTAATAATCTTGTATTTTTAATTTAATCCATTCCGTTATCCAGCAAAGGCAACTAGCATGGAAGTATAATTTCAGATCTGGTAATCCTAATCCTCCTCTTTCCTGTGGATTTTTAATCCTTTCCCATTTTATTCTTGGCTTTTTGGCATTCCACACAAAATTTGATAAATTTTCTTCCATTCTTTGAAGGGTTTATCATTCATAAAAATTTGGGAGATTCTGAAACAAAAATGACATCTTCGGCAATATTTATTTTGATTGTCGCAACCCTTTCCCCATCAATGATAAATCAAGTCTTGTCCACCTTTTAAATTTCTTTTATCTCCCCCCATACTTTCCTATAATTGTTTTCATATAAATCCAAATTATACCCGTAATATTAACCCCTAAATATCTCACCTTTTTTGTTATTTTAAAATTAGAAACTCTTTTATTTCCTCTTCTTCTTTTATTTGAACTTTTTTCATTAGTATCATTGTCCTATCTTTATTAACCTTAAAACCCACTAATTTTCCAAATTTTTAAAAAACATTTTTTAAATTTTGATATACTTTAGCCGGATCTTTTAAAAAAATTACCAAATCATCTGCATATGCCCTTAATTTATACATTTTTTTCCCCAGTTTTAATTCCCTTAATTTCTGACTCTTGCCTAATTTTTTACTCAAAATTTCTATTATATTACAAAAATTAAAGGGGATAATGGACAACCCTGTCTTGTTCCTTTTTAATCTTAAATTTTTCTGATTTCTCTCCATTCACTATAATACTCGCAGTTTGATCATTGTAAATCATTTTTATCCAATCTATAATCTTTTCCCAAATTCGCCATCTCCAAAACATGAATAAAAATCCATTTCACATTGTCGAATGCTTTTTCAGCATCGACAAATATAATCCCTTTTTCCTTTATTATTCTATGGTAAAATTCTATCACATCCAGTTTCCCTAATTTTCTTTAATTGATCTTCCCCAAAAAGCCATTCTGATCTTCTGAATCCAATATTTTAATATCTTCTTCAATCTTTCTGCTAGTATTGATGTAAATATTTTATAATCTATTTTTAGAAGAGATATTGGTCTGTAATTTTTGATTTCCCTTTCGGATCTTTCCTTTTTAGGTATCAGTGTAATATCGCCTTTTTCCATGTATCCTTCCCTCCAATTCTATTTCTTTAAATAATTTGTATGGGGTGATTAATTATCTGGAACTCCTTATAACCTCACTGTAATTTGGTCCTGGTGCTTTTCCTATTTTTAGTTTTTGTATAGCCGTTTTAATTTCTTCTTTTGTTATAGGTTTATTCAAATCCTTTCTTTGTTCTTCCTGAATTTTCTCTGCTCTAACTTCTTCCAAGTATTTCTTTACTTTTTGTACATATTCTTCTGTATCCTTTGCCTCATTATACAGCTGCGTATAATATTCTTGAAACAATAGTTTAATCTTTCTCTGTTCTCTATATATTTTATCTCCTTTCTTTTTCCCATAATTAATCTTCTTTCTTTTTCTTTCTTAATTTTATACGCCAACCTTTTCCCTACCTTATTTGCATGTTCAAAAAACCTTTGTCGTGTAAATTTTATTTTTTTCTTTTTTCCCCATTTTTTCTAAAGCTAATTTTTTGTAAAATTTTTATTTCTCTCACAAATTTTTCCATTTTTTTGGTCTTTTTTAACTTTTCTTTTTTTCTTTTTTTTTCCCCCCAATTTTTGAATTTTTTGCTTTCTTATTTTTTTCTTATATGCTTCTTGCTTTTAAAAAATGCCTCTTACCACCGCCTTTCCCGTATCCCACCTTCTTGTTTTCGACCCTTTTCCCCCAAATTCTTTTGAAAAACATATTTATTTCTTGTTTCACCTTTTCTAATTTTTTTTCACCCCTTTAAAAGTTATTTAATATCCATCTTTTTCTTGTTTTCTCTTTTGTAATATCATTATAACTGGGCAGTGGTCTGATAAAGTCCTTGGTAAAATTTCCCTCTTTTTAATATTTTTGCATAAAGTTTTGGAAGCCAATATCATATCAATTCTAGACCACGTCTTGTGTACTTCCAATAATCGTTCTTTTCTAGTATTATGATATAGGTATCTCCACACATAAACAATGAAATGAATCCATAAATTCTCCAAATACTTTAGGTAATTTTTTCTTTGGTGTCTTTCCTTTATTTTTTATTTTCCTATCCAATTTGGGGTTTTTCCCCCCTTCCCAAACCCCTAAAACCAATACATGTTGATAAACATAAGTAATCTCTTCATTAAATTTTCATAAAAACTTGATTTATTTTCTAGTGGGCCATAAACTCCCACCACTAAGATTTTTTCCAATTACTTCTACCTCTATTCCTATTAACGTACCTCTCATATCTCTAAATATTTCCTTCGCATTGTATTTCTTGTTTACATAAATCGTTACTCCCTTCTTTTTCTTCCTAATTACTGTAGAAAAATCCTTCCCCAAATTTTGATTTTTTACATACTTCAAATCTTTATCTCTTATATGGGTTTCTTGCAGCAAATTATATTGCTTTTACTTTTTCTAAAAAATTAAAGACCCTTTTCCTTTTAATTACTGCATTCATTCCCCTTACATTCCATGAAATTACTTTCATTTTTCCTCTCTTTTTTTCTTTTTTTCTTTCCTCTTCCCTTCTTTTATCCCTTTTTTTTTTCTTTCTTCTTCCTGATCCTCTTCCTTTTTTTCTTCTACTTCTCCTTCCTCTTCTTCTTCTTGATCTGAATCTTCTTTTTTTCCTGATCTTTTTCTTTATATCAAATTCCTCTCTTACTTTCCCCTTTTATAATCCCTTGGGGTTTTTTTCTCCCTCTTCTCTTCTTCCTCTTTCTTCCTCTTTCTTCCTCTTTCCTATATTCATGCACCCTTTCTTTTTTTCATTAATTCTTCTTTATATTTCTTCAAAAAATCTTGTGCCTTTGACCTGAATTCAACATAAATCTCTTTTTTTTATAAACAAAAGTAACTCCTTCTATTCTACACCATCTATATGCCACTCCACTTCTTTTTAATATCTCTTCAAAACTTAGTGGGGCCCTCTTTAAAAATCTGTAATTCTGTCTGGTCAATATCAACTTACTATATTTTGCGTTCCAGGTCTTTTACTCTCTCTTAAGAAGTATATAACGATATCAAAACTTCCTTTTTTTTCGCAATATATGAATTGATTCGAAACATCTTTTCAATTTCCAAAACCAGCTGTTCAACATTCCATCCTATAAATCTTGCCAACAATGGTATCACTCGCATATATAAATCTTCTCCCTGGGTCTCCCCCAGACCTCTGATTTTCACACATTTATCTCTAAACTTTCTTCAAAATTCTTATTCTGTTGTTCCATCTTCTCTATCTGCTTTCCCATCATTGGTTTTCTTTTTTTAAGTTTTGTAGTTCTGTCCTGTGGTTCATCCAATTTCTTATTTATGTTCTTCATTTCCATCGTTATGTTTTAGTATTTGTCCTACACTCCCCATTTCTTTCTTCATTTCCTTCATATCATTTGCCATATCCTTTATATCTTTCTTGACATCACTTCTCAAATTCCTGATTTCTTAATAATTGGGCTGTTTAAATTTATGTTCTGGGTTGATCCTCTACTGCTGGTCTACTTGCAGTTGCTGTTTAACTGAAACTGCTCTTCTTGTCCTGTTGCCATTTTATAACTTTCCAGACCATATCTATATATTTATATATTTACCCTCCTTAACCTTCAATCCTTCAACTCCTAACTTTTTCCAAATCTATAAACTAGCCTTTTGAAGCAGTATCTTATCTAAATGTGACTTATCTAAATAACTTATCTAAATATATATCTAAATTAAATTTTTTTTATTTAATAATTTGTTTATTTTTATTTTTTTTATTTAATCATTTAATCAGTTGATTAATCATTATCAATAGTAGCCTAAATATAATATATCAATATTACTATCACCTTTTATAACTTTAAAATTTACTGCGATTTATTCTTTACACCTTTACACCTCAATGTTTATATTTTCACACTTTCTCACTTCAATCTCAATCTCAATCCATATAATCTCATACTCTTTCTAATTCCTAAAAAAATCCTTTAAAATATCAAAATCTCTTTCCAACCCACTCTCAATCAAACTTCTACAGTAAAACAAAACAAAACAATGACAAAACTCTTAATAATATTACTATTATTATTATTATTAGCCCACTAAATCTATATTTATCTGTATCTATATTCTCAATCCCCTTCCTTCCTTCCTTCCTTTCTTTCTTCTTCTTTTTTTTTTTAAATTTTTTATATTTCCTCTTATTCCAGTATATTAATTGTATATGTCAATATATATATCACTTTTATAAATTTCCTATAAATTCAATAAAAGCACTTAAATCACTATAACCTTATTAATCAATCTAATATACCTTATTCAATCTATTGTAAATTGTAAATAAATTAAACAAATTATTAAACAAGACACTCTTCTTTACTGTAAATTTTAAAAAGTCCTCACTAGATGGCACTCTGTCTCCTTTTTTTCGATCTTCCTCCATAAAAGAAATTCTGCTCTTCAAATGCTGTGGGGTTGGGTTAAAGTTTTTTCTCTCCCCTTTGGTTCTCTTATCTTTCTTATCTTGTTTTAGCCATCTTTAGACCTTGAAAAGTTCTCCCTTCTTCTTTTAACTTCTTTCACCCCCCTTCTAACAATATATTTCCCGACACTTTGTACTTAACTTATTTATTTCTTAATTCTTTAAATCCCAATACAAAATGTCCACAACCTTCTAATACTAAATATAAAAAACTAAATATCCAGAGTCACTTCTATTATGTTTCTACTTTAAATCCAGTCCCCAAATCACGTCTTTCTGTACTGAAGTCCTCCCTCTGTTTATTTTTCTTGCTTTCTTGCTTTTCCATCCCGCTCTGTCTCCGTCTTTTAGCCTTGTTTCATACCGGGTGGCCAAATAAAATTTATCTTCTTTCCTGTTTTCTTTTTTTTTCATCTCCTCTTTCCCTTTTTCCCCCTTAAAAAGTCTCCTTCTTTTAGAGGCTGTATTTTTTTGTTTTTTTGTTTTGTTTTGTTCTATTTTTTTTTTAAAAATAGTTTGTAGCAAATTTCAGCCTCTCACCACTCTCTCTCTTCTCCCTTTTCTAAGACCCAACCACTTCAAAACTCCGGAGCTCCCTAGAAACTTGTCAATGTCTCTACTTACTTGTTGTAGGGTCCTTTTGTCTGGATTCAGTGTACCCCTCAAAAAACTTAGTTTATTAGTTTTTATTCCCTTGAATATTATTTCTTCTCCAATTAAAAAAAAAGTGGTGACAGGATTTTTCCAAAGGAAGCCCCTTTCGAGGTAATGGCGGCTCGTTTGACCACTTCAGCGCTCTCCGTGTCCCGATCCCTTTGATGTTTATTTCGGTCCACCCGCGCTGGAATTTTGGTCCTTCCAAATGCCTCCAAAACCCCTTTCCCCCGGGGGTTTTTACCCTCCTCCTCAACTCGGAAAAACGGGTCCCTGACCTCGTGGGGAATTTCTCCCCGGAGCTATCGGGGTGACAACCTGGGGCCCTTTTCGCTGCCCCGGAAGTTAAGCAGTCAGTTTCTAATCACTTAAAAGCAATGTGGTAATATGGAAGTCAACATGGATTTTAAAAATAAGTATGCCAGACTAATCTAATCTCTTTTTATGATAAGAGTTATTAGTTTGATGATGAAGGGAATGCTGTGGATGTAGCATATCTTGATTTCAGTAAGTTCTTTGACAAAGTTCCCCATGACATTCTTGCAAAGAAGCAAGTAAAATCCAGGCTTGACAGGGCTACTGTTAGTTGGATTTGTAATTGGTTAACTGACCAAACCCAAAGGGTGATCACGAATGGCTGCTTTTCATCCTGGAGAGAAGTGACTAGTGGGGTGCCACAGGGTTCTGTCCTGGGCCCAGTGCTATTCAGTATCTTCATCAATGGCTTGGATGAAGAAATAGAGAGCATGCTCATCAAATTTGCAGATGACACCAAATTGGGAGGGGTTGCTAATACGCCAGAGGACAGGATCAAAATTCAAAATGACCTCGAAAGATTGGAGAGCTGGGCCATGGCTAACAAAATGAAATTCAACAGAGAGAAGTGTAAGGTCCTACACTTAGGTAGAAAAAATGGAATACAGAAATATAGGATGGGGGACACGTGGCTGAATAACAGTACGTGTGAAAGGGATCTAGGAGTCTTCATAGATCACAAGCTGAACATGAGTCAGCAGTGTGATGCGGCAGCCAAGAAAGCCAATGCGATTCTCGGCTGCATCAATAGGAGTATGGTGTCTAGATCGAGGGAGGTACTGATACCACTCTACTCTGCTTTGGTTAGACTTCATCTTGAATACTGTGTCCAGTTCTGGACACCCCAATTCAAAAAGGACCTGGTCAAGCTGGAGCAAGTCCAGAGGAGGACAACCAAAATGGTGAGAGGCCTGGAAGCCATGCCCTATGAGGATAGACTTAGAGAGCTGGGTATGTTTAGTCTGCAGAAGAGAAGGTTAAGAGGGGACATGATAGCCATGTTTAAATATCTGAAGAGATGCCATATAGAGGAGGGAGAGGGCTTGTTTACAGCTGCTCCAGAGACCAGGACAAGGAGCAATGGATTCAAGCTGCAGGAAAGGAGATTCCACCTGAACCTCAGGAAGAACTTCCTGACAGTCAGAGCTGTCCGGCAATGGAATCTGCTGCCTTGGAGTGTAGTGGAATCTCCTTCTTTGGAGGTTTTTAAGCAGAGGCTGGATGGCCATCTGTTGGGAGTGCTTTGAGGGTGTTCCTGCATGGCAGGGGGTTGGACTCGATGGCCTGTGTGGTCTCTTCCAACTCTGCATTTCTATGATTCTATGATTCTATGAAGAATGGCTTATGGAGCTGAGTATGTTTAGCCTGAAGAAGGGAAGATTAAGAGGCAACATGATAGGTGTGTTTAAATATTTGAAGGGATGTCATATAGATGATGAAGCAAGCTTGTTTTCTAGGACTAGGACATAGAGCAATGGCTTCAAACTTCAGGAAAAGAGATTCCATCTAAACATTAAGAAGAACTTCCTGAAGGTAAGAGCAATTTGACAGTGGAATGTGCTGCCTCAGAGTGCGGTAGAATCTCCTTCTTTTTAAAAAGAGTCTGGATGGTCATATGCATATGCATTGATTATGAATTCCTGCATGACAGAGGGTTAGACTCTATGGGCCTTTCTTCCAACTCTATGATTCTATGTGTGCCCATGCACATTGCCACCATTGAATACAATAGGATGTGAATGTTTGCAAATCCTGTTATTCTTGGGGGTTCCTGGTTCTGTACCCCTGCATATACAGAGGGCCCATTATATTGGCATTTATCAGGAATTCTTAAGATGTATTTGAGAATTGCAAAATGGAGATATCACATGATTCTGAGACTTCACAAGCCTCCCTGATACAAGAGTTCCAGAGAAGACAGGGTCTTTGCCAGGCCAGGGAAGATCAGGATGGGAAACAAGGGAATCCACACAATAGTCTCTGCTCTTACAGGAGCAACTTCCAGTAGCTCATTATTTCAGATACAGGACCCGGTGAACAGGTGAGGTTAACAGCAGTGTGCTGGAAGAAACACCATAAGATGAACTTGTGCTTGTTGGGGTAAGCCTCCCCAACTCAAGAGAGCTTTTGAGAGAGTTTCTTGGGTAAGGGCTGTGGGATCTGTTGGGGGTAAGGCACTCTGTTTCCTTGTTTGATTGGTTGCTTGTGTGGTTGCTTCATTGCTTGAAGGTTTGCTTGGTTGCTTGTAAGTTTGTTTCCATGCTTGCTTGCTTGCTTGGTTGTTCGTGAGTTTGTCTCCTTGCTTGTTTGTCTCTTTGGTGATTTGCTTGCTTGGGAGATAGTTTGTCTCTTTGTTTCTTTGTCTGGTTGCTTCCTTGTTTGGTAAGTAGTTTGTCTCCTTGCTGGTTTATTTGTTTGGTAGGTAGTTTGTCTCCTTGTCTGGTTGGTTGGTTGGTTGATTGGTTGGTTGATATGTAGTTTGTCTCCTTGCTGGTTTGGTTGCTTGCTTGCCTGCTTGTCTGTGTCAGCTAGGTGAGGGCTTGGTTGCTCGTTAGTGTTCTATTGTGTTGGGGTGAGCTTGTGGGTGTTGGTCTAAGGGTGACCGACTGCGTGTGAGCTGAGTGGAAGCTAGCCTGAGGGCATGTCAGCACTTTATTGTATCCATTGTGTGAAGGCCCAGGTGATCTGCCTGAGCAAAAGTCCCAGGGTAGGGGGAAGATGCTGGAAGGTAGAGAGGTAGGAAGTGGGTCAGAGATCAGGTTTGCAGAGGAGCTAGCAGCCATTATATAATTACAACCTCAGTCCTGAAAGCTCAGTGATCAGAGCTTGGTGAACAGATGAGGCTAACAGGAGTGTTTAGCAGGGGAATTTGAGGGGAGGCCCAGTTTTATTTTTTAAATTGACTGTCTAAATTGTTGAATATGGATAGTGAGGGATCTGCTGCAGTAACCTGCAACTGCTGTTGCATATTTTTTTCTTGCCAGAGGAAGTGGTTGGGTAATCTGCAGCAAGTGCAAGTTGGTTGCCCTGTTGGAAGAGAAGGTCCAGCAGCTAGAGGCCCATATTTCTAATCTTCAGAGGATTTCTTGGATAGGGCAGAGAGGACCATCTTGAATACGGAACACATGAGAAACATCACTGAGGAGGAAGCCAGTTCCCAAACACAGGAAATAGATACTTGGAGGAATGATACAGGTAGAAGTAGAAGGGCCAGGAGCCAAACAGAAAGTTTGAAGCTATAGAATTTATTCCAAGTTCTCTCTTACTACTAAGGAAATGGAATACCAGCAAGAGCAACAGTGTCAGCTTGAAAAGAATGTCCAGGTGATCCTGGAAGAGTCTGCGCATCGAGCAATCCCTGCCAAGCTTCAGAGGAGACATGTTGAGGTGGTTGGGGACTTCTTGCTGAGCAGAACAGAAGCAACAATTTGCAAGTCTGACAGGATGAATCATGAGGTGTGCTGTCTCCTTCGGGCCAAAATTTGTGATATAATCAAGAGGCTGACAAGACTGGTCAAACCCACTGACCGTTACCCGTTCCTTTTGGTTCACATGGGAACCAATGACACTGTAGGGTGCAGCTTTCATATCACAAAGGAATATGAGGTTATGGGTAGGAAGCTGAAGAACCTTGGTGCACAGGTTGTAATTTCATCTCCTCTCTGTTGAAGGACATGGCCCACAAAGGGACAGAAGAATAGCAGATATGAACAACTGGTTCCGTGTATGGTACCACTGGAAACAATTTGGCTCTTTGTACCTGCATTTTGACAATGGTGGTCTTCTGGCAAGGCATGGTGTGCACCCCATAGCTATTGGCAGGAACGTTTTGGCTAAGAATCTCACAAATCAGATCAGGAGGGCGTTAAACTGAGTTTTGGTGGGGAGGGAGACAGTATTATTCAGGGCAAGAATTCAGCAAGTGCTAGGGAGACAAGCCCAACTGTTATAGGCCAAGTAGTACAAGAGACCAAGAGTAGGAGGAAAAACAACTTTAGTAAAGAACTAGCAGGAAGAGCACATGGTCTTAAATATTTCTACACTAATGCATAGACCATGGGAAATAAACGAGATAAACAACAAAACAAAATAAATATGATATAATTGGCATCACTGAAACCTGGTGAGATGAGTCCTGGAATGTAGTAATTGGGGGGTATAACCTATTTTGGAGAAATAGACCAAACAAGAAAAGAGGAGTAGCCTTATATGTCAAGGATGTTTACACCTGTGAAGAGATCCAGGAAGCTAGGTTGAAAGCACCTGGATAAGAAATAAGGGGGCAAGAAAGAATAAGAATGTCATTGTGGGGGTCCACTACAGACCCCCAAGCCAGCCTGAGGTTTTGGATGATGCCTTCCTGAAGCAGACCACACATTCAAAAAGGAGAGATGCAGTAGTAATGGGAGATTTCAACTATCCTGATATATGTTGGCAAACTCTTCCAAGAGTATGAAGTCCAACAGATTCCTCACTTGTCTTGCAGACTATTTCATCGTCCAGAAAGTGGAAGTGACAACAAGGAGATAGCTATTTTAGATCTCACCCTAACCAACAGGGATGATCTTGTTAATGGGGTGGAAGTGGTGGGATCCTTAGGTGGGAGTGACCATGCTCTATTGGAATTTGTTATTCAGTGGGAAAGGGAAGCCAAGTATAGCCAGTCACACATTCTAGACTTTAAGAAAGCTGATTTCTGTAACTTAGAGAATTACTTGCTGAAATTCCATGGTCAAGAATACTGAAAGAGAAGAGAGTTCATGACAGGTGGGAATTTCTTAAAAGTGAGATACTGAAGGCATAATTTAAAACTGTTCCAATAAGGAGGAAAAATGGGAAGTGTCTAAAGAAACTAGAATGGTTGACTAAAGAAGTCTCAGCTGAGCTCAGTGTTAAAGAAGCATGTACAAGAAATGGAAGAATGGGGAAATCATCAAAGAGGAATTTAAACAAATAGCCAAGATATGTAGGGGGAAGATCAGAAAAGCTAAAGTACAGAATGACCTCAGGTTTGCCAGAGAGATTAAAAATAATAAAAAGGGTCTTTCTTTGATATATCCACAGCAAAAGGAAAAACAAGGAAATTATAGGGTCGCTGTATGGAGAAGATGAACAAGTACTAACAGAGGGCAGAGAAAAGGCAGAACTACTCAACACCTTCTTTGCCTCATTTTTCTCCCAAAAGGAAAAAGGTACTCAACCTGTGGGATGGGGAGCAGGTGGAGAAGTGGGGGAAATGCAGGACAGAATAGGTAGAGAAACAGTATAGGAATACATGAGTACTTTAAATGAATTCAAGTCTCCAGAGCCAGATGAACTACATCCAAAGATATTAAAAGATTTGACAGAATTAATTTCAGAACCATTGGCAATAATCTTTGAGAATTCTTGGAGAACAGGAGAAGTCCCAGCAGACTGGAGGAGGAGAAATGTTGTCCCCATCTTCAAAAAAGCAAAAAAAGAAAAAAGGACCCAATTATTATTTTATTTTATTTTTTTATAATTATCACCCAGTCAGCCTAAAAGCAATACCCAGAAAGATTCTAACGAAGATTATAAAATGGACAGTCTGCAATTACTTAGCAATGTCATAATCACTAAAAGTCAACATGAGTTTCTCAAAAACAAGTCATGCCAGACTAATCTAACCTCTTTTTATGACAGAGTTACAAGCTTGATAGATGACCGGAATGCTGTGCATGTAGCATTTCTTGACTTCAGTAAGACCTTTGACAAAGTTCCTCATGATATTCTTGCAAAGAAGCTAGTAAAGTGTGGGGTAGACAGTGCTACTGTTAGGCGGATTTGTAATTGGTTAACTGACCAAACACAAGGGTGCTCACCAATGGCTCCTCTTCATCCTGGAGAGAAGTGACTAGTGGGGTGCCACAGGGTTCTGTCCTGGACTCAGTGCTGTTCAACATCTTCATCAATTTGGATGAAGGAATAGAGAGCATGCTGATCAAATTTGCAGTTGATAACAAATTGGGAGGGGTTGCCAATACCCCAAAGAACAGGATGAAAATTCAAAATGATCTTAACAAATTGGAGAGTTGGGCAAAAGCTAATAAAATGAATTTCAACAGAAAGAAATGTGACGTCCTACACTTTGGCGGAGAAAAAAAAGTAAAAGAAAAAAAAAGAATTGCACAAATATAGGATGGGAGACACATGGCTGGACAACAGTACATGCAAAAGGGATCTGGAGTCTTAGTAGACCACAAGCTGATCATGAGTCAGAAGTGTAATGCAACAGACAAGAATGCCAATACTATTCTTGGTTGCATCAGTAGGAGAATGATGTCTAAGTAATAGTATCACTCTATTCTGCTTTGGTCGGACCTCATCTGGAATACTGTGTCCAGTTCTGGTGCAACTTCATTTTAAGAAGGATATTGACAAGCAGGAACATGTCCAGAGGAGGGCAACTAAAACGGTTAAGGATCTGGAAGCCATGCCCTATGAGGAGTGGCTTAGGGAGCTGGGCATGTTTAGTCTGCAGAAAAGAAGGGTAAGAAGGAACATGATAGCCATGTTTAAATATTTGAAGGGATGTCATGTCAAGGAGGGAGTGGGCTTGTTTTCTGCTGCAGCAGAGACTAGGACAAGGAGCAATGGATTCAAACTATGGAAAAAGAGATTCCACCTAAACCTCATGAAGAACTTCCTTATGGTCAGAAGTGTTCAGCAGTAGAATATGCTGCCTCAGAGTATGATGGAGTCTCCTTCTTTGGAGGTTTTTAAGCAGAGGCTGGATGGCTATCTGTTGGGAGTGCTTTGATGTGTGTGTTCCTGCATAGCAGGGTGTTGGACTGGATGGCCCCTCTAGTCTCTTCTAATTCTATTATTCTGTGATTCTATGAAATATAGCCATGCTTCAGGCTTGAGACAGATGATCATGTGACCAGTAGGGAAAAAGAGATGGAAATATTGTTCAAAGTCATAAAGCTTCTCGAGGAATGGGTTACGCTATTGAACCAAGGGCAGCAAGTCAGTCACTAAAAATATACCAGTCATGAGTTGAGTCAAGTCAGTGAGTCATTTATTATTGAGCGAATCCAAGCTGAGTCACTGAAGTGACTTGCGTCCAGCTTGAGTCTGAGTCAATTGACTTGACTCTACACCACTGGGCAACACTAGCAAAATTTGAGATACATCTCCAATAGAGATATGTTGTCAAAACCTTATATCACATTAATCTGCACCCAATCTTTCACTAGTGTGTGTATGTGTATATATATATAAAACCCCATAACAAGGCAACTACAACCATGGTCACTATAGTGTGTTTAGTGCAAAAGGAACAATTAGATTACATGAATGCAGTCTTCTGGCAATCTATTCACCAACAAGATGGAGTGATAATGCATTTCTTCATGTAAATAAGAATGTGCAGGAGCCTAATTACTGCATACGAGGCTTGCAGCCCAAGCCTATATTATTAGGCAAGCTTAGCAGATTGAAATCAATGATTTAGGTATGCCTACTTATTGGCTCTTAGCAGAAAGAATAGGAGGTGAAGTTAACAATGGGAGGGAGATGTTAATACAGCAGCTAATTTAGGCTGCTAGAAAAGTCTGGAGAAGCACAAAAGTAGATTATTGCTGGTATGTCTTCCAATGTACAGTAAACAAAATCCTGTGTTGGTGGAGTGGGTACACAGAATGTAAACCCCAGTATAGTGAACTGGGGGTTTGTTTTAACTGAGAAGAGCTGTTGGATATTAGCTGGTGGGAAGACAAGACTACGGCCCTTTTCGCACTTGACTTCGAATGCAAAATGGCCATGGGAGAGACACAGAATCGCGAGGACGGTTCCTCATGACGTCCTTGCGATCCCGTGGCACTCTTGTAGCAATCCCGTGGCAATTGCGCATATCTCATTTTGGGGTTTTTCTGAAAATGATCTTCAATTGAACATTCCTCCTGCATCCCTCCCACACTTACCTGGCATGCAGTAGCTCAGGAAGTGTGATGGCCGCACTTCCTCCCCCAGTACAGCCTAGTAAAGTACCCGGCTGTGCTGCGGAAGGAAGGAGTGGAGCTATCCCGCTTCCTTCCGTCCAGCACAGAGCTGGTGTGGAAGGAAGCGCAGGGGATGCAGTTCCCTCTTGCAAGAGGCTTTTTGCGTGATCCCTGTGTGACGCCAGTGACACCAGCTAGGGTGCAAATAGGGCCTACATTTCTGAAACGGAGTCTGTGGTCTCTTATGTATACAATACTTGTTAAGAGGTGGGGCACTGTTGCTTTCTAAAAAGGGAAGTTTTGGCACAGCTCAAGAGCGCTTGGGATTTCAGAATGCCATTATGAGGCTGTAATAAGCCTAAATCCCCTTTGACTACATACTGAGGATGTAAAGGCCTTTCCACCCTACACTGTTATAGTGCTATTATTTCTCTTTCAACATCCTATGGAATCCTTGGGTTTGCAGTTTAGGGAGGGCTATTTAGAATTCTCAGCCAGAGAGCAATGTGGCCTCAGCAAACTACAAACCTCAGAATTCCACAGGATGTTGAAAGTGGAATAATAGCACTATAACAGTGTAGTGCGGAAAGGCCCTAAGTTCTTTTTCACAATGTTGCTTCTAGTTGAGACTGACCAAGAATTAGAAATAAAAGCTCATAATGTAGGTGGACCTACACTCTAAATAGTTCTCTGATTGATTGGATAATCAGAAATAAAATAATAGACTCTGAAACTTGTATTCATGTTGGAGTATTGTAAAATGTGAGAGTTTACTCTTAGTCTGGGTTTTCCTTGCAGCATCTAATCAGAAGACCAAAGATGCTGTCTTTCATGCTATCATCTCTGAAAGGTGTTTTATAAATATATATATATATATATGTTCCAAAACCTGAAGTTCTAGTGAAGATCTAGCCGTGCAACTGAAACGTGATTGTTGACTTTGCTTATTCTCTCTTCTTTTTCCACAAATGTGGATGTTGGCTGGCATTGTTTTGAAAGGACTTGCTTCTGCTAAAGCCCTGGTACATGAAGAATTGCACAATTGTTCACATTCTTGCAATGGGAAGACATTTCATAATATTTTGCTTAAGGTCTGTTTTCTCTGCCTTTGCTCAGAGCTTAACATATTAAATTTGGGGGGGAAAAATAGTTACAGCATCCTTTTCCACCACTGTCATAATGACAACTTTTGAAAACTACATTTTTCTCCCATCAACTTTATCATCATGTGATTACCCATAAGCAGAGAATAAGGCATCAAACTACAACTCCACCATTTAGGGATTACAATGCCCGATCACTATAAAAATAATAAAGCTGCTGTTATACCAACAGAAGAACAAAGTCATCTCTTGTCAAATTATAGCATAATTTAACTTACTTATGCATTAGTTACTGACAGAAGACTCAAGTACAGGTAGCTAGTTATTTGTAACTAGTTGCTCCTAAACTTTGCATTTGTGCAAATGAATCTGAAGCACTTCCACCACCCCTCAAAAGCTGGACTTTTGTTGATATGTTTAGAACTCCCTAGGCTAGATGAGCATATGCTAAAAGAGTGTCCACTAACAGGGCAAGTCTGTCCCCCGTAAAGCAAAGGTGGTTACCTCATAAGCCCTTGTTCTAAATTCTCTGTGGAAGAGACAGGTTAAACCTGCTCAATGATAAGAGATTGGCACAGCGTCTTTTTAACCCCCACTGGCTAATTCTTTGCTATCAACTCTGGACACAATTTATTGGTGAGAATTTTACTGATAGGAGTAACAGAGAAAGGATGCTTTATGAAAAAAGAAACACTTTGGACACACTTTGGAATCACAGTAGAGGTGGGGTACACATTTGTCTTCCCTGTATTCTTAGAGGTATTCTGTGTAAGGGCTCAAGAGACAAATATCCCAAAGGAACCCGCATTCCACTCCTAGAAAGGATGAAGCAAGAATGGGTACACTACATGCCTAAGCAAAGAGAGTCGACAGGGAGACTGTAGATATATCCCATATGTGCCTTCGCTTCTATATGTGAAGATTATATCTTGGCTAAACTGTATTATGAAACAATTCTTCCTTTTCCTTGTGTTGTCTCCTATGAAGGAGGAACACTGGTAAGTAATCACCTCCAGAAGCACCTAAACTCATCACTGGTCAATATAAAGGGCTCCACTCTATTCCTTACTATTATTGACCAAACATTTCTGGGTACTTTTATCTTGAAAAAATATTTGCTGGGGATGATGACAAACTGTATATATATGTGGTGAAGGCTGGGTATCAGTGGGAAGTGCAGGCAAAAGAGACCCAGTGTTGTAGGCCGGGACCAGAGACCAGCTAATGGAACACTCCCACAATTGTTTCAATGACCAAATTCATTTGGATGTGTGTTGAAGTAAAACCTTCCAAGATTTTCGCATTCAAATATCATTTCCTGGATTTGAGCCTACAAAATTCTGTACATGAAACCTGAGCTGTACTATCAGGCCACACCTTCCTCTGCAACCAGTGGAACCCTAACAAATATTTCTCTATTTTTAGGCTGAAATCAGGAGAGTAACACATGATGAATCTAACTGCTACTGAATGCAGAGATTCTCTAAACAGTTTGCAATGGGAAACTATGTCCTTTGAAATTGTTTTTGTTTTGTTTAGCAGGTGTAGGTCTTAGAGAGGAACAGCAAATGTGTTAGGCAACAGGCTTAAGGAGGAAGGATTCCTCCTTTTAAAGCTTTTGAAGCTTCAGCAATGAGGAGTAAGAAAGATCCTATTCCCCACTTCAGAAGCTGCACACTTTTTTATGCCCATCAATACAAAAGCCTCCAGCTTGAGGAATAGGTAGTAAGATGGATCCTATTCCCCATTTTTGAAGCTGCAGACCCTTGTAAGCCATTGATCCCTATACCACCACCACTTTTTTTTTCTTTTAAAGTTGGCTCCCACACTTGAGACTTGACTTGAGACTTGGAGTAGAAGACTTAAATACACTGGTGTTGCTCTATAGTCCTCCTATCAGTGTATCTATTGTATATACATTTTGAGTTCAAGCTAATTTTGAGTTCAATTATGAGTATACTTTGGCCCTTTCCACACGAGGTGAGTGAATCGCTCCGTGGCATTACTTACCAGTTCTTCTTGGGTCTGAAGTAAAGCAGACTTTCCCTTGAGCCCTTCCACAGGGCTCCTCCATTAGTCCAGGGCAAACCGGAGCAGTGCGAGGTCTTTAGATCCTCACTGCTCCAGCTGAAAATGGTGGCTTCGTGGGTGCGGACCAACCGCTGATGCTGTCCATGCCCACAGCCCGCACTCCGGTGATTGCAGGCTCGCATTGGTGTGAGCCTGTGCATCTGCACAGGTAAGCAGGAACACAATGGTGCGTTCCAGAAAATTGAAAGACTGGATTTTTCCAGTCTTTACTTAGCGTGCTGGAGGACCACTTGAGGGCAGTTTGGATCAGACTAAGGTGCAGAACTAAATTAAATAGTCCACACCTAGTCCGATCCAAGATGCGGACGACCTCCGTGCCAGGATGCCTTGGTCTGTTTCAACATCCACGTGCGGAAAGGGTCTTTGAGTTGAGCCCTCAAACAAATACACAGAAAGAGTGTGTTAGATATTCATACTGAGTAATTGTTGCAACAGTTGAACCTCATTCATACTGTTTTAATAAAATATATTCTCTACATCAGGCTTAGGAAAAACTGCTTCAAATTTCTAGCAAAATTGAGAGTATTGTTGTATTAACAACCTTTGCATGCCTTTACTCAGTGGTGGTTAAATTGCATATCACTCTAAAAGTTTAGACTCTGTAAGTCTATGGTCACATCCTATTTATTTGTCCACACCCACTCTTCCTACATGATTTGTCCACACTCACTCCTTTGTTTTTAGGGGCCTCTCTCTCTCTCTTTTCTCCTCCTTGCCTATTAATTTTTTTCCAAAGCTATTTAGTGCCTCGTATTCTTCCTATTTGATTATGCACAAGAATTTGTGAGTAAACTATTTTTATGTACTTTATGGAGAAGACTTTGCTTGTTTTCTTTTTCTGCTAGACTTTGTGTGTGGGGTGGAGTGTGGGCTGGTTAAACTGTTTAACTTCTTCCTAGGCTGTTAATGGCTCTACCAGAGAGATCCACTAAATCTCTCACATTTTCCCAATAACTATACCACACTGTTAGCCTATTCTCAACAAAACAGAAGAAAAAAACCCTTTTCCCTCTGTGTTCAAACATTTTTTAATGTAAATGATTGAGGCCCTTTCCACACGTTCCGTGGAATTCGCGCTGACACATTTCCGGGTGGTTTTTTTTTTGTCCGTGTTACCGCGGACATATTTTACAACGGTCTATTGCCATTTCCACCCGTGGAATTCGCGCAGCGGATGTGATTGGCAGCTCTTTTTTTAAAAAAATGGCCCCGTGCATCATGACATGCGTGCTCACGTCATGCCCCGCAGTTCCTCCCACAATGACTCCCTCCTCCCATTCCTCCTGCTAGCCTTGAAATAAACCATGACGATTTTTTATTTTCATCCCCTATCTCGGGGGAATTGTTTTCCGCGCCATAGCTGGGTGGAGTGCAGTTTTGCTCCCTATCTCTGGTGGGTTTCCGCGCCCATTTTCTGCTTTTATCTTTCCCTGTGAGCAATGGAGGAAGAGGTGTTTCCTGAAGTTGAATGGTCCATTTTAGCTGTATTCTGGCTTCTTGGACTTGTGCTGGCTGAACTGGGACATCTATGGGCTACAGACCGTGCGAGGAGGCGCCGGCGATTGGCCTCTATTGGTAATGCTGCGGAGGACTTAAGCTTTTATGTGCTGCTGCTTGGAGGCTCCTCGCGGCATGTTCCACGCCCGAGAAGATGGTGGGTCCGGGAGCAGATACTCAGGACGTGGTGGCAGAAGCCCAATGTGCACATACAGTAATCTTAACATCAAGGAAAAACCCCATTCTTCTGATCAATGGCACATACCAGAAAGCTTTTCCCCTTTTCTGGCTGCAGAAAGCCGCTTTCGCGACCATCCTACTCTCTGTGGGGCGGACCAACTGCTGAAGCTGTCCATGCCCACGGCCCGCCCTCCGATTACATCATGCACGAATCAGCACGTTTCTTGGGGAAAAAAAACACCTTTTCCCCATTTTTTAAAAAGCCCGCGCGCTGACTGTTGGCGACTTAACGGGGCAGATTAAGGTGTGGAGCTTGCCAATTATGTACAAGCTAGCACACTCGAAGGTGTGGGCGATGTCCATCAGAGTTCACGCTACCTCATTCTATTTATCCAGTGTGGAAAAGGCCTGAGTTTTTAAAGTTAACATTCCTAATTGGATAATCTTTCAAAATACTTACAAACTATTTTTAAACATTAAAAAGGGCTGAAACACAGAACAAGCGGTAGCGAAGAAACCCAAGAGTGATTTGGAGGCAAATGTGTATTATTTGTGGCATGAAGGTGGGAAGATGCTAACTCTCTAGCTGAAAATGATAAAAGTTTTTCTTTGTTATCTGTCAATGCGCAGACATTCAATATTCTGTAAAAAGCAGATTAATAAGGCTACTCTTTAGGATTTAGGGGGTTTTTTTAATAAAAAAAATATATAAATGAGATGAGAAGTGTAGAAATGAGTCAAGAGGATGGAACTAAGATGAATGTCCAAAAAACAAGTATATTTAAAAAGAAAAAACGCTGATTTATTTCTTAGCAGGAAAACAGAGCAGGCCAACCATTTTCTTCATCTATGCCTGAAAACAGTACAAGAGTACTATCCAGCAAGACAGAAGTAGAAAAATTTCTCAGTCTGAAGTTGCCATTGACCTCAGCAGGTAACTTGATATGCCAATAAATAAAATTAAAGGAGAAAAATGATGGAGACAACACCATGACAAAAACTTTATGGTTTTTAAGAGAATGATCTGTTTATCTCTTCAAATTTACTGAACTACAACTCCCAGTGACCAGACTATCTGAGAATGCTGGTGGTTGCAGTCCAACACATTTGAAAAGCTGATATAAAATGTAAGATGGGAAATGGTTCAAATATCACCCTAATTATAAGCTTACCTATCAAACCTAGCCTAACCACTGTGTTTCAGTCTGCTTCCTTCCCGACTATCACACCCAAATTTGCAACATGTGGATAACAATAGTTGCTTACCTGATGATGTACTAAGACAGAAATACTAACCTTTAAATTTTTGGAAAGGGAGGGAAAAAAGGGTTTCTATATTTAGTTTCTATATTTAGTGACTGATTTCATCCCCAAAACAGAAGCCTTGAAACATTTTAAAAACCAGCTAACACTGTATGAACAACGAGAAGTTAAAGAATATAAAGAGTTGTGGTTTCTTGGACTGGGAGCTAAGAAGATTGAAGGATATGCTGAATTGGAGAACAATAATTCTTATGATGATGATCATGGCTCCTATAAAAAGGTGAGAGACTGAAGTTGTTACTCTTTTGGCATTTATGACCACCGACTGTGGTGCTGATATTTTGTTGAAAGAAAGCAGGTGAGGAATAATGCACTTTTCAAATTTCTTAAATCCTTTCTTTAAAATGTATGTGTTGCTCTTTATTTCAAATATTAATATTACCACCCCCAATTTCTTCTGTCCTGTATTTTAATCAGATCAGGAGGAGACATCTGAGTCAAATTTTAAATTAAACCAGAATCTTGAATGTCTGTCCCCGATCCATTCCCACCTTGCTTTCTGTGGCTCAAGTAGAGGAATATCAATCGAAAAAAGGAAGAGAGAAGGTCTCTCATTGTCCAGCATGTTCTTATATCATGAAGCAGTAGAGCTTCAAAAAAGCAGTTCGTACTCTGACAGACTATTCTGTGGCACTGTGAGGTTTTTTTGTGGTATTACAGCCCTAGCGAGATCACCTTTGATTGTCCTGTACTCTCAACTGTGCAGTGTTGACATAGTTCTTGTTATGAAAGTTGTTACAGTTGAGAATCATATCATGTAACTTGACTTAGATAAGCAACTTTGTATTTAATGCTGTTCTGAATGAAAATGACTGCTTTTTAATCCTCAGAACAGA
This sequence comes from Iguana delicatissima, assembly GCA_948472985.1. Classification (NCBI taxonomy): domain Eukaryota; kingdom Metazoa; phylum Chordata; class Lepidosauria; order Squamata; family Iguanidae; genus Iguana; species Iguana delicatissima. The sequence goes on along the minus strand of CAOKZL010003240.1, from coordinate 74,676 downwards.
GTCAGCTAAGGTAAGAAGGTAATCAAAACAAAATAAACATCTGTCATTTGATTTACGGTAGCTAACTGCCTTATCTTTCACCACTGTACTACAAGACATAGACCTTGAAGTCTTTTTCTTGTTTATTCAGGTCAAGTTTCTAAACTTGAGCTCCAATCCTAAATGGACTACCTAGGAATATGATTTCAGGAGATTTTACTCCAGAGTAAACATTGTAGGATTGTGTTTAACTAACTTGCTGCCAACTACTCTCTGTACCCCAATCCATCTCAAGAAACAATCCCAGTCATGCTGAAATTCAGTAATCACATTAGCTAATCAGAACAGAATATTTGGCCCTTTCTGCACGAGGCAACTGAATCGGTCCGTGCCGTTACTTACCAGCTCTTCTTGGGTCTGAAGTAACGCACACTGTCCCTTGAGTCCTTCCTCAGGGCTCCTCCATTGGTGCAGGGCGAACTGGAGCAGTGCGAGATCTGTAGATCTGCACTGCTCTGGCTCAAAATGGTGGCTTCTGGTGTCTTTGTGGGAGTGGACCAACCGCTGAGGCTGGCCATGCCCACAGACCACCTCCGTTGATTGCAGGCTTGCATTGGTACGAGCCTGCACATCTGCACAGGTAAGTAGGAACACAATGCCACGTTCCAGAAAATGTAAAGACCTGATCTTTCCAGTCTTTACTTAACATGGGGGAGGACCACTTGGGGGCGGGTTGGATCAGACTGAGGTGCAGAACTAAGTTAAACAGTCCGCACCTAGTCCAATCCAAGGTGTGGATGATATCCGTGCCAGGACTCCTTGGCCTGTTTTAACTGCCTCGTGCAGAAAGGGTCTTTGTCTCCTTCTTTCCTTCCTAGTAATCACAGCATCCAATACGGTTTAAATGTACTGTAAGCTTTTGTGTGTGTGTGGCGGGCATTATTATCTGGACAACAAAGCTTAAGGGAGATAGTTCTCCCTCACGCTTGCAGAGGGTTAATGGACTGCTAGAGAAAGGTCACATGATATAGTTGGCCAATCAAGGGGCAGAGAGGAAAGAAACTTCTAGAAGCTTAGAAAAAGACCATGAGGAGAGTGAGGGATGCCAGGAGAGGCATTCAAGGCTGCCTCCTGGCCCTCCCCAAAAATACCATCTAAGCCTGTGATCCCCAATGTGAGTAACTAGAATATAAATTAGTCGCATTAGGGTATTTCTGTTTAGTACTATGGCTAGAATGACATAGACTAACTGTAACTTGTAACTACTAAGTGGACCTGGGGGAAAGAAGACCTCATGTAAGTGGTATCTCTTATGTTACGTATATTGCCTGTTCTTAAAATAAACATTTTCCTGTTTCAAAAACTGTCAACTCTTATTTCCACATGCCTTGGTTATATGCATAAATAGAATCCCTCTTTCCCAGAGGGGTGGGAGGAAGAAAAGAATCTCTAAGCTTAGAGGCTGGTGGCTCCCTTGCAGCATCCCACTGTGCTGATAGATTGGGATTTAATGCAGTGGGTGGTGGCCACATTAATGAAATCTGAGGAATTTCATGCTCTTGTTCAAGAGCAGAACTGGGGAGCTGGAAATTGGCTCAGTATGTCAGGGGGGAGAGAATGTTGCACTTATAAACAATATATTTTATTCTGTACTTCCCAACTGCTATTAGACTGGAGAGACTTTTCCCTGCTGAGATATTGCTAGTTATCCAGACTGAGGTCTTATTTAAACCTTAGTATAGAGTTTTCTGCTGTTGAAGCAATGTGCCTTCTGAGACATGCAACTGAAAGTAGTTTCTGAGGAGACAGAGGTGAGCTTATGTTTTGGAGTAAGGGTTGATTGTTTGGCTGCACTGTTTGGAGTCTTATATGGGTTTTAAAAATTGTTTTTGTGCTGTGTGCTTTCACTGAGCACAGGATCTAAGATCTTCTTCTGAGTCACTGAGTTGGTTGGTGTGGAGCTAGCACTCATTAGATCTGTATAGTTGTTGCTTCAATCTCTGGAGCTGTTACTCCAAAAGATGGGTGACTCAGAAATCCACCTACAGTGCCAGTGCCTCCATGGAACAGTGGGTAATAATTAGCTCAAAGGAGGCTTGTATGGGGGGAAGGTAACTTTACAGGATCTTTGCACCTATATATACTGGTACTAATGGAAGAGATTGAAAGTTGGAGTTGGCTATTGAAAGTATGTTTTATTCGGGGAATATCAGAATCACATGCAAGATTCAAGCAGGCTAACCAAAGGAAAAGAAGGAAAAATTGGATAGTGAGAAGTTAGTGTTATCCCAAAATGTAGGTGCCACAAGGACCACCCTGTGATGCCAATGCCTCCTTGCAAAAGTGGGGGATTAATTAGCTCAAAGAGGAGGCTTGCAAGAGGGAAACAACTTAGCAAGATCTTTCCTACCAGCATTTACGGGCACACGCCAGAAAAAAGAACCAGCCAAAGATTAAAAGTAAGCTAAAAATATGTTTTACTGAGGGGAATTCACTCATGCATACACACAAGATACACACAATCACACATTCACACAAGTGATAACTGAACGAAAAAGGGAAGAAAAATTATAGAGAGGCTGAGGGGTTTGGGGGATTTATAATTACCATTCCAGAAGAGTAGTGAAGAACAGAAATATGTTTTGGCTTAGGTATGACCTAATGACAGTTCTCATTCAGGAGCCAGACAGACAGAGTGACAGGTAGACCCTCAAGATACTGCACTAGGCATCCTGAAATCAGGGGTATTTGTTCCCTGAAAATAGCCCGTGGCAGTGAAATTTCCAGATGCAAGACAAAGGGACCCTGTTGTGGACAATGAGTCTTTTATCTGTTGATGGGCTTAGTGCTTTGATTGACAAAGACATGATGGATGTTGTAATAGCTGTCTATTGTGGGTGCTGTGAGGACAGAGGAAAGAATCCAGGTGTACAAGGGATGGATGTCTGTCAATCAGTGTCCTGGTGGGGTCCTCACAGTTGGATACCCTGGAAAATTCCAGCTTCTATTTAAGCCTATTATCCACAGGAATGGTGTGTATTTACCTGACAAATGACTTACCTGGAGGAAGTTTTGAGTTGACCTATCCTTCTCACATTTACAGTCAAATTCTTTCCCTTGCTCAGTTTGACCTCTCTGTCACCTCTCAGGCTTGAATTTGATATCAGAGCCAATAAAATGTGTTGCCAATTACATATGATGCCAATTAGGTATGGTGCCCATTCAAACCATACTAATATCAGGGAGCCCCAAAGCAGGGCCTTACAGACCCCCCCCCAAATGGAACCTTCGCGGAGCTTGCGAGGTTTCATTTTACTAGATGGGACCTGCTTTGCATAATTTGAAACTTTGGTCAATTTTGGAAGAGATAGCAGGAAAGTTGGGGTAGGAGAAGAGGGTTAGGGTGTGCTATTTAATCTCCATCATGCTTGTCAGCCAAACACTTGGTTGGGTGGACAATTTAGTAAAAATGTTGCCAATTAAGTTTACAGAAACGGGGGAAGAGAGAAAACAAAGAATTATTTTTGTTTTTGTTATTAGATGCTAATAACACACATATCATGATAAAGATACAGTATACAAAACTCACTAGCAATTAGAACCTCAAATTCAAATGTAGTACAGACATATCTATATACAAATAACTCAGAGAAGAAACAATGTCCGGATGGAAATGCTTCATCAATAAAGCACAGGGAAAAAGTTCAACTTAGCAAAGTCTGTTGGCTCTATTGGCAAATCTACCACATTTCCACAAATCCTATAAAGTTAGTATTAATCTACAAATTTGGACAATAATGAAAAAGAAAGAGAGAGAGAGAGGAGACAGTTCACAGGCCTTGTGTATGTTCAGAATTGGAGGATGTGCTTAGGTTCCATGAAGAGTAGTCTTTTGCATATATGGAGAGGTGGAGTGAGGGTTCCACCTCGCCTTGTAGCTGGAGAAACTGGGGTACAGTAAGAGTGAGCAGCATTCTTTGGCTTTCAAGGCCTTCCTGGATCAGCAGTCATCTTGCATGTTGAATCAGCAAATGCCTGCAGCTGGCTGTCTCAGCATGGTTGGTAGACTGGACCAACATCTTTTCAGTGGATCAGGGCTCAAGATGAAGTCAACAGGGTTCCTGTATTTTTAGGGACCCAGCTGTGAGAGAAGTTAGAGCAAGGCCCCTCCAGCCTAAGGCTGGGGGGCCATGCTGTGCAGACATGCTGAAGTTTCAAAAAGATTGGTGTTGCCTTACCTTATGGGTATGCAACACTGACAGAGAAAAAAACCAGTTTTGCAGATTAAAGATAAGATTGAGGCTTGACTGCATTGGCCAGTTCACCAAGAGCTTTCAATTTTAGGAGCTAGCGGCTCATCTAATATGCTAAACCAGCAAGACAGAAAACTAACAAAATTTGAAATGCCAGAATGACACTGTGTTTTCAAGGCTAGAGCCGTGTTGCCTTTGTTGCAAAAGGCGAAAAAGAAGTTTAAAATCTACAACTACAACTAACATAAACTATATACACAAAAATGGGGGAATGTTGTTGAAGTGTGTCTTTTCAAGGTGGCTACCAGCCCACGAAGGGAAGTGGAGCAGTTGCTTTGCTCCTTGGCTGCTGCACAAAAGAGGGGGTTGCCCGGTCTGGGGGCTTTCCTTTCCAGTCTTTCAGAGCTGACAACTTGTGTAGCCAAAATGCCTCCTGGAGTGATGTCTTTTCTCTTGGCATGATGGTGACTGAGACAGAGCCATGGACTGTCTTGGCCCCTCTCAAGATCACTAGGGTAAAAATATATTGGGTGCCAAGGAACGTGAATGCAACTTGGTACCAGTACAGCTTTGCAGAGGGGAAAGCAGGAACCAAGTCCATCTCTCTGTAGTATTTGGGGTTCACAGTTGCAGTTGTTGAAATCTCCCCTGATGGAATGCAGTCAAAGGGAGTCTGGTTGAGCAGAAGCATTTTGCTGCTTGGATCTCCAATCCCACAGGAAATTCCCTTGAAAAAAGGCATGGAGAGGACGGACTCTCTCTGCCAGGGATTCAAGAAAATTGTGAGGGAAACTGCAGAGATCTAACAGGAGTCTCAAAGCGGGAACGATGGGCAGTTCTGGAAACTTGGGATAAGCTTCCACTTGCTGTGTATTCTCCTCGCTCTGGCTCTCACACATGCTGGCAATGTTCTGTGCCTTGTCTGATCCTATGGGGTTTTATTCCTGAACCCTAGCCTTGCCCAAGCCTTCTCTGTGCTCTGAAAACACCATGGTCTCAGAGGTGGTTGGATTCGCACTCATGGCTAGGTCGAGGTGAGGGACAATTTGCTTTGTTCCAGTGTCCACTGGGAGCTTAGTGAGAGATTCTGCCCATGAGGTCTGGATGCCCACTTTAACCATCTGCCTTCCCTGGTTGTTGGGCTTTGTGTGAACCACAACTCTTTGGGGAAGTGCTTTGGACCTTGGGCATCCCTAACATGTCATGTCCATGTTCTGTGTATAGCTTGGTAGGATTTCATCCACTGGTTGTGTGCTTCCAACAGAGCCACCCTGCAGCTTCAGGAGTGCATCTATCAACTCAGTGGTTGGCTTCATGTGGAACTGAGACATGTCGGCTCCTGCTGTCTTTAGCAGCTCCCATATATGTCTTCGTTCCTTATTGTAAACCAACTGCTGAGGATCATAACCTCCAGACTGCTGCCTAGGGTTTGAGGTCTGGCTCAGGTTTCCCAGTCCTTGCCATTGCATAGGGGAAGAAGAAGCATTGCCTCAGCCACAACTGTTGCAGGAAATGAAGTTACCGTGCTGCTCTCTCCAGTTCTGACTACTGGCACCGCTACCAGAGCATTATCGCTCCCCCCCCCTCGCAGCTACCACGAGAAGCTGGGTTTCCTTGGCTGCCTGCACTGTTGTACTGTGTGTGGAAGCCATGACTGCCACTGATTGAACAGGCTCCCAAGACCTGGTTTTTGTGTTCATGCAGGGGACCTTGGGATTCCTAATGTTGCCTGATTCTCTAAGGAGATCTGACACTGTACATATTTGCTTTGATTAAGTGGCCCATGTGAGCTCCTCAGCATTCATGGGACCTAAAGCCATCTTGGTCTGGGAGTCAAAGCCTCCATAAAGGAGAGTTTTAAACTCCTCTGTGTCATAATCAAATGTTCCTCACCTTGGAGAAAGAATGACCTTGCCAGCTAGGATAGCTAAAAGCTTCTTCCTAGCAACATAAGCCTCTGGGTTTTCTCCTGGAGCCTGTCTCTCAACAACAAATAGTGCATTTGCAGTTTGCCATGGCCGCAATATCTGGATGATCTCTTTCATCCAGTCATGGTTGTCTAAAGCAACCAGTTCACGTGCTGCCTCTGCGGACTCTAAGGTGGGCAGGTCTGCAGGGGACGTACAAATTCAACTAATTGGGTCAAGTCCTGACCCAATTAGTTAGAATTCCTGTGGGGCAGGAATGGGCAACAGCATTAAGCCACATGATGCCTGTCTCCTCATTATGGGGTCTAATTGTTCTGAGATGGCCTTTGCCCAGGTAGCTTCCCAGGAGACCCCTTCCTCTACCTCCTGGGTTTCTCTCACTATACTATTTGAATTTCCTTTCCTAGTTGTGACAGAACTGGTTTTTACTGGGTTGAGAGGAACTGGCCTTTTCCAATCTGGATTACAAGGAGAATTGGGAAATGCCTCCTCTGGCAGGGACTCTTCTAGAGTGTGCATAGGAAATGGGGGCAGAATCTTAGGACAGACTGCAGCAATTACAGCCTCCCTAGTGGCTAGTTTTTGGCTTAGTTCAGCAATCCTGCGATTGCAAGCCTCATGGCTCACATTCTCATACTGAACCTTTGCCAGGTTGGCCAAATACTGAGCAGCATGCTGTGCCTTAGCATGCTCCTCCTCAAGCATGGTCACTTTGTCCTGGAGCGCCTGGATTTGCAATGAGGCAGTTTCTAATTTGGATTGGGCCTCCTGTGCTCCAGATGAAAATGCAAAGTTGTCTGCCAAGAGAGAGCTATTTTGGGCCCCAAGTGAGTCTAATTCAGTGGCCTCAATGATGTGTATTTGCCTGACAAATGACTCAGTCTTACTTGGAGGAAGTTTCGAGTTGACCTATCCTTCTCACATTTACAGTCAAATTCTTTCCTTTGCTCGGTGTTACCCTGTGACTTGGGGGTCCCGGGAGGGGCGCCCAAATAACCAAACAACAACAAACAAAGATGGGGAAATTAGCTGGAGCACTCTCTTGGCTAACGAGAGGCAGGGTAACGTAGTGGGGATCTTTTACCCTGTGTATACAGCGTCGGGTCAGTGAGCAGACAAAATAGTTCAAACTAGCAATAAGATTTATTAAGCAATTATTAAGAAAAACACAAACACACTTGCTAACTAGAAATAGGAAATAGAGCTTTGGGGGAATGGGTGATACGTCACCAGTCTCGCAGTCCTGAAGGATCCAATGGAGGGCAGGAGGGCGCGGCGCAGCGGCCGAGGGGAGCTCGCAGAACGAAGAGGCAGCAAGGCAAGAGAGCAGTCCGAACGCATGTCCGAATGTTCCAGCGAGAGATCCGAAGAGCTCTCGGAACTGGGGATTTTTATAGGAGAAGGAATGACCATGGGCTAGTCTGGTCTTGGGCGAAAACAATGAGTTTTGGGCTGGAGATAATGTCTCCGAAAGGTCAGAATTTACACGATTGAGTTATAGACCAAATTGACAATAGTATGGCCAGTATGTAGATGCAGCTAGCTCAGCAGTTAAGCACTTAGCTCGCCAGGCTGTCCTCTTGGGGCAGAGGTCTCTTTGTTTTAGTAATGAAGGTGTTTGTTTCGGTAGGTCTCCTAAAGCAGATCTGGCAGTATCTGGCAGTATCTGGCTTGCCTTGGTGTAAAAAAATGTAGCCATGCCTAGCTTCGTGCTTGTTCGGTGGCCTCACAAACACTTGGCTGGTGGCAGAGCAGGGCCGAATTATGATATCAAAATGACAGCTAAAGGTTACCAAAGGCCAGGCCAGTTCACAGTGATAACACCCGGTTTGACCTCTCCGTCACCTTTCAGGCTTGAATTTGATATCAGAGCCAATAAAATGTGTTGCCAATTACATATGATGCCAATTAGGTATGATGCCCATCCAAACCATACTATCAGGGACCCCCAAAGTGGGGCCTTACATTAGGGTGAAGTGGGTGATATTTACTCATCTGCAGAGAAGAGATGAAGTGATGTGGCTCAGACTAAGAGCCTAAAGGTAGTAACAGAATGGGAATTGGAGCAGCAGAATGATGGCTTATACTACAGTACTACAAGTGGTCTGGCTTGGAGTCAGGGTTTAAATACCCTTTTTCTGTCATGAGGGGGAAGGTGTTAATGGCTCTCTGGAAGAGCAAACGATGGGTTCTGGAACGGGCTAGTGGCTTTCATATTAGGTGAGAAAGCACCAGTGGGAACCGTGATAGCTCCTCAATGGCAGGACAGGTGGGGAAACAAAGGAGAATTTTGGTGTGGAGAAGGAAAGGGGTGAAATGAATCACTTGCCCTATTGAGACAGTTTTGAGTGCTATTGTTTTTGAAGGTTGAGTCATAGAGGGGGTTATTGCAAGATCATTAACACTGGAGCTTCCCAACTGATCCCTTGCCTATGATGTAGCCATGCTCTGAGGTCCCATCTGACCTGCTGTTGCATGTGTTCAGCAGTCCTCTTTGCCAGCGTGGCTTTTCAAACATAACAGTGTATAATTTATATTTTATGCCAATTAAATAATGTCCATTGCCAATCATATCTAGAGTGGGAGTGCACGGCATTGTGTCCAGCTTGATCTGGGCTGGCTGCCAGGAGAAGCTGATAACACACAGGTTAAAAAGTTCAAGAAGCAATGTAATTAGTCAATTTACTTTAGCAAGAAACAGCCTTACAAATGAGAAGCAAATAATGGTCCCAGCAATGTCCATAAATCAGATACAGGCAATATAAACACAAGTCAAAGGCAAGAACAACAGGCAAGGGAAGCAAACAGAAGCATGGGAGAAACAGTCAGTTAATCATCGACAAAAGCTAGAGGGGAAAGGCTCAGTTCTTACAGGTTCTGAAATCAGTGAAGCTGGTGCTTAATTAATTGCTGCTTGGCATAAATTTGCTAGAAGTGATGCAGGAGACCCTTTTGGTGTCTATGCTGGTAGGTATGGATAGGTCATTCTCTGTGTCAGAATGAGCAGGGCTCCTTGCTGCGGCTGGCACTCCTGTCTCTGGGGGGGGGTACTGTCTGCTCTGCAGGTTCTGCTGTAACAGTCTGTGTGCCAGGGCTCAGAGCAGGTTCTGGTGTCTCAAACTCTGAGTCTAGGTCATGGAAGCTCATGACACCTGGTAACAGAGCTTGGGTAACAGGAAGAGAAAAGCAATTATTTTTGTGAACATTCAATGGAGAACTTTTGGGCAGAGGTCTGTAGAATTGTGATGTTTCCTATATAGGACAATGAACATGAATGGTGACAAAGTTGTTACAGTAAGTTGCAACATCTCTGCCATGTTTCTTTTCTTGTTAGAGTATTTGCGGGGCTATACCTGTATCAAGTGCAAATTGATCACCGTATTGAAAGAGAAGTTGCAGCAGCTTGGGGCCCATGTATCTAAACTTCAACATAACAAGGAGGGTGAAACTTTTTCTGAAAGAGTGAAGCAGGCCCTACTGGAATGGCAGGGCATGGGAAATGCCATGCGGAATAGTGACAACTCCCAAAACAGGAGACAGGCTTTTGGAATAATGTGACACACAAAAGCAGAACTATCAAGGATTATGATGTAAATTTGGAGCCACACAATCAATTTCAAACTTTCCCCCTTAATAAGTAAGTATGAAGCACAAGAACAGGGACAACATCCTGACTCCATAGAAGGCATGTAGGTGACTTGGGAGGGTTCTGTGGCTTCAAGGGCTCCTGTCAGTTTGCAGCAGAAGAAGAGATGTGTAGTGGCAATAGGTGATTCTATATTAAGAGGAATCAAAGGTGGTGATATGTGGCCTGATAAGATGTCTAAACAGATGTGCTGTTTCCGTGCTGTAACAGAGAGAATGACTAAACTCATTAAGCCTGCAGACTATTGCCCCTTCCTTCTAATACATGTTGGAACAAATGATAATGCAAGATATAGCGTTCAACACATTGCAAGGAATCATGGGGAGGAACATAAAGGACCTTGAGGTTGTTATTTGCTCCTTACTGTTAAAGGGCACTGTCAGGAACAGAATCCTCACACAAATAGTACGAAGCATAAAGAACTATTTATTTGGAGTGAAGTACATGTAATGACTTTAGTGCAAAGACTGAAGGAAAGCAAAAGTGATTGAGCTTAAGATCCCCCTGAGACCCCTCCCTCATCTGAGTACCTGGGAATCTAGCTGCTGTTACCAGTGCATTCCATTCTAGTGCCAGGCACTGTTTATCTAACGGTTCTCAGCTACATCTACTACATACTACATAGCCCTTTAACATATCATGGAGGGTGACCCAACATCCTGCCCCTCCTGAAAAGAATTTTTTTTCCTATCATATATATACGATAAATGGGTGTGTGAGTGAAAGTTAGTGTTAAGGCAAAGAAGGTTTAGTAGGGTAACTTTTGTGAAAAGAGGCAACGAGATCAGGAGCAAAAACATAAGTTGCATAGACCCATTCTGCCAAGTGAGCCAGGAAGTTTTTCCAGAGAATCAGGCACTGAAGCTGCCCTTATGGATCCTGGAACTGAGGATCTCAGATATCTCGGCAAGGCTAGAACCAGTCAGAAAAGAGCTCGGAGAAGTGGCCGGTTTCAATAAGCTGCAATGAAAAACAGGATGAATCACTTTGTACTTAGGGGGCAATGTGAGTTCAAAAGCCATTTCATTCACAACTTTTTTGATAGGAAAGGGGCCAATGAATTTAGGAGCAAGTTTTTCAGATGGCCCTTGAAAGTTAAATTTTTGGTAAACAGACAAGATCATCCAGTTTGTAGTGAGGGTTTTGTTTCCACTTCACATCAGTGAAATGCCTGTGAGAAGCATTTGGACAATTTGGACAATTGAATGGCAGAGTGTACAGAGTCCCAGGCATCAGAAATGTGCTCGATCCAGTTGTTGAGGGAGGGGGAATACATGTCAGAGGGAGCAATCAAAGGAAACCACTTTGACTACGTTCCGTAGACAATTTCAAAAGGCAATTATCCAGTTGAGGCGTGTGTAGTGGAGTTGTAGGTGAATTTGGCAAGTGGGAGGAGGGACACCCGATTGGATTGATTGGAGTTAATGAAACATCAAAGGTATTGTTCAAAGGACTGATTAACCCTTTCAGTCTGTCCATCAGTTTGTGAATGATGGATGCTACCTAGCTTTTGGTTGACTTCCATGGATTTCAGAAAAGAAGACCAGAACTTAGAAGTGAAAATTGGCTCTCTATCTGATAAAATGCAGGAGGTTGTCTCGTGAAGACATCAAATATGAGAGATAAACAATTGGGCAAGTTTCTCCATGGATGGGATTTTCTTCAAGGGAATGAGTGAGATTGTTTGGAGAACTGGTCCATGACAACCCAGATGATGGGGCATCCTTGGCTGCTAGGCAGGGCAATGATGAAGTCCCAAGGCTTAGAAGGAGTCAGAAGTGGTCTCAAAAGTCCATGAGGTTTAGAGTTCCTAGATTTACAAGTGATGCAGGTGAGACAATTTTTAATGTAATATTGTATGTCCTTGTGAAGGGCAGGCCAATAGAAGTTATGTCTGACAGCATGTAGTGTCTTCAGAAAGCCAAAGTGACCTGCTGACTTAAGTTCGTGATGTTGTATGAGGACAGCTTTCCTACATGGCGGTGGGACATATAATTTGGAGCCAACAAAGGCAATTCCATCAGTCCAAGAGACTAGGTCAGGGTGTGATTTTAGCCATGCATCTCCCATGTAGTTGGTTTTTATTGAAGTGAGGAAGTCATTGTCAAAGTTAGATGAGACAGTAAATTGGAGTTGCGCCTGAGTACGGGTGGTCACAAGTGTGTCTGTAGTGAAAAGTGTCAGTTGTTTGGGTTCAGGAGCACCTTTAGGTGTCTCATGCTTAAGAAGTCTTGAAAGTGGATCAGCGAGGGTGTTAGACCTCCCTGGCTTGAAGATTATATTGAAGTCGAGGCATTGAAAGAATTCTACCCAATGCGCTTGTTTGGGGTTTAATTTTCTGGCAGTTTTTAGGGTTTCAAGGTTATGGTGATTGCACCAAGCTCCGAAAGGTGGTCTGGCACCTTCAAGGAAATGTCTCCAGGTGTTGTGAGTGAAATGAATTGCTGATGCTTCTTTTCCCCATATTAGCCATTTGTGCTGGGTTGGAGTAAATTTCCATGAGATGAATGCGCATGGCTTTAGTTGCCTGTTGTTGTCGTGTTGCAGGAATGCTGTTCCTATTGCAAAATTGGAGGTGTCCATTTGCACAATGAATTTCTTTTCCAGATCTGGGAAAAGGAGCAGCAGTTCAGTAGTGAACGTGCGTTTTAGATCATCAAATGCGGTTTGGCATTTTTCAGTCCGCACAAGTTTCTTTGGTGGAGATGTTCTTTGGTCCTTCTTAATAAATGTGGTCTTTAAGAGGGGTCTGTTAGCAGCAGTGCAAGGGTGGCAAAATTGTTGATGAAATTTCAGGAGAAGTTAGCAAAGCCTAGTAATTGCAGAAGATGTTTGCAGGTTTTCAGAACTGGCTAGTTCAAGATCGCTTGAATTTTGGAGGGGTTCATATCCAGTGTATTGTTGCAAACTCTGTATCCAAGGTAGTCAAATGTCTGTGTGTGGAATTCACACTTAGATAACTTAACATACAGTTCATTGTCAATGAGTTTTTGCAACACTTTGTGGACATGCTCTACATGTTCTGGGAGATTCTTGGAATAAATCAGTATGTCATCCAAATACACCACAACACCGTTATAAAGAAATTCTTGTAGAATGGAGTTCAAAAACATTTGAAACACGACAGGCCCTGCTTGCGAATCCAAAGGGGAGCACAGTCCATTGGTAGTTTCCAAGGGGGTTGGAAAAGGCAGTGGGCCATTCACTTTCTGGGACCATTCGTATCCGATGGAAGGCTTCCCAGAGATCCAGTTTTGTGAAACAGTTTCCTTGCACTAATTGATCCATTATATCCACCGTGAGCGGAATGGGGTAGGCGCTAGGGATCAATGCCTGGTTAATAAGATTGTAGTTCATGATGAGTCTTGGGTTCCCCCCGATCCTGTTTTTGTTGGAAGAACACTGGAGTGGTGGTGGGGGAGGAGGATGGCTTAATGAAACTACGTTGCAGGTTTTTGCTTAGGAACTTCCACAACGCTGCAAGTTCTTGTCTAGTCATAGGGTATATCTTGGCTTTTGGAATTTTAGCTCCTTTGACAAGTTTAAATTTACAGTCAAAGTCTCTATGAGGTAGGAGTTTGTCGGGCTTGCAAACTTCGAAAACCCTTTGCAGGTCCTAGTATTGTTGGGGATTTTTTTGCAGTTCCTCAGTACTCAGCTCTAGTGTTGTGGATTCTTTAGCTGCCTCAATGAAGGGTTTCTGTGGGGTCCTAGTGCCCTTCCCCCTGGGTCTCACAGAGCCTTGGGACCAGTTAACTTTAAGGTTATGCAGTTTTAACCAGTCAAACCCAAGAACCACCTCAAGTCTAATTTTATCCGGTACTAAGAATCGTAAGGAGCCCTGCATGCTTCCCACCCGGATGCTTACGGGCTTGGTGCGCACATTGAGTAGTTTTCCTGCCATCAGAAGGCTGTCCATTTGAGTTAAATTAATGGCTCTTTGCAGCAGTTCAAATTCAACATGCAGTTCTTTGGCCACTATATAGTTAAGGAAACTTGTAGTGCATCCTGAGTCAACTAAGGCTTTGTAGTCCCTTAATGTCCCATCACTCCTTTGCAACTGTACTGTAATAAAAACATGATGAGAGTTAGAGGCACTTATGTTTACAGTCTGATCTTGAGTCCATTCATTACTATCAGAGTCAGAAGGTGGCGGGGGACTTTCATGGTCCTCGCAAACACGAGAGAAGGATCCATCTCTTGAGCACTTGGCCTGGGGTTTTGTGGTCTCACATTTGCAGGTGGCTGGTTTGAGTGTGGGTAGAAGCCTGTTTTTCTCTTCTAGTTGTTTCCCTTTGATCTGGCATTCTGTGGGAATGTGGCCCCTTTCCCACAGTTGAAGCAGGCTCCTTCCCTCGTTCGTCATCTTCTCTCCTCGCAGTCCAGACCACTGGGTTTTTGGCCTCCAGTGGTCCTGCGTACTGTTTCTTGGGCTTGCCTCAGCTGAGCAAGTTGGACACTCTCAAACATGCTCTCCACTTCCCCTGCAAGCCTGATCCAGCCCAGCAAGCTGGCAGGGTTGCCTTGGGAAAGGCATCTGTCCAATAGGCATGGGTTCAAACCATCCTAGAAAAATTGCTTTAGGACTTCATTGTTCCATTTGGGAACTTTAGCTGCTAGTCTTCTGAATTCACATGCATACTCTCTCCCACAGTCCCTTTCCCCTGGCGCAGTTTCCTCAGTTGGTGTCTGGCCTATTCTTGTATGAAGGGGTCTTCAAACCTCTCTCTGACTTGGTTCATGAACAATTGCAAATCAGCTGTTACCTCAGCTCTCATGTTGAGTAAGGAAGCGACCCATTCAGAAGCTTCCCCCTTCAAATGCTGGCTCAGGTACCTTACTCTGCCTGCGTTGTCATTAAAGCTGTTGCCATAGTCTGTCCTGTAGTTGAAGGCCACGTTAAGGAAGTAGTTGAGGGTTGCTCCATCTCCATCATAAGTAGCTTTCATTTCTCTAAAGGGTCTTGGCCTGGTTGGGGAAGGGCCCCCTCCTGTGGGACCGCTGCTACCACAGCTGCTCCTTGTTGCTGAAGTCTGCCTAGTTGGGGCCCTGGATTCTGCCAGTCTGCAATCTGAGTGCGCATTTTGGCCATCTCGGTGTGCTCGGTGTTCCATCAAAGAAGCCTCACTCTGGATAGATAAATAGAAGATAGAAGACTGTATATTACAATATTGTAAACAAATAAGGTACAAATATGTATATATATATATATATATACACACACACACACACAACTTGATATATAAGCACTCTTTACTTTTTTTTAGTGGATATTGTAGAAATAATGAATATGTTATGATGATGCTTACTGTGATATAGACTGATTGTTTTAATATAGAAAAAAACAACAACAAAAAACAAAGAAGCCTCACTCACTGTAGTATCTCATCGAGTGGCTCAATGGTGCTGGCACCTTGCCGTGTCAGGACATTCTCCCCAGGGCCAGGTTTGCCTAGCGGTAGGAGCGGTCATGGGATTCGAAGGCAGTAACCTAGCTCTGATGGCCAGTGTAAAAGTTGGAAGTCGGATGTGTTTCAGCTGCTTCGGCTTGCTCAGCTCCTCAGCTCCCTTCCGCTCCAGCTGCTCCCTCATGCTGGGCATCTTCTTCCGTCTCTAGCACCATGTCTTGAAACATTTTGAAGTGTTCGATTGTAAGTCTTTGCATTCTGTCAGGAACAGAATCCGCACACATATAGTATGATGCATAAAATACTATTTATTTGGAGTGAAGTACATGTAATGACTTTAGTGAGAAGACTGAAGGAAAGCGAAAGTGATTGAGCTTAAGACCTCCTCAAGACCCCTCCCTCATCTGGAGTCCCTGGGAATCTGGCTGCTGTTATCAGTGCATTCCATTCCAGTGCCAGGCACTGTTTATCTAATGGTTCTCAGCTATATCTACTACATACTTCATTAACATATCATGGAGGGTAACCTGACAGACATGGTCCAGGAAGAGGGAGAAGTATATTGGATATTGGGTACATAGATGCTTCCATCAGGAAATATTTTGCTTCTTGGGGCCTAGTCTGTACTTTCATGAAGAAGGACTTCTTGCAAGGGATGGTTTCTACCTCACAATGGCTGGTAAAAGTTTATGTACTTGGAGACTCACAAACACGATAAGGAGGGCTTTAAATTAAGTTATGTGAATGAGGGAGACAGTATTCCAGAGGACAGGAGGACACCAAGTGACTTCAACTATACAGGCAGAATTGAGCCAATAGTACAAGAACCCAATAGTGGGCAGAAAAAAAATAACAAGTTGTCAGCTGGAGATAATAAGCTGTAGTGTTAGATATCTCTCCACTAACATACAGAGCACAGGAAATATACAAAATGAACTTCAACTCCTAGCACAGAAAGGCAGATATGATTTAGCAGGCATCAGTGAAACCTAGTGGGATGAGTTTCATGATTGGGATATAGTAATGGAAGGATATAACCTATTCCAAAGAAATGGATACATCAGGAAAGGAGAAGGAATAACACCTCAGAGTAGAGCTATGACTTAGGCCATAAAAAACAGGATGAGATCATTTGAATAAAAATTATAGGGAAGGAAAACAACAGTGATATCATCGGGAGGGGATCTATTATGTATTGAAGATATGGATGATGCCTTCCTAAAACAAAGACCAAAGACCAAAGAGAGACTTCAACCATGATATCTGTTGGAATCTGAACTCTGCCAAGTATATAAAGTCCAGCAACTTCCTTACAAGCATTATAGACAATTTCATTGTGTGGAAGATGGAGGAGGTTACAAAGAAGTGAGCTATTTTGGATTTGATCCTAACCGACAGAGATGAACTGGTCAATAGAGTGGAAGTAGTGGGATCCTTGCGTGAGAGTGACCATGTCCTCTTGGAATTTTTTTATACAGAGGAAATGGGAAGTCAAATGTAGTCGGAAATGTGACCTGCATTGGTTTCTTGTTAACAAGTCATACCAAACTAATCTCTTTCTCTCTCTCCCTCTCTCTCTCTCTCTCCCTCTCAGATAGAGTTACGCACCTGGTAAATTGTAGGAGCAGTAGATATAATATATGATTTATTACCGTAAGCCTTTTGACAAGGCCCCCATGATATTTGTACAGGCAAATTGTGGGCTATACATTGCTAATGTACGTGGAACAGCAGGAACAAATGTAAAGTAGTACATCTAGGCAACAAAAATGAAATGCACAAATAGAGGATAGGTGACATTTGGCTTGAAAGCAGTACGTGTGAAAATGATCTAGGGGTATCAGCAGAGCAAAAGCTAAACATGGGTTAACGATGTGATGCAGCAGCCAAAAAAATCCAATGCAGTTCTAGGCTTCATCAACAGGAGTATAGTGTCCCTACCAAGGAGAGTATTAGTGTTGCTCTATCCTGCTTTGGTTAGACTTCACTTGGAATACTGTGTCCAGTTCTGGGCACTTGATATCAACAAGCTGGAAAGTGTCCAGAGAAGGGCAAACAAGATGATCAAACATCAAACTAGATGAATGCAAGTCCCCACAGCCAGATCAATTACATCCAAGGATATTAAAAGAACTCATTTCTGAACCACTTGCAATAAAGAAGTCATTTCTGAACCACTTGCAATAATCTTTCAGAACTCTTGGAGAACAAGAGAAGTCCCAGCAGAATGGAGGAGGGCAAATGTTGTCCCCATCTTCAAGAAGGGGGAAAAGAGGACCTAATAGTTATTGCCCAGTAAGCCTGACATCAATTCCAGGAAATATCCTAGAACAAATCATTAAACAGTCGGTTTGGAATTACTTAGAAAGCAATGCTGTAATCACTAAAAGCCAGCATGGATTTCTCAGAAATAAGTCATGCAAGACTAATCTTATCTCTTTTTATGATAGGGTTACAAGCTTGATAGATGAAGATGTAGCATATCTTGACCTCAGTAAGGCCTTTGACAAAGTTCCACATGACATTCTTGCAAAGAAGCTAGTAAAATGCGGGCTGGACAGGGCCACTGTTAGTTGGATTTATAACTGGTTGACCAACCGCACCCAAAGGGTGCTCACCAATGGCTGCTTTTCATCCTGGAGAGAAGTGACTAGTGGGTACCACAGGGTTCTGTCCTGGGCTCAGTGCTATTCAACATCTTCATCAATGACTTGGATGAAGGAGTAGAGGGCATGCTGATCAAATTTGCAGATGATACCAAATTGGGAGGGATTGCTAACACACCAGAGGATAGAATTAAATTTCAATACAACCTTGACAGATTGGAGAGCTGGGCCAAAGCTAACAAAATGAATTTCAACAGAGAGAAATGTAGGGTCCTGCACTTGGGCAGAAAAAATGAAAGTCACACATATAGGATGGGGGACGTGTGGCTGGATAGCACTACATGTGAAGATCTAGGAGTCTTGTGTCAGCGCGGGCGGAGGTCAAGCAGGGGCCGGACCAGAGTTGGGCACAGGCAGCGTTTAATACAGTCCCTCACAGAAGCGCTGCAGCACACAAGCTGGGGAAACTTAAGGTAGGCCTTAGCAGCAGGCGTCAATGGAAAATAACAATGGGTTACTTCACCCGAAACGCAAAGAGGTTACTTCACCTAACGCTGAGGAAGGGTCGTGGAGAAGCCAGGCGGCAGGAAGCGGGCACAGGCTGGGCTGGAACAAGGCACAGGTGACAGACGTCCGGGAAGCCGACGGTTGTAGCTCCGTTCCCTTCCCAGCCCCGCGTCTGCCTAAAAAGGCCCCTAGGGTGGTCAGCGGCCAATCCGACCCGAGCACATGGCTGGGCTCCCAGCTGCACTACAGCTGGGAGCTCCCCGCCCCCAGGTGTTTCTCCTGCAGCCGCCGGGATCGGCGGCTGGCCTCCTTGAGTCGCTGCTGCCGCCGAAACATCGGCGGCAGGGCGGCGGCCTCAGCCTCTTCCGAGGCGGCCTCGCGAGTAGGCGGTGCCCCGGGATCGGGATGGGGGCCTGCCTCCTCTAGCGGGTCTCCTCCTGCCACTCCCAGCGGCACGGGAGCCAGGCCGGCGGCCTCCGCAGCGCCGGGACGGTCCCCTTCGGCGGCGGCAGCCTCTGTCACACTGGGGAGACCCCTGCTGGGATCGGCAACCACCGCAGTGTCCCGGCGCTCCCCGCCGGCGGCGGAGCCCTCCGCGGCGACCACGCGGTCCCCGTCATCGGCTGCAGCCTCTGGAGGGCCCAGGCCCCCCCTCCTCATCGGAGGTAGCTGCGGCGTCGGCCTCCACAGTGCCCACCAGCGTGGCCACACCCGAGGCCCTGACATCACTCCCCTCCCCAGGGTCGCCCCCCAACCCGCAGGGGATGAGGCTTCACCGGGTAGCGGCGATGGAAGGCCTGCACCAACCGTGGTGCATGGACATCCGTTGCGTCCTCCCAGGAGCACTCCTCCGGACCATAACCCCGCCAGTCCACCAAGTACTGTAAGCGGCCGTGCCGCCGGCGGGAGTCGAGGATCCTGGCCACCTCAGACTCCTCCTCGCCATCGACGAGCACCAGAGCTGGCGGGACTCCGGGGCCGGTGTCTGGTTGCACCCCCGTGGCTGGCAGAAGCAGTGACCTGTGGAACACAGGGTGTATCCACAGGGTGCGCGGGAGTTGTAGTCGGAAGGCCACGGGGTTTACCTGAGCCCAGATGGTGAAAGGGCCTATGTATCGGGCATCTAGCTTGCGGCTGGGGTGGCCGGGCGGGAGGAAGCGCGTGGAGAGCCAGACACGGTCCCTGACCCGCAGAGGCGGCCCTGGCCGTCGGTGCCAGTCTACCCCCTGCTTATACGCCTCCTTGGTGTGTTCCAGTTGCTCCCGCAGTAACTCTTGGATGGCCCGCAACTCCTGGAGCCACTGGTCTGCGGCGGGCACCGCGGAAGGCGCCCCGACCGGCGGGAACCACCGCGGATGGAAGCCGTAGTTGGCCAGGAACGGGAACTGCTGGGTGGAGGCGTGGACAGCGTTGTTGTACGCGAACTCGGCCAAGGACAGGAGGTTGACCCAGTCGTCCTGCTGGTAGCAACTGTAACACCGCAGGTATTGCTCCAGCGTGGCGTTGGTGCGCTCGGTCTGGCCATCGGTCTGCGGGTGATGGGCCGGCGACAGCCGGGCTCGATGTCCAGCTGCCGCAACAAACACTGCCAGAACCGGGCGGTGAATTGTGCCCCCCGATCGGTCACGATCCCCTCGGGGAGGCCGTGCAGCCAGAAGACGTGCTCCAGGACTAGGTGTGCCGTCTCCTTCGCAGAAGGTAGCGCCGGACACGGGACGAAGTGTGCCATTTTCGTGAGGAGGTCCACCACCACCAGTATGACAGTGTGGCCTCTGGACGGAGGGAGCTCGGTGATGAAGTCCATGGAGATGGTCCGCCAGGGTCCTGCGGGGGTCAGCAGGGGTTGGAGTAATCCCGAGGGCCTCTCCGTCGGATCCTTGGCGCGGTGACACACGGGACAGGAACGGATGTAACGGTCGACATCCCCGCGCACCCTGGGCCACCAGAACTCCCGGGTCACGAGGTGCAGGATCTTAAACAGGCCAAAGTGTCCTGCGGGCCTCCCATCATGGCAGAGGCGCAGCACTTCCTTGCGACAGGGGCTGGGGGGCACGAAGAGCCGATCGCGATGGTAGAGCAGCCCCCCCGCTCCGACCACGGGGAGGAGGTGTCCCCCAGGCGTAGGGTCTCCCGGGGCGGCTCCCGGGACTGGGCCTCCCGGATCCACTCCGCCAGGGTCGTCACTTTCACGGCAGCCGCGAAGTTCTCAGAGCGCAGGATGGTCGAGCGGATCTCCGGCTCTGGGGTAGCTGCGTATTCGGGCTTCCGGGACAGGGCGTCTGCGCGCTGGTTGTGGGCCCGTGGCATGTACTGCAGCCGGAAGTGGAACCGGCAGAACTGGGCCCAACGCATCTGTTGCGGCATCAGCTTCCAGGCGGTCTGCAGGTATTCCAGGTTGTGGTGGTCAGTCTGCACCTGTACCGGGTGCAATGCACCTTCCAGGAGGTGCCGCCAAGCCTCGAACGCCGCCTTGACCACCAGGAGCTCCTTTTCCCAGATGGTATAGTTCCGCTCAGGAGGGGTCAGCTGCCGGGAGTGGTAGGTGCACGGCCGGAGCTCCCCTTCCAGGCCCGAACTCTGCAACAGGACCGCCCCGACTGCGACGTCCGAGGTGTTGGTTTCCAGGACGAAGGGCCGCCTGGGGTCAGGATGCTGCAGGATGGGTTCTGTCATGAAGCGGGTCTTCAACCGGTCGAATGCCTGCTGGGCCTCGGTGGTCCACTGGAACGGCGCCTTGCCTCGGAGCACCTGTGTGATAGGGGCGGCCAACGATGCGTAGTCGGAAATGAACTTCCAATAGAAGTTGGCGAACCCCAGGAACCGCTGCACGTCCTTGCGGCTCCTTGGGGCCTGACTTCAGCAACCCTCCGCGGCGACCGCATGGTCCCCACCATCGGCTGCGGCCTCCGGAGGGCCCGGGCCCCCCTCCTCCTCATCGGAGGTAGCCGCGGCGTCGGCCTCCGCTGCACCCGCTGGCGCGGCCACACCCGAGGCCCTAACATCTTGGTAGATCACAAGCTGAATGTGAGTCAGCAGTGTGATGTGCCAGCCAAGAAAACCAATGCGATTCTTGGTTGCATCAATAGGAGTATGCTGTCTAGATCGAGGGAGGTAATGGTACCACTCTATTCTGCATTGGTTAGACCTCATTTGGAATACTATGTCCAGTTCTGGGCACCTCAATTCAAGAAGGATGTCGACAAGCTGGAACGTGTCCAGAGGAGAGCGACCAAAATGGAGAAGGGTCTGGAAGCCATGCCCTGTAAAGAACAACTTAGGGAGCTGGGTATGTTTAGTCTGCAGAAGAGAAGGTTAAGAGGGAACATGATAGCCATGTTTAAATATTTGAAGGGATGTCATGTTGAGGAAGGAGCAGGCTTGTTCTCTACTGCTCCAGAGACTAGGACAAGGAGCAATGGATTCAAGCTGCAGGAAAGGAGATTCCACTTGAACCTCAAGAAGAACTTCCTGACGGGCAGTGGAATATGCTGCCTTGGAGTGTGGTGAAGTCTCCTTCTTTGGAGGTTTTTAAGCAGAGGCTGGATGGCCATCTGTTGGGAATGCTTTGATGGATGTTCCTGCATAGCAGGCGGTTGGACTCTATGGCCTCTGTGGTCTCTTCCAATTCTATGATTCTATGATTTGGAAACCAAGCCTTATGAGGAACAATTTTAGCTTGGAGAAGAGGAAATTGAGAGATGACAAGATAGTTATCTTTAAATATCTCAAGATATGGCATGTAGAAGATGGAGTGAGGGTTTTTTGTGCTGCTTCAGAAACTAGAACACAAACCAAACAATTCAAAGTGGAAGAAAAGAGATTCCATCTAAATATTAGGAAGAACTTTTTTAAAAAAACTGTAAAAGCTGCTTGACAGGGGAGTAGTGATTGCCTCAGAAGGTGATGGATTCAACAGCTTTGGTGGCCTTTAAGCAGAGGTTAGATGGGCATCTTTCAAGACAACTTTAGTTATGCATTCCTGCATGGCAGGGGGTTGGATGAGATGGCCCTTGTGATCTTTTATAACTCTATAATTCTACTTACATTGTGCTTTTTAAAAATCAATTGATAGTATAATCTTAAGAATTTAAGACCAATTATATTTATTGGGGTTTATTCCCTATTAAGTATATTTAAAATTGCTGTCTAAGCCACCTAAGATGAGATGCTCAGTCATAATTGCAAAATGTTGACTTCCGGTTTGGCAATGGCGCTCAAAAGGTTTCTTTGTAAAGCTCTGAGCGAGGGGGACCTTTAGCAGATGGCAGAGAACAGCTGGCGATTTTTTGGGAACCAGCCAAAATACCCCCTCGGTATGGGGGGAAAAAAAAAGGCTTCAGAGATCTTACAGCTGCCATCCGAGCGAGAGATGGCATAAGACGGCAGCGGGGGGGACGACGCAGATCGGAGCAGCTATGGCCATCTGCTGCTGTCTAGGCAAGCAAGTGGATCCGTGAACTGTTTTTAAAAAACTTTGGCTGAAGAGGAGCTTTAAGGTTTGACATCTCATCCTATAGAGAACTACACCCATCTGAAGATCTTCGGGGTTTGGGGAAATTTTAAAAAAAGGGCTATTTACCTGATTAGAAGAGACGGGTGAGCGGAAGGTGGGGAGATTAAATAAATGCTAGCAGGAGGACATGAAATCCTGGATTGTCAAGCTCAACCCACCTCCCTACAGACATAAAAATTTAAATTATTGTTGGGGCAATTGTCTCTCACAGAATTAAACTTTGATTTGTTGAAACAAGTTTGAAAAAGATTAGAATTAGTTTTTCTAAACGGAGGCAGAAGAGTGGTGGTGTTGAAGTGGAAGGCAAAGCAAAGAGGCGGTTAGAGGACTGTGATGGTGGCAAGGGAAAGGTGACTCGAGAGATTTGGAATATAGTTAAATTGATTAGCTATAATCTCAAAAGTGAAGCCTATAGAAAGTTGTCAGGGGGGAAAAAAGGAAAAAAAGGGACTGGTTTATACCCGGGGACAGAGCCCGAGAAGTCAGAGGAGGCGGAGAGCAACAAAAATGGAAAACAAAGTTTAATGAAGGACTGAAGAAGTGGAAGACATAGAGAAAGAA
The DNA here is from genome assembly GCA_948472985.1 of Iguana delicatissima. Classification (NCBI taxonomy): domain Eukaryota; kingdom Metazoa; phylum Chordata; class Lepidosauria; order Squamata; family Iguanidae; genus Iguana; species Iguana delicatissima. The sequence goes on along the minus strand of CAOKZL010003240.1, from coordinate 51,275 downwards.
CGAGAGGAGGGGCAAGACAGGGAGAGGACAGGAACGGAAAGACGAATGAAATTGCTATAAACAGCGTGCCCAGACTTAAGAGAAGTGGCAAGACGTGACTACAAAAGCTTATAAGTAAAAACATTGACTTTGATAAGTGATATTAGAATTTCCTAAAGTGATAGTAATTTATATTTATATTTATATATATATACTTCTGATATAGTCTTAAATAGGTTGGTATAGATTTTTATTGTTGTGGTAGAATACTATAAAAATAATGAATTGAATCTGATAATTGATATTGAAATTGAAATATCTAGATTTTGAAAAGTTTTGAGGGGGGGGGGGATATATGCTGACTTGGATGGATGAAATATAAAAAAAAATTCTTTTTCCCATTTATTTTTGATGAATTGATTAAAGATTATCTGAATATCCTATAAAGAAAATGTAAGGTTATAGATTGATATTGATATTAGATGATATTGGTTGATTGATATTGATATTGAAGTACATTAATTGAATTGAGATTAAAAAGTTATTGATAGAGAAAGTAGAGAAAAACTGATTGAACTTAAAAAAAATTGATTAGGTGAAAGAGGAAATGAGAGAGGAAAATAACAAATTAAGGTCCATATAGAATAAATAGAGTAATCTGTGATAAAAGAACTTTTAAACCAATCAAATTGTCGATACCAATTTTTAAGTGGGACAACTTCATGGACACTAGGATGACATCAAGAACAACTAAGATGTCTACAACTACTAATCAACGGAAATTATCATTGGAACCAATAACAAAACCTGAACAAAATAAAGCAAAAATACCGATTGACGCTATTAGAAGAGATAAGAAATATCAAATTAAAATTAGACAAAAAATTTAAACCTTAGAGGTGAAATGAAACAAGATTTCAAAAATGAACTAAAAGGGATAAAAATTGTATTAGGAGGATTACAAGAAGACTTGAAGAATACCCAAGACTGAGTAACAATTTTAAGACGAAAACAAAAAAAAACCAGGAGAACTAATAGAAAATATGACAAGACAACAGGATCAACTCTTGGATGAGAAAGCTCGGGCGGATCTTAAAGCAAGAGAAAATTATATAAATATAAGAGGTTTGACAGAATGTAGAGAAGAAAATCTATATGAACGACTAGTTCTGCCTCTACAGAATATTTAAAAATATCATCAGAAAAGATGGAGTGGGAGATCGAAAAAATACATAGAATAGAATCAAGAATAGCGAGAGAGAGGAGACTCCCAGGGGATGTAATGATCCAGCTGGTTTGCAAGAAGACAAGGGAAGAGATAATCCAAAAAAGCCTAGAGAATGACTTGATAATAGATAAAACTAAAGTTTACATCTAAAAAGATATTCCGCCACGGATCTTAAAGAAAAGAAATGAATACAGATTTATAACAACATTCCTGAAATCTCAAAATGTATAATATCGGTGGGGAAGATTAGAAGGCTCAGCTTTCAGTTCCGAGAGAAGCAGTTTAAAAAAACGGTCCAGGAAGCAAAAATTTTTATGAGAAGGCATGGAAAACTAAAGAAAAAAGCCACACCAAGAAGGTGAAAGAAGAGCAACAATTGGAGTATAGGAAAGAAGACACCCAGGAACAGAATAGTGAAGAAGAGGATGAAACTACAAGGAACAAATTTAAGAACGAAAGAAGGACAGACTCCAGAGAAGAAAGTTGATTGGAAATAAATTTAAATCCTCATACAATAAATTTGAAGATTCTCTCCTGGAATATTAAGGATGAAACCCCCCAAAAAAAGAAGGAAAAATTTCACTATATCAAGAAAAAGAAATTAGATATAGTATGTTTGCAAGAAATTCATGTGCAAGAGGAAAAAGCCCATTTGATAATAAAAAAGACTAGGGAAGAATATGTAGCAGCCCCAAATTTTAAAAAAAAGGGGTAGTATTATACATAAATTCTAGACTATACTCAAAAAAAGTATTAAAAGATAAAGAAGGCCAATATATAGTGGTAGAAATTATTTGGCAGAATCAAAAAATATTATTAATAGGCATTTATGGGCCACATAGGAAACAAGAAGAATTTTATATAGAATTGAATAGGAAAATTGTGGAGTTAGAATATAATAAAATAATTTGTTTAGGTGATTGGAATGGGGTAAAAATCCCAAAATTAATAGGAAATCAAAGAAAAAAATAAAAGAAAAACAAGGGAAACTTCCAGGGTCATTCGATACCATGATGGCAAATTTGGATTTAATAGATATATGGAGACATAAATATGGGATAACCAAAGAATATCCATTTTATTCTGAACCCAGCCCATTATCCCGAATTGATATGTTTCTAATTTCCAAATCATTAGTTAAAATGGTGGTTAGCCAAAAAATATTACCGCGTAATTTTTAGATCATAATCCTATTAATTGCAGTTAAAGTATAGCTCGGAAAAATCATTTAATTGGAAAATGGGGGGGAAAAATTACTTGAAAAAGTTTGTAAATAAAATTAAAAGCAACTTAAAAATGTATTTTGAGAAAAAATTTGATAAAAGGAAAATTTTAAATTCTTTTTTTCCTAAAAAAAAAAAAGGGCCAAAAAAGGATTTTGGGAAAAAGGTTTTAATCCCATCAATGAAAGAACACAAAGGGAAATTCAAAATGGGAAACAATTGGAGGTAGAAATGAAATCAGAACTTAACGAAAAATGATCTATACTAGACAACATCATTTTGAATGGGCAATAAAGCCAGGAAATGGCTGGCATGTAGATTGAAGGAAAGAAAGGAGAGAATGATATAACTAAGTTAAAGAGTGGGGAGACAACATATACAGTTTCCAAAATTAAAAATATTGCAACAAATTATTATACAATGTTATACAATGTTATATTATGTTATGTTATACAATGTTATATTATACAATGTTATATAAAATAAAATTTTCAAATTTAAAATTGAAATTTTTTGGCAAATCAAGATATAACAATATTAACGGAAGAGCAACGAGAGAAATTAAATAAACCAATTATTTAACAGAGGTGCTAGAGGCAATTCAAAAAGAAAAAAAGGGAAACGCCTGGACCCACGGATAAACAACTCAATTTTATAAAACTTTTCAAAAAGAACTTGCACCTATACTACAATTAATCTGAATGAGGCATTAAAAGGGGGAAAACCAGGTAATAAAGGGCCCAAAATTACACTAATTTATAAAGAAGGGGGAGATTGATGGAATTAAAAATCATCGTCCAATATCACTTTTGAACTCCAATTATAAGTTATTTACTGCAATCTTAGCAAATAGATTAAAAGAAATACTAAAGGAAATAATCTCGGAGGAACAAGCTGGATTTCTCCACGGAAGGCAAATAAAAGACAACATGAGGAATATAATCAATACTTTAGAATTTTATGATAACCATCCCCAGAGAAAAAAAATTGCCCTGTTTCTAGAACTGAAAAAAATTTTGACACGGTAAATTGGAAATTTTTAATTAAAGAATGTCAAAAAATGGGTTTGGGAACAAATTTTATTAATTGGCTAAAAAAATTATTCTACACAAAGTGCTCAAATAATTATCAATGGTCAAAAAGCTGGAAAACTTAAAATTCAAAGAGTTACCCCCAGGCTGTCCCCTGTCCCCCCTTGTTATTTTTTTTAGTAATAGAGGGGATATTAAAGATAAAAGGTCATAATAAAATTGAAGGTGTGAAGGTGCAAGACAAAGATAAAGGCATTCGCGGATGATCTTGCAATAACTTTGGAATAGAAGATGAGTATATAAACACATTAAAAATGTTCTTAAAAATTTTGGTAAATATTCTGGTTTAAAATTAACATAGAAAAAAAGATGATTTACGAAAAATATGACCGAATTGGAAAAAACAGGGTGGTACAAAATATGTATGGGAAAAAGTATGGAAAAAGACATCACGAGATCTTGTGTGAAAAAAACCCAAAAAGGGTTTCCCCCCATGAAGGCTGTTATAAGAAGAAAACATTTTATTTGATAAATGGATAAAGTATGAGGAATAGTGGAAATTCAACAAAAAAAAAAAGGATTAAGTACCAACAAGAATTAAATGAATCGGGGATAAAATGCCATTGGTTACTATACAGGCAGATGAGAGAAAAATTAAAAAATGATATTAAATTCAATGATTATCAGATAAAAGGCAAAGAACTAAATGAGATACTATATTAGGAAAACCCAAGCCCATCTCCTCTATCTAGAAAATTTTTGAAATGGGATACAGAAAAAAAATCAGTTAAATTATCAATGATAAAATGGGCCCCCCAAATTTTTCCCACTAATTTTTATGGAGCAGTGGGAAAAACTTTGGACCAAAACAATAAAACATACAATGTGTCAAAATGTTAAAGAAAATGTGTATAAAATGTATCTTCGCTGGGATTAACCCCCCCAAAATTGGCAAAAATGACAAGTAAATGTTCTAAAAGTGCTGGAAATGTGAAGAGGAGATAGTAGCTAGAGGCATTTAAGTGAGAACGATGTAGTAGTTTTAGTGTTATACTAAGACTTCAGAGACTAGAATTTGTATTCTAAGAAAGGAGAGGGGAAAGGGAACCTGGACACTGTTATTGAGTTCTTTGGTGAAAAACTGAGAATGGCATTGCACCTGAAACAAAGCACAAGAAATTCTGGATACAGATTTATTTCATTTCATTTACATACCACCTTTCTCCTGGAGTGGGATCCAAAGGGAGCTCACCAAAAGAAATAACAATACAATTTTAAAAACAATTAAAATCATGACATTTAAACAGTATAAAATTTTTCTAAAAGCATACAAAAGTTGAAAAATAAAGCACACATCCCAATAAGAAACTTCCCTGTGATTAACTACATATTAAAAGCCTGCTTAAACAAAAATATATTTGTCTCCCAGTGAAAGGAGAGCAGGGAGCAGGGGAAGCCTAGCCTTCCACAGAAGGGAATTCCAAAAGATGGAAGCAGCCACTGAAAAGGCTGTCTTCTGGGTTCTCACTAAACTAGCCTGTGATGGAGGTGGGACTGAGAGAAAACCCTTCCCTGTAGATCTGAAGTTTCTGGCAGGTTTATAGAGGGAGATACAGTCTTTCTGATAGTCTGGACTTAGGCCATATTGAGCTTTGCAGGTAATGGTCAGCATTTGTTCTCAGAATTTTAACAAGGGAGTTACATGGTCCCTGTAACTGTCCCCAGTCAACATTTTGGCTGCAGCATTGAAATTTCTGAACAGTTTCCAAAAGCAGACCCATGTAGAGTATGGTATATTTATATATTTATTTATTCATTAAATTTATATCCTGACTTTTTCCAAAATGATATCCAAGGAGGCTTACAATAATCTAAAAAGATACTGATAAAACATTTTGTTTACAAAATATAAAAAGAAACTAAAAATTCCAATTATTAAAATATACTTAAAAACAGTTAAAACACTTATATTTAAAATATTATGTCAAAAGAGATTAAAAATACATATTAAAAATATAGCACATCACTTTACACACACACACAGTACAGGTCCATAATTAAAATCCAAGACCCAAAAGCCTATGTGAAGAAAAACTTTACCTGTGGCAGAAAGAGAGCAGGGAGGAGGCTAACCAGCCCTCCTGTGGAAGGAGGTTCCACAGTCTGGGAGCAGCCATGGAGAAGGCTCTCCTCCAAGTTGCCCATGCAAAAGTGGTGATACTAAGATAAAGCCTTCCCATGCAGATCTTAAAACTCGTGTTGGTTTTTGTGAGGAGGTATAGTCTGTATCCAAGCTGTTTAGGGTTTTAAAGGTCAAAACCAGCACTTTGAATTGTACTCTGAAATGGACTGATAGCCAGCGCAGCTGTTTTAACAGGAGAGTCACATGATCCCGGTAGCCTGGTCAACAATCTTTGCCTGCCTTGTCCTTTTGATGCAAGACCACCCTCATGATGGAGTTACTAGAATCGACTTGAACTATGAAGGGGCTGGCTGGATCTAGATGTTTCAAGATTGCTTCTGAACTGAACAAGTGCTCCAGTTTCTCAAATGCCTGTTGGTACTCTAGAGTTCATTTTACTTTGGCACTGGGTTTGGTTTTTTCTGTGTGTTTTTTTAAAAAATTTGGGGCTGGGTTTGTTTTTTTCTGTCCATCCTCAGCTTTCTTCTTGTTTTTCTTTGTTCTCAGCAAGTCTGTTAGGAGCAAAGCAACCTGTCCAAAATTGGGGATCAATTACCTGTAAAAATTGCAAATCTCAAGAAACTTTGTAATTGCATGTGGGTTTATGGGGTTCCCACCCCACTACCCCTATACTTTGGCCAGATCCATTATAGTGCCCTGATATGAGTTTCAATTCTCCTAGTAATCTAGTTAATTAGTGTGAAATTCACATTTAGACAATTTGACATACAGGTTGTCAGCCAGCAATTTGCTTAAGACCTTCTGCATCAATGCTACATGTTCACAATAAATGTGGCTATACTTAGCACATAATCTAGGTATAGCAGTACCCCTTTGTGCAGATGCTCATGCAAATACTTCATTGATAATGTGCATAAACACACCTAGAGCTCTGGATTATCTGAAGGGCATTATGAGGTATTCAGATGTGAACACTGGTGTGTTAAATGCTGTCTTCTATTCATCTCCCTCCCTGATTTGTACCCAGTAATACACTTCTCTCAAATCCAGTTTGGTAGCCAATTGAACTAGCAACTAACAAATCTTTCATGAGGGTTATTGGATTTTGGTTTGAGGTACTAATCCCCTTAAAATCTCTCACCAGCCTCAACGATCCATCTTTCTTTTTGTGAAAGAAGACTGGCACAGCCATGGTAGATCCTGCTGATCTAATGAAACTTTGTTTCAAATTTTTGTCTATGAATTCTCTTAATACTTCCATTTCCTGAGGGGACATTGCATACAATTTACACATAGGCAAAGTGGTCCCAGGTTCCAGTTCAATGGCATAGTCACTGTCCCTGGGGTGGGGGGAGTAGGAAATCACACTCATATTCTGAGCTTACCTCCCAGAAGTCTGCATATTCCACTGGTAATTCCCCCACAATGCCATCGACCACCTCTAAAATTTCTGACTTGTCTCTGGGCTTAGGGGCTTCCCCAGGTGGTGCCTTCCCAGTCTTTTCACAGTTGTTCCAGACCAGTGGAGCCAGAACAAGATCCTTCCTCCTTATCTTAGTCATGCCTATTCCCATAATACCTTCTTGCTAGTTTCACATTCCCCCTTCTGATCTTTCCCTTCCTTACTGAGTACAAAGTGACATCAAACACTGCAGCGATTAACTATCTGGTGTCTTAGGATACTTTCAAACCCTCTACTGGATACATGTTTGCAAGCAGCAATTGGCCATTGATATATTGTAGTGCTAGCAGCCTATAGCTCCCTTTCATCTGTTAAACCTATTCTATAACATATACTACATACAGCATACTTATCACAGGAGCCATGCATCCTGACACTCAGAGTGGACAAACTGAAATGTATCCAATAATATAGCACAAGCAGGTGACAAGATTACATTTACTGAATCTGTTTCATCCAAGATTACGTCCAAGCATCCAAGTTGGAATGAATCAAACTGATTTTGTCTGCAAAGTATCTTGTAATTTTTTCACAGCAGGATGTGAAGTAATCATTTCTTCTTGTGGACCAGAGTGTAAAGAGCCCCTGACCACTCAAGACAGCTCCACTGGATGACACTGTGCTGGTGTAAGAGTGACAGAGGAATATTGAATCTATGTTGGAAAAGACCACAGGGGCCATCCAGTTCAACCTCCTGATATACAGGAATATTCAAAGCACTCCCAAAAGATGACTATCCGGTCTCTGTTTAAAAACTTCCAAAACAAGAGACTCCACCACACTCCAAGGCAGTGTATTCTACTGTTGAACTGTTCTTAGTGTCAGTTCTTCTTAATGTTTAGATGGAATGTCTTTTACTGAAGATTGCTGTGGGTTTTCCGGGCTTTGAGGCCATGTTCTATTAGTATTTTCTCCTGACGTTTCACTTGCATCTGTGGCTGGCATCTTCAGAGGATCTGGTGGCATGGAAGTGAGACAGAGTATATATACTTGTGTAGTCCCCAGGTGGGAAGGAGTAATTTGCATGTGTTACAGCTGGCCTGTGTGATGACCTATTGTTGAATGAGATATCCCCCAGAGTGTATTGTTAGTCAGAGGATATGCATAACAGTGTATTAAGTACATTAGCAATCCATTTTATTGTTCCCTATAGAGGGACCTCCAGAGTCTGGGTGGTGTTCATTGGCATATTTTTTAGTCTTTATTTTAGTGTTCTTCAGTACTGGTAGCCAAATCTTGTTTACACTCCGAGTTTCTTCTTTCCTGTTGAAATTGTCCATGTGTTTGTGGATTTCAATGGCCTCTCTGTGTAGTCTGACATAGTAGTTGTCAGAACGGTCCAGAATTTCTGTGTTTTCAAAAAGCATTCTGTGTCCAGGTTGGTTTATAACATGTTCTGCTACTGTTGATTTTCTGGGTGGGTCAGTCTGCAGTGTTTTTCATGTTCTTTGATTCATGTTTGGACACTGCGTTTTGTAGTCCCTATGTAGACCTGCCCACAGCTGCAAGGTATGCGGTAAACTCCAGCAAAAGTTAGAGGATCCCTCTTGTCCTTTGCTGAATGTAGCATTTGTTGAATTTTCTTGGTTGGTCTGTAGATTGTTTGGAGGTTATGTTTCTTCATCAGTTTCCCTATATGGTCAGTGACCCCTTTGATGTATGGTAAAAGCACATTCCCATTGGTTGGCTGCTCATCTTCACTGCTGTGGTTTTTTCCGGGTCTTGAGGCTCTTCTGATGTCTGAACCAGAATAACCATTGGCCTGTAGAGCCCAGTTTAGATGATTCAGCTAGTCTTTCAGGAGATGGGGTTCACAAATTCTTTTTGCGCTGTCTACCAGAGTTTTTACAGTGCTCCTTTTTTGTCCTGGGTGGTGGTTGGAGTTTTTGTGTAGATATCTGTTGGTGTGTGTAGGTTTTCTGTAAACTGTGTGGCCCAATTGTTGGTTAAGTTTGCAGATGACCAGGATATCCAGAAATGGTAGTCTTCCTTCATTTTCTTTTTCCATGGTAAATTGGATGTTCGGGTGGATGTTGTTCAGATGGTCCAGAAACATGATCAGTTCTTCTTCTCCATGGCTCCAAATGGTGAAAGTGTCATCCACATAACAGAACCCTATAGTGGGCTTTTTTGGTGCAGTTTCCAAGGCTTGCTTTTCAAAGTGTTCCATGTAAAAATTTGCTATCATGGGACTAAGTGGGCTTCCCATGGCCACCCCATCTCTCTGCTCGCTAACCATACACCCTGGGGGATATCCCATTTAACAATAGACCATCACACAGGCCAACTGTAGCACATGGAAATTGCTCCCTCCCACCCAGGGACTACGCAAGTATATATACTCGGTCTCACTTCCATGCCACCAGACCCTCTGAAAATGCCAGCCACAGATGCAGGCGAAATGTCAGGAGAAAATACTAGTAGAACACAGCCTCAAAGCCTGGAAAACCCACAGCAACCTATGAATTCTGGCTGTGAAAGCCTTCGACTTTACATCTTTTCCTGAAGTTTGAATCCATTGCTCCATATCCTAGTCTCTGGAGCAGCAGAAATCAGGCTTGTCAATATCCTAGCCCATATAATTTCTTCATTGCTACCGTCATCATGGCATAGACCTTTCAATGAGTCTGTGTTTGGTTGAATTCACTCTGAGTGTTCTGTCATTGTCACTTTAGTCTCTATCTCACTTTTTTCACTTGATTCCACTCCAAGAGCCATCAGGAATCCATGTGAATTCATAAATTGTTATCCCAAAAGGTGGGGGACTTTGATGTCCGCCAGCAGTGCCAGTATCTCCTTAGAAAGGTGGGGAATTAAAGCTCAAAGGAACTTTGAGAGAGAGGGGTAACCATGGGAACTTTCACCTGTGTATACTGGTAGTAACTGTGAGACACCAATTGAGAGTCAAAATAATGTTTTTATTGGGAGAATTCACAGACACATACAAGCAATCCAGCATGCTCATGAACCATACAAGGCTAATGAAGGTAGAGAAGAGAAAAGTTGGATAGTAAGAGATTTTGGGGTGAAGTGGGTGATAATTACCATTCCAGAAGATTGAAACAAGATGGTTCAAACTAGAGTTTGAGGGTAGCACAAGGCATAAGAACTGGGGAGCCAATGGACAGAGTGACATGCCTACATACATCCAAGATACTATGTCTAATGTACTATGAATTGTTGGACTTGGACCCAGGGTTTAACCCAGTTTCCTGCCCTGAAGTGGAATGTGTTAATTGCTCTCTGGCAGAGCAAACAAAAAGGTCCGTAATGGGCTAATGGTCTTAATTTTGGGTGACAAAGCATTGATAGGAGTTGTGATAGTCTCTTAATGTCTGGGCAGGTGAGGAACAATAGAAGAGTATCCATGGGGAGAAGTTACAGATTGATGACCATTGGTTGATTCATTGGGACATTTTCATTTGCTATTGTATTTAAAGATTGTGTTGCTGAGAGGATTATTGCAAGCCCATCAGTGCCGAGGCTTTCCGTCTAATCCTTTTGAATTTATGACCTAGCCATGCTGAGGTCATCTGTCTTAGCATGTGGCTTCCAATTAAAGTCCTTGTCCACAGGCCTTCCAGCCATAAGTGTATTATTTTTATGTTAGAGATGATATCTCTCACGAATTAAATGATATTTCTCACCAATTAGACTATACCATGGAGTGGGGATGTATAGCATGGTAACAAAGTTTCCTGAGACAGCCCATCTTAATTGTGCCCCCACCCCTGCTGAGACTTTGAGTCCTAGTAGTCTAAACCTCACTGGGTAGTGATCAATCCATGATGCTGGAACTATAGAAAGTTACTTCAAATCCAGATCACCATCATCCTACCCAGCACAGAAAAATAGGTGTAGAATGTGTCCTGCAGCATGGGTGGCACCAGATATTCCTTAAGACAGACCCATGGTTATCATGGTGGACATGAAGTTCTGAGCTGATTTGACAGAAAGGTCTCCAGATGGATGTTGAAGTTCCCCTGTATAACAAGCCAAGAGGACTTCAATACTGCCACCAAAACCAACTCAGGCGTGGAGACTGTTGAGCAGTGATGTGGGTGGTACACCAAAAGAATCCCTAATTTGACTCAGCCACCTACTTTCAAATATACACACTCCAACCCAGCAGACTGTGGTACAGAGCATATAGTGAGGGAGATGGAATCCTGATAGATCACTGCAATTCTATCTCCCCCTGCCAAGGCCTTGCCTGCTCCTATGCAGAGAACCCAGATGAACAAAGCTGGGAGAGATTAACCAAACACAAATACCCAGCTTCCTCCAGCCAGGTCTCTGTAATACAATCCAGGCTGGCATTTTCATATAGGATCAAATCCTAGATCAAGGATGTTTTTCCATTTACAGAACTGGCATTGAACAGCAGCATTGTAAGCATGGGTACCTGTTGGCAAGACTATCCAGACTATTTGAAGTGGGCAACAGCTTGAGGATAACCAACACCCTTTGGTTCTCCCTTCTACTGTGATTATAAGACTGTCTCTCTACCCCTTGTCTCCCTCTGGCTATTGCCGCTGTAATGACTGCTTCCTGGGTTGTTTTCCCTCTCATGCTCTTACTATAACACATTTTCTTTCTTTTGCCAGTAGACAGATTAAAAAAAAACATAACAGGAGATTTTATAAGCTATGAAACCCATGTGCTCCTCCCTCCCAAAGAGGATTGGCTCTTGCCCTTGCTTGGTCCCAAAGGAATGGTCTACCCTTTGATCAGCAGTAGCCCTGCCACAGCAGGCACCCAGGTGCCTTGTCTGCAAAGGGGATAGCTAGTCATCTGGCTTTTTAGCCAGTAACTGGCTGAGTATCTGGGGCCTGGTTCTATAGAAGTGCAGGTGTCTGTAGCAGGTGGCAGTCCACTAGGGAGAGATACAGGGCAGCAAGCAGGCAGGGGGCAAAACTCTTTCCTAGGGTGGTAGAGGTGATGGTGTTCTTGTCCTTCTCACATGCTGAGACAAAAGAGACAACTGTCTATGTGGAAGTCATCCAATGGCCAATATAGATATCAAAAAGACTATATAATCATAAGCAGCAAATGGAGAAGTTCTGCTGTGTCTGCCAAACAAGACTAGGAGCAGTCTACAAATTTCTAAAATCTAAAGTTAGAGTAACACTGAAGAAGTACAGGAAATCTACCATCATACTAAAGTACAACCTGGAGAAGATCCCTGTAGAATTTAAAGGTCATGTAAATAACTTATTTGCTGTATTAAGTCTAAAAGACCAGAAGCCAGACAAACTCTGGATTGAAATGAAGGACACTGTCAGGGAAGAATGCAAAAAGATACTATCTGCAATGGAAAAGAAAGAAAAATCTTATTGGCTTCAAGATGAAAAATTTATATGCAGAACAGATACAGAAAAACAGGATGTGACTTTGAGGAAGTAGGTATGAAAATAGGCGAAAAGAACATCAACAATTTAAAATATGCAGATGATACCATATTATTTGCAGAAAATAGCAAAGACTTGAAGCAACTGTTGGGAAAAGCTAAGGAAGAAAATGCAATAGCAAAATTACAGATGAATATCAAGAAAACAAAAATAATGACCACATATGATTTATGCAACTTTAAACTGGGTAACAGAGACATCAAAATAGATGGATGAATTGTCAGTTTTAAGAGACAAGGCAGGCGAAGAAGGAGGTATAATAAAGGAGACTTTCCCAAGCTTGAATATATCAAGAAAACAAGATTTCAGTTCTGACCCCAGTTTCGAACTACTACAACAAGAAGATTTAGACTATGATTAAAAGTCTTTGGAAAAGGATATTAATGTTTTCTACTAACAAGCTTCAGGATGTTTGTCAGAAGACAATGGTAGAAATCAATAGTGTAAAGATTAAATTGCCAAAGGTTTTGTCAGGAAAAGAGGACTCTTGGGGAAAAAAAATGAGTTTTTTGTTATGTACCTTGTGTTTATTCAAATTTGTAATGATTATAAAGATTCAAGGCATTATTTAATATAGATTTGGCTAGAATCTGACTTTTTGAGTTTGTCCAAGCAAAATTATTTTTGCGTACAAGGTTATCAGAAAGGGTGATGTTTGTAATAGGTATAATGATAGAATAATTTGGCCTCTGATTCTTCATTTTCTGGTTTACTTTGAAATGTTAAGATTTTTTGGGAAGAAAATACTGTTTATGATTTATGAATTTTTGTTAAAGTACATATATTGATAAGTACAAGGGAAATGTAGCTAACGGGAATATGACTATGGAGCAATCTATAGTCTATCATCTATAGTTGCGGTCTATATGGTACTTAAGTGGTGTTACTTTTAATTTTCACAAGAGATTAGTTATATTTAGCAAGGGAAAATGCTATAAATAATAGAATTTGATTTATAGCTGTTCAATGTTATGAATGTTGTGAATGTTGATTGGAATTTACTTTGAGATAAAAAGTTATGTGAATAGCTTAATAGTGTAAGTATACACAGAATTATATAAGTAGCTTTAATACGCAACATTAGGAAAATAACATTTAACATTTTCATGAATACATGCAATATATAATTGTAATCCTTTGTAGCAATGGAAGTGGTAAATGGGCATATGATGTTATTAGTAGATGGGCATATGGGCATATGATGTATTAACTGACTTTAGATTTAGATTTAGATTTTAGATTTTCGATTAAACAGCAAATAGTAAAATATATTACAATAGGTTATTGAAGTAGGATTATTATCCTACCTAGGATATTAAGATCATAGGTAGGATTATTATGAGTTTGCATTTTGCTGGTTGCTATGGGAGTGGAAACATCCTTTATTTTATTTTTATTTTATTTTATTTTATTTTATTTTATTTTATTTTATTTTATTTTATTTTAGTTAGGTGTTAAGTTAGTTGTTCAGTTTGTTTAGTTTGTAGTGATATTCTTATAGTTTAGTTCTTTTCTTTTAGGTTTGTTCTTTTTTGTCTTGTTTATTCTTTTTGTGTATGTTTTTTATGTATTGCGTGTTTTATTCTAATAAAAATAATTAAAAAACAAACAAAAATAATTACCATGTATGATGCATATAACTTTAAACTGGGTAACAAAGACTTCAAAATAGAGATGGTAATCAAGTACTGTGTGCCTACATATACCCTAAAGTGACAGCCATTTATGACCAGTGTTGGCAATTTCCCAGGCGTTGAGGACACTTATCCTAGACTGGGTGGTGGGCTCTTGCCCACAGTTTTGGCTACAAACAGCAAAGGGTATACTGTTTGTTTTCTGTCCAGGATTCCTAATGGGAGAATCAGTCCAGCTTACATGTTGGCCACTTGTTAAGAATATATTGTTTGATCTAATCCTGATTTCTATCTAGTGTTGATATAACTTGAAAGAATATTAGACAGAGACTATAATATAACATACCATAACCTGCTTAACTGTTATCACCGTGAACTTCGGTAGACATTAGATATCATTTTGATATTGCAATTCGGTCTTATTTTGCCACCCTCAGTCAAGTGTTTGTGAGGCCCCCGAACAAGCATGGAGCTAGGCATGGCTATTAAATGCTGCATCATTTCTGTTTACACCTAAGCAAGCCAGACACAGCCAGATCTTGCTTTAGGAGACCTCCCGAAACAAACACTTCATTACGTACGCACACTAACACAAAGAGCCCCCTGCCCCGAGCAGGCACCCTGGCGAGCTGGACACTCCACCGCCCAGGCAAGCTGCATCTGCATACTGGTCGTTCCTTTGTCAATTCAAACTTAACTCAATCATGTTAAATTCTGACCTTTCGGAGACATTGTCTCGCACCCAAACCTCATTGTTCTCTCCCAAGAACAGCCCATGGTCATATTTTCCCCCATAAAAACCCCAAGCTCCGAGAGGTTCCTCGGATCGCTCCAGACTTCCATCCAGCCTTGCTGCTACTCTGTTGAGCGAACTCCCCTCGGCCACCACGCTGAGTTTCTTCACTACCATCTTCAGCTTCTTCAGGACTACGAGAAAGGTGTCGTATCACCCATTTCCCTCAAAACTCTCATTTCTTAGTTAGCTGTGTGGTTGTGTTGTCTTAAGTGTTTGTCTTTAATAAAACATCAATTTTGTTACTTTAAAACTTGTCTGGCTGCTCTTCTGACCTGACCCCGTATACATAGGGTTAAAAGATTCTCGCAAAGTTACCCTGCCTCTCGTTAGCTTAAGTGAGTGCTCCAGTTAATTTCCCCATCTTTTGCTATTGTTGCTTGGTTATTTGGGCGCCCCTCCCAGGATCCCCAGCACACAGGGTAACATAACCATTTGAATGCTTTTCCTCAGGTCTAGAGCAGGGGAAACTTGTGGTTTTATTTGTGTTACTGTTTGTGTCATCCCTCTTTTCCTTACATAATTACTTGTGCTGAATGAGTGTTTGCTCATAGATTGAATCCTACTACAGATCTGCACAATTTTTTTGTCCTTCTGGTCTTGTGTATTTTTCCTACTCAAGGTGTGATTCACAAAGTTTGAACACAGTGTGTCTTTAGTATACAGCCCTGTATTGTGGCCCACCAGGAACTCTTTGTTGCCTGCCTGGAACTGCAAAGAAGAAAAAGGGAAAGGGATTTTAAAAATAGCTCATATTTCATTTTGCAGTCCAGAACCCATAGTTGGTAGAGTGTGTTCAATTTGGTGAATCACCTTGCTGCCTTCAGTTCTACATATCACATCAACACAATGTCTGTGCCTAATGGAAATCAGAAATGCAAATCATAAGACATTTGAGAAAGCTGGTTTGGCAGGGTAAATTAAACTAATAAAACAGGATAACTGAGATCCAGGAAGTGGACATTCAGGTGATGGATACTATATATTTTGTTTTGTGCATAAAGAAACTCTTTGCCTGAGAGAAGTAGAAACAGATGTATTTTCCTCATTGTCACCTTTTGTAGGTTCTAAATGATCATATTGCCTACAGATATGAAATACTGGCTGTTATTGGGAAAGGATCATTTGGACATGTTGTAAAATGTTTGGACCACAAGACAGGTGAAAAGGTGGCAATGAAAATAATAAGGAACAAAAAGAGGTATGATATTCCAACTTTTCAAGAAGTCTATTGGTAAAATAAAATTTGTAGTGTAGTTTAATCAAAATAAGTGAGCATTCTTTTACTTAATTATGACATGTTTCTGAAAGCAAGGATCAGTCAGAATTTATCCCAAAAAATCTCAACATTTTCTTACAGCCCAACAAAACAAAACAATCTCTAAATTGCAAAATTTATTGTCATGTCCGTACTGTTAAGCAAGCAAACAAAATGAATTCAAAATAAGGTCTCAAAAACCATTCTAAGTTGTTTCCATTTCCAGTTTGGAGTAGTAGGGAAAAAAAGCATAGAAAAAGAAATAGGAGAGAACTACCAACACATTAAATAATTAGGGTAAGAACTATCCAGTTCTCCTGGTAACGTGTAATGCTTTGCATTATACTGAGTACCTTTACAAAAAGCCATCAGTGTTTTAACAGCAGTACCATGTATAGGAATGCCGTAGTCCAGTACTTTCCATTCCTCAGTTGTTGGACTGTAAATCCCAGAGTCCATGAACGTTGAACAGGCTTGCTTGAACTTCTGGGAATTTTAGTTCAACAATTTCTGGGGTCCCAAGACTGCAAACTTACTCTAGAATGTTGTATCAATGTTTGTAACCCTTCTCTCCCGCTGCCTTTTTTAGATTTCATAATCAGGCCCTGATGGAAGTCAGTATTCTCAATACTCTTCGGCAAAAGGATGAAGACAATATGTATAATGTTGTTCACATGAAAGAATATTTTTACTTCCGTAATCATTTCTGCATTTCCTTTGAACTGTTGGGGTAAGGCAGCTTTTGCTTTCTTTTAAAAACAATTTTATAGAAATTAAAAGTTTTAATTGTTTTTCTCATAATCTCAGTAAAACTTACAATAACCTGGTATAGTAGGAAATTATTATCAGCCCCACACTGGAAATGGATAGGTTGCATGGGAGGATATTACTAAAAGTTCACATTACACAAAAAAGAGGACAGAGATCTGCTTAAACAATGAGCTGGATCACTATTGTGTATTATTGTCACTTTTTGGAAGACTGAATCATAGTCTTTGTATTTATGAAGCTGCCTTGAACTGGATCCGTCCATTTATTTATTTTAGACAGCACAGTTGCCATCTGTCTGGGAGGGTCTCTTTTAAGGCCTTATTCTTTCCATACTGCTATCTGAGATTGTTTCACCTGGCGATGCAATGTAATTAGTGTAAGATGTTCTACATGCAAAGCATGGATTGAAAATACATTTCTGATCAAAACAAAATATATTGAAGTAGTGGTTCTGCTTTGTTCCAATAGCTGTAGTACAACATGCAGTATGGTTTTATCTCACCATGTTGGCAGCTTCTACCAAAGGAAAACAAACCATAACAGCTCTCAGGGAATACTAATCTAATAGTTATTGCCTGCTTAAAGACAGAGGAACAGAAATTTCTTACCAAAGTTTCACTGGAATTGAGTGACAGTATCAGAGAATAATAGAGTTGGAAGAGACCAGAGGGGTCAACTAGTCCGACCTCCTGTCATGCAGGAACTCACATCAAAGCACTCTCAACAGATAGCCATCCAGTCTCTGTTTAAAAACCACCAACGAAGGAGACTCTACCACACTCTGAGGTAACATATTTCAGTGGTGAACAGCTCTGCCTGTCATGAGGTTCTTCCTGAGGTTCAGGTGGAATCTCTTTTCTTGTACTTTGAATCCACTGCTCCTTGTCCTAGTTTCTGGACCAGTGGAAACCTGTTCCCCCTTTGATATATCATCCTTTCATATATTTAAACATGACTGTCATATCCCCTCTTAACCTCCTCTTCTGCAGACTAAACATACCCAGCTCCTTAAGCCTCTCCTCATAGAGCAAAAACTTCAAGACCCCACACCATTTTGGTCACCCTCCTCTGAACATGTTCCAGTTTGTCAATATCCTTCTTGAAATGAAGTGCCCAGAACTGGACACAGTATTCCAGATGAGGTTTGACCAAAGCAGAATTGAGTGGTACTATTACTTTCCTCAGTCTAGACACAATACTCCTACTGATTCAACCAACAATTGTTTTGGCTTTCTTGGCTGCTGTATTACACTGCTGAGTCATGTCCAGCTTGTGGTCTACTAAGACAACTAGATCTAGTGGGTCTTGCCTTTAATTTGCAAGTGCTGAAAAAGTGAGTCATCCAAATATGAAGCATTGTCCAGCCGTATGTCTTCTGTCCTATACTTGTGCATTTCATTCTTTGTCCCCAAGTGTGGGACCTTACATTTCTTACTGTTGAAATTCATTTTGTTACAATGGGCCCAGCTTCTCTTAGGTACATTTTGATCCTGTCCTCTGGAGTATTAGCAACCCCACCCAATTTGGTATCATCTGCAGATTTGATCAGCATGTCCTCTATTCCTTCATCCAAGTAATTGGTAAAGATGTTGAATAGCACTGGGCCAAGGACAGAACCCTGTGACTAGTCACTTCTCTCCAGGGTGAAGAGAAGCCATTGGTGAGCACCCTTTGGGCTCAGTAAGTCAACCAATTACAAATCCACCTAACGGTAGTACTGTCTACTCCACGTTTTACTATCTTCTTTGCAAGAATATCATGGGGAACTTTGCCCATTCTGCTGGCACTTCTGTTCTCCAAGAATTCTCAAAGATTATTGCTAGTGGTTCTGAAATTACTTCTGCCAGTTCTCTTAATTTCCTTGGATGCAGTTCATCTGACCCTGGAGACTTGGGGCCTGCCATGCTACACTGTTATAGTGCTATTATTCTACTTTCAACATCCTATGGAATCCTGGGGTTTGCAGTTTCTGACCCCTCCCAAAACTGCAAACTCCAGGATGCCATAGGATGTTGCAAGTGGATTAATAGCACTGTAACAGTGTAGTGTGGAAATGGCCTGGAATTTATTTAGAGTAGACATGAATTCCTGTATTACTTCTCTACCTATTCTGTGCTGCATTTCCCCCACTTCCCCACCTGCTCCCCACTCCACAGGTTGAGGAACTTTTTCCTTTCGGGAGAAAACAGAGGCAAAGAAGGTGTTGAGTAGTTCTGCCTTTCCTCTCCCCTTTGTTAGTCCTTGGCCATCTTCTCCATGCAGTGACCCTATCATTTCCTTGTTTTTTCTTTGGATGCAGACATATCTAAGACCATTTCCACACTACAGTGTTATAGTGCTATTATTCCACTTTCACTATCCTGTGGAATTCTGGGGTTTGTAGTTTACTGAGTCCGAAGAGCTCTCTGGCTGAGAATTCTAAATGCCCCTCCCTAAACTACAAACCCTAGAATTCCACAGGATGTTGAAAGTGGAATAATAGCACTATAACTGTGTAGTGTGGAAATGGCCTAAAAACCTCTTTTTATAATTTTTAATTTCTCTGGCAAGCCTGAATTCATTCTGTGCTTTGGCTTTTCTGACCTTCTCTGTACCTATCCTGGCTATTTGTATGAATTCCTCTTTGATGATTTCCCCATTTCTCATTTCTTGTACATGTTTCTTTTAACACTGAGCTCAGCTGAGAGTTCTTTAGTCAATCATTCTGGTTTCTTTAGACACCTCCCATTTTTCCTCCTTATTGGCACAGTTTTAAACTGAGCCTTCAGTATCTCACTTTTTAGAAACTCTCATGCATCATGAACTCCCTTGTCTTTCAGTATTCTTGACCACAGAATTTCAGCAAGTAATTCCTTAAGTTTACAGAAATCAGCTTTCTTAAAGTCTAGAATGTGTGTCTCGCTATACTTGGCTTCTCCTTCCCATTGAATAACAAATTCTAATAGACCATGGTCATTCCCACTTAAGGATCCCACCACTTCCACCCTGTTAACAAGGTCATTCCTGTTGGTTAGGATCAGATCTAAAATAGTTGATCCCCTTGTTGCCTCTTCCACCTTCTGGACAATGAAATTGTCTGCAAGACAAGTGAGGAATTTGTTGGACCTTATGGTCTTGGCAGATTTTGACTTCCAACATATATCAGGATAGTTGAAATCTCCCATTACTATAATCACCCAAATACCAAAGATTTCACATTCTTCTCAGATCCGCATCAAACCTGGCCCCATATTGTTATGATCCTATTGTCAAAAACTCTATTAGCAGCAGTACAACAGACAGAAATTTTACCCAAAATAATATCAGATCACCATCTGGTAATGGTACAAATGAGAGACAAACAGTTTCAGTGGTGACTTAATGATGGCTAATTGAACAATGAAGACATTATAAAAAAAGCTAAAGAGACATTGGATAGATATTTTAAAGAAAATAGGAGACAAGAGACTCAGATGGAAACAGTCTGGAACGCATCTAAAGTAGTGATGAGAGGATTTTTCATCCAACAATGATGATTACAAAATAAGAAAAGAGATGAAAAATACCAGAATTTATTGAAAAAACTTTTAAAAAATTCAAGAAAACCCCATCAAAGAAGCTATACAATTGAATATTTAAAAAATACAGAAAGAAATAGCAGTATTAACAATAGAAGAGACAAAGAAAAAAATGAAATATATGAAACAAACAGAATTTGAACAAGCAAACAAAATTGGGAAGTGGCTGGCTTACAGAATAGAAAAGAAGAAAGAAAGGAATGTGATTGCAGAAATAAAAGAAGGGAAGAAACTGCTTACTCAACAGGAGAAAATTAAACAGACATTTGAGAAGTATTTTTTAAATTTATTTCAAGAAAATAAGTCCCCTCAACAACCAGAAAGAGACATAATAAAATATTTAAAAGATATGAAATTATGGAAAATATCAGACCAAGCTCAGAAACAATTGAATGAACCTATTACATGTAAAGAACTGGAAGAAGTCATGAAAGATTTGAAAGTAGACAAAGCTTCAGGACCAGATGGATTTACAGCATTATATTATAAGACACTTTCAAAAGAATTAATAAGACTTCCACATTTTGGCATATTCTATTTGAGCTGTCATTATCATGTACAGTATTAATCTCCAATGTCTCTTAATACTAGTATTCTCAAGAACATTTGTCATGTTTAATAGATAAAGTTCAGGTTTTTTTACAAATTGAACCTTCAGTATTTCACACATCTTTTTATGTATTTCACTCCAATATTTCTTTGCCTTGGGACATGATCACCATATATGGAATATTGTTCCCACCTCTTTCTGACATGTCCAACAGATTCCTGTACTTGTATTGTAAATCCTTTTTAACTTATCTGGTGTCATATACCATCTATGAAACATTTTGAAATAGTTCTCTTTAAGATTCTGAGCCATTGTAAATTTTTGTGTCCTTCTCCAACTCTGTTCCCATTTGTCTAATTGGATTGAATGTCTAATATTCTGCGCCCACAAAATCATTGCAGATTTCACAGTCTCCTCCTGTCTCTCCTGTATTATAGTTTCTTGATATATATGGACTAACAAATGAGGTGGATTGTCAAAGATCCATTTAATCACTCCTGTCTTCCTTTGGATTCTATTCCATAAGTCTTCAAGTCCATCTGAAATCCCTCATTTAACTGCCTGTATGGAAACCAGCTTAATGGCGATCCTTCCTGTTCCAATTTTTCTCTTGATTTAATCTTATAAACATTTGTCATTGATTTCTCTAATATGTCTTCATATCTCAGCCATTTCTCTGATTCCTTCCGTCTTCCAAAGAAAGCTTCTTGAGGGGATACCCACATGGGTAGCTGCCTTATGTTTTTACTCTTATATTCATTCCATATCTTCAGAAGTGATTTTCTGATATAGTGATGTCAAAATTATTTGTAAATTTTTGCTTTATCATAGAACATATAGGCATGCCATCCCATCCTCAAGTCCGCTCCCTCCAGTGCAAGCATTCTTGTATCTTGTAAGTCAATCCAGTCTTTTAACCATGTGAATGCCGCAGCTTTGTAATATAATTGAAAGTCTGGTACTTCCATTCCTCCTCGAAGTATTTGGTCTGTCATGATATTCCATTTAATTCTTGGTTTTTTCCCTTGCCATATAAATTTGGTCAGGTCTTTCTTCCACTGTATGAAAGGTTTACTGTTTGTTATTATGGGGAGATTTTGAAACAAAAAATTCATCTTTGGAAGTACATTCATTTCAATAGCCACCATCGTAGACAATTTCATGGAAGTCCACCTTTCTAAATCTTTAGTTATCTCTTTCCATTTTTTCTCATAGTTATTTTGAAACAGCTCATTATTCCTTTTTGCTATCCAGACACCTAGATATTTTGCTTTTTGTACTTTATTAAATCCAGTTGCAAGCGCTAGTTCCTTCTCCTCTTTATCTGTCATATTTTTCATTAACAAAGCTGTTTTTTCTTTATTTACCTTGAATCCTGAAAATTCTCCATATTCTTGTATTATTCCAATAAGATTTTGTATGCTTCTCTTAGGATCTTCAAGAAACAGTACCAAATCATCAGCAAAGGCTTTAAGTTTGTATTGATATTTCTTGATTTGGACTCCTCTTATAGCATTATCTTCTCTTATATTGTTATTTAATATCTCCATTGTCAATATGAATAACAGAGGGGACAGAGGACATCCCTGTCTTGTCTCTCTATTCAATTCAACCTGCTTAGTTCTATCTCCATTAATAACCAATCGAGCTCTTTATTGGTTGTATACTGCTTCAATCCATGAAAGAAATCTATCTCCAGCTTGCATTTGCTTCATTACTGTTTTCATAAATGGCCAACTAATCATATCAAAGGCCTTCTCTGCGTTGACAAATGTCATGGCCATTTTCTTCTCATTATGCTTTTCATAGTATTCAATTATATTCAATACTATTCTTATGTTATTTCTTAAGTACCTTTTTGGTATGAAGCCATTCTGATCTTTATGAATAAGTTCAGCCAGAGTCTTTTTGAGTCTCGTTGCAAGGATTGAAGCAAAGATCTTATAGTCAGTATTCAAAAGTGAGATTAGTCTATAATTTTTGACATCTGTTAAGTCTCTGCCTTCTTTAGGAATTAGCACCACATTTGCCTCTCTCCAGGTGTCCGGTACTCCTTCTTTTACAATGTCATTTATTGTACTTTGCAGTGGAATTGAAATCTCATGTTGTAGAGTCTTGTAATATCTTGCCGTAAAACCATCTGGACCCGGAGCTTTATCATTCTTAAGGTTCCTGATCGCTTCCATTACTTCCATCATAGAAACTGATTTATTCAGGATCAATCTATGTTCTTCTGTGAATCTTAATTTATTTGTTCTGTCCAAGTATTCTTCCAATTCCTGTTGTTTTTTCATTTTGGAAATCTTACTCATCAGTTTCTCATAATACTTATAAAATGTCTGTTTTATTCCTTCTTGTTTAGTAATTCTT
The DNA here is from genome assembly GCA_948472985.1 of Iguana delicatissima. NCBI lineage: Eukaryota > Metazoa > Chordata > Lepidosauria > Squamata > Iguanidae > Iguana > Iguana delicatissima. The sequence goes on along the minus strand of CAOKZL010003240.1, from coordinate 27,865 downwards.
GCTTCTCCACTTTTTATCTCTAATATGATATTCTTAGTCCATCTTCTCCGCAACAGGTTAGAAAGAAGCTTTGAAGGTTTATTTGCTTGTTCAAAAGAATTATATCTTGTTCTCCATACTTGCTGTTCTATTTCTTTCAAGTTAAGTTGATTCGGTTCAGCTTGGCAAACTTTCATCTGTAGTCTGATTTTCTCATCAAAGGGATCTTTCCTCATCTGTTTCTCAACTTCCTTCATCTTATCCAATATTTGCTGCTCAGCATTTCTCCTCTCTTTTCCAATTTCTGCAGACCATCTGATACAGTTGCCTCGCATCACTGCTTTACTTGCATCCCATATAGTCCTCATCGTCAAATCCGGTGTCATATTTTCACTGAAATAATTGATCAACTCCTTCTTCGCTTCATTTATGTATTTCTCTTTATTCTTTAATAAAGAATATATCATTTAATCTCCATGTCCTTTCCCTTTCCTTAATCTTCATCTTGAGAAGCAATGGGTTGTGATCTGAACATAAATTCGGAGAAATGTCTATGTCTGTAGCCTTCAACAATAACGATTTGTGTTGGGGTCTCCGGCCCGCCAGCCCCGCCGGAGCCTCGGAGGTCGCCGCGGAGATGGCGCCCGAGGCCGAGGACACGCCGGCCTCCTCGCAAGTCGTGGCAGAGGCCTCCCGCGCCGAGAACGGCCAGCCGGCCACCGACGGGGGCTCCGCCGCCGCGGAGGGGGCTGCGGAACAACCCACCGCCGGGGACGGTCGCCCGGCCGTCCCCGCAGGTCCCACCACCGGGGGGAGGTCGCGGAACCTACCGCTGTGGTAGACGGCCGCCCGGACGTCGGCACGAGTCCCGCCGCCGAGGAGGAGGTCGCAGAACCGCCCGCCGTGGAGGACGGCCGCCCAGGCACCGCAGCAGATCTCGCCACCACGGAGGGGGCTGCAGGACCTCCCGTCGCCGAGGGGGATGCCCGACGCCGCCGAGGACCTTACCGCCGGGGAGGAGGCCATCGGGCCCCCTCCCACGTGGCGACAGTGATGGCAGGCCAAGGAGGCCGCCCGACGCTCCCGTCGGCTACTGGAGCGTCGGGCGGCGAGCTCACAGCTGGCTGATCACGCGCAGCTGTGAGGCAGGCAGAGGACCTGCAGCTGCGTGAGGGCTGCAGGATTGGTCGGCGCCGATCCAGGGGCCCATTTAAGGCCGGAAGGAGGACAAGTCCGGCATGGGGCAACAACCGTCGGGATTCCTGCGCCGTCGGTCTGTCCCGGGACCTGTGCCTGCCGAAGCTCCGTCCAGAGGAACTGCCAGCCAGCTGCCTCTTCGTTGCCAGGGTGAGGAAACCCCTTCCTTTTGTTACTTCGTTTGCCTGCTGCAAGGCCTGCTTTTGTTTGCTGCACTGCTGGCTGGAATTCCGAGGCTAGCCTCGGCCTGAGACCACCCTAGCCTGCCCGGCCCCACCCTGCCACCGACAGATTGTTGCCCCGTCCCCTGCCGGGCAGGATGGAGGGAGAGAATGCAGCCTTGAGGGCCCAGGTGGCTGCCCAAGCGCAGGAGAACCAAAACCTGCGAAACCAGGTGGACCAATTGACCCAGGCCCTGCAGACCCTGCAGTTCCAGGTGGGGCAGCTGCAAGCGGTCCGGCCTCCCATGGCGAAAATTCCAATTGCTGTCCCACAGCTCTTCTCAGGGGACCCAACAGATCTCTAGAACCTTCATTGCGAACTGCCGCCTGTACATCCAGGTACGTGGCCAGGACTTCCCGAACGAGCGGGCCCAGGTGGTGTTCATCATAAGCCTGCTGTCCGGTTCCCCCGCCCGGTGGGCCATGCCCTTGCTGCGTCAGAACAGCGGTGTCCTTGATAGTATAGCGGCCTTCCTGCAGGCCTTCCGGGAGGTCTGGGGCGATCCCGTGTGGACCGAGACTGCTAGCCGCCAGCTGCGCCAGCTGCAGCAAGGAAGGGGATCGGTGAGGGACTACACCACTGCCTTTCGCTTGTTGGCCCAAGACTTGGACTATAATGATGCCGCCCTCCAAGACCAGTTCCGGGCCAGTCTGGCAGCCGAGATCCTGGATGAACTGGCGCGCAGCTCACCGCCCCCTACCCTGGAGCGGCTGATACAACAGGCCCTACGGATCGACGGGCGGCTGGAGGCGCGTAGACAGGCCCACCGGACGGCGGTGCCAGGCACGCGGCCTACGGTCGGGGCCCGGCCCGGGTCTGCTGTGTCCCGGGAACTGCCACCTGCCCGACCAGGGGCCGGCGCATCCAGTAGTCAGTCAGATTTGGGAGAGCCTATGCAGCTGGGCGCGGCTCGTCCACGACTGTCCCCGGAGGAAAGGGAGCGTTGCCGGCGCGCTGGGCTCTGTTTGTATTGTGGGCTCGGAGGGCATTTTGCCCGGGTGTGTCCTGCCAAATCAGTTCCAGCAGGGAGGTCGGGAACGCTCTACCCCAGGTTTAGAGGGCCTGCGGGGCCTGGGGGAGCTTGACAACCAAGGCCCTGGAAGCTCATCGGAGCCCAAGCGAGATCCCAGGCTAGTGGCCGCGACGGTGACTTTCGGCAATTCCGTGGCCATTCCGGTAGGGGCCATGATAGATTCCGGAGCGTCCAACAATTTCCTCGACACCCAGTTCGCTCGGGACCTCTGCATCCCTCTGGAACCGCTGCCCGAGGCCCGGTCAGTGGAGACGATTGATGGACGGCTGCTGCGCTCAGGACCAGTCACCCACCAGACCTCCCCGGTGGAGTTGGAGATCCAGGGTCATGTCGAGCGGATCCGCTTCCTGGTGTCCTCAGTTCCCCACTTCCCAGTGGTGTTGGGCATGCCGTGGCTCTCACGCCATGACCCTCATATCTCCTGGTCACGGCGCGAGGTGCTGTTTGCGTCCCCCTACTGCCAGGAACACTGCTGACCGGAGCGCCTGATGGCCGCGCTGGAGTCCCCAGGGGCCATGTCCTCAGTAGCGTTGCCGCTCAAGTATCGGGAATATGCGGACATCTTCGACCCGAAGGAGGCCAACCACCTGCCTCTGCACCGGGTCTATGACTGCGCTATAGACCTGGTTCCGGGGGCCCTGATACCCGCAGGCCGGATCTACGCCCTCTCCGAACCTGAGTTGGCCGCCCTGAGGGACTTTCTGGAGAAGAACCTGCGCCGAGGCTTCGTGCGCCCCTCCACATCTCCGGCAGGGGCCCCTGTACTGTTCGTGCGCAAGAAGTCGGGGGAGCTCCGGCTCTGCAATGACTACCGTGCCCTCAATCGGATCACCATCCGGAATCGTTACCCCCTGCCGCTCATCCCGGAACTCCTGGAACGCCTGCGGCATGCGAGGGTGTTCACGAAACTGGACCTGCGGGAGGCCTATAACCTAGTGCGCATCCGAGCGGGGGACGAATGGAAGACGGCGTTCCAGACCCGATATGGGCATTACGAGTATACCGTGATGCCGTTCGGTCTGTGTAATGCTCCGGCGGTCTCCCAACACTTTGTGAACGACGTGTTCCACGACCTGCTCGACCGGTTCGTGATTATCTACTTAGATGACTTCCTCATCTACTCACCCAACCAACAGGTGCATGATGAGCACGTCCGCACGGTCCTGCAGCGTCTGCGGGAACACCGGCTATACGCCAAACTGGAGAAGTGCGCCTTCGATCTCCGGGAGGTCGACTTCTTGGGCTACCGGGTGACGCAGAGGGGGAAAGAGATGGATCCGGCCAAAGTAGAAGCAATTGTGTCGTGGCGGTTCCCAGGGTGCCGCAAGGATGTGCAGCGCTTCCTTGGATTCGCGAACTTCTACCGGAAGTTCATCCCTGAATATGCGGCTTTGGCGGTGCCCATTACCAGGGTTCTCCGGGGCAAGGCGCCATTCCGGTGGGGTCCTGAGGCTCAGCTGGCCTTCGAGCGTCTGAAAACCCAGTTCGCGACGGAGCCGATCTTGCAACACCCCGACCCCAAGCGGCCGTTCGTGCTGGAGACCGACGCGTCCGACGTGGCTGTCGGGGCGGTCCTGCTCCAGCCCGCGGGCCCCGAGGGGCAACTGCTGCCGTGCGCATACCACTCCCGGCAGCTCACTCCTCCCGAACAAAACTACACCATCTGGGAGAAGGAGCTCTTGGCCGTGAAAATGGCATTCGAGGCCTGGCACCATCTCCTGGAAGGGGCCCAGCATCCAGTACAGGTACGGACGGACCACCGTAACCTGGAGTATTTACAGACTGCCCGCAAGCTGACCCCGCGACAGATGCGGTGGGCCCAATTCTTCTCCCACTTCGACTTCCAGCTGCAGTATGTTCCCCGAAGCTCGCAACCGGCGAGCAGACGCTTTATCATGGAAGCCCGAGTACGCCACCACCAGGGAACTCGAGGCTCGGTCCACTATCCTGCGCCCCGAGAACTTCACCGCCACCGTTGATATAACGGCCTTGTCGCAGCGCATACGGGCAGCCCAGGCTGGGGAGCCGTTCCAGGAGAGGCTACAGGCGCCGATCGCGTCCCCTTGGTCTCGACGGGAGGGACTGCTTTACCACCGCGGCAGGTTGTTCGTGCCAGCCAGACCTTGCCACGAGGAGGTCCTCCGCCTCTGCCATGACGGGAGTCCAGCCGGGCACTTCGGACTCTTTAAGACACTGCACCTGGTCCTGCGGGAATTTTGGTGCCCCGGGTACGGAGCGATGTGGACCGGTATGTCCGCTCCTGCCCTGTGTGCCACCAGGCCAAATACCCTTCCGGAAGGCCTACCGGGCTGCTGCAACCTCTGCCCACCCCAGCCGGTCCCTGGCGCTGGTCTCCATGGACTTTATTACTGAATTACCGGTATCCAAGGGCCACACTACCATACTGGTAATAGTGGACTTATTTACCAAGATGGCGCACTTCGTGCCGTGTCCAGCTCTCCCCTCGGCCAAGGAGACGGCCCGCCTGGTCGTACAACACGTCTTCCGGCTGCACGGCCTGCCAGAAGGAATAGTCACAGATCAGGGAGTGCAATTCACGGCCCGCTTCTGGCAGAGCTTACTCTGGCTCTTGGACATTAAACAGCTCCTGTCCTCAGCCCACCACCCACAAACAGATGGCCAGACGGAACGAACCAACGCAACCTTGGAGCAGTACCTCCGCTGCTATAGTTGCTACCAGCAAGACTCCTGGAGTGACCTTCTTCCGCTGGCCGAATTCGCATACAATAATGCAGTCCACGCCTCGACCCAACAGTCCCCGTTTATGGCCAACTACGGGTACCACCCGAGATGGTCCCGCCCATCGGGGTTCCGTCGGCTGTGCCAGCTGCCGACCAGTGGTTACAGGAACTCCACGCCTTGCAGGCCATCCTACGGAAGCAGCTCGAGGAAGCCAAGGAGGGGTACAAGCGTGCGGCAGACGCACACCATCAGCCGGGGGCTCCACTGCGGGTGGGGAGCAGGTCTGGCTATCCACCCGTTTCCTGCAGTCCGACCACCCCAACCGTAAACTGGATGCTCGTTATATTGGCCCTTTCACAATCACAGCTCAGATCAACCCTGTAGCCTTCCGTCTGCAGCTCCCTCGCTCCCTCCGGATCCACCCGGTATTCCATCGCTCGCTGCTCAGCCGGCCGCAGGAGTGCGGCCTGATGTCGGCCCGAGGGCGCCTCCCGGTCAGCTTACTGTTGACGGGGAAGCAGAGTACGAGGTCGCGGAGATCTTGGACTCCCGCCGTTGCCATGGCCGTCTCCAGTATCTGATCGACTGGCGCGGTCACGGGCCCGAGGAACGGTCCTGGGAAGACGCCTCCGGGGTTCATGCACCCCGCCTGGTGCTCGCCTTCCACCGCCGGTATCCGACCAAACCACGGCCGCCCGCGGGGGGAGCATACGTGGAGAGGGGAGTGATGTCGGGATCTCCGGCCCCGCCAGCGCCTCGGAGGCCACCGCGGAGATGGCGCCCAAGGCCGAGGGCACGCCGGCCTCCTCGTGAGTCGCGGCAGAGGCCTCCCGCGCCGAGAACGGCCAGCCAGCCGCCGACGGGGGCTCCGCCGCCGCGGAGGGGGCCGCGGAATAACCCACAGCCAGGGACGGTTGCCCGGCCATCCCCGCAGGTCCCACCACCGGGGGGGAGGTCGCGGAACCTACCACTGCGGCAGACGGCTGCCCGGACGTCGGCACGAGTCCCGCCGCCGAGGAGGAGGTCACGGAGCCGCCCGCCGCGGAGGACGGCCGCCCGGGCACTGCAGCAGATCTCGCCGCCACAGAGCAGGACCTCCCGTCACCGAGGGGAACGCCCGGATGCCGCCGAGGACCTTACCGCCGGGGAGGTTAGGTAATTTTCCATTGTTTTGGAGGATCAATTTCTGTACCGATCTATCTGATTTTGGATTGGCAGCTCCATTAAAGTCCCCCACCACAGCAAAGTTCAAATTCCCAGTGTCACCCATATATTTCTGTATCTCCTCATGTACTTTAGGAAAAAATTCTCCTTTCGCCCCATTTGGTGCATAAATTCCAACTATCAATATCTTGTCTTGTTTAGTTGTAACTTCTACTCCTAGGTATTGACCATTGCTATCCTGAAAGACCTGATGGGCACCATATCTTGCATTTACATATATTATCACCCCTCGCTTCTTTTTGTCAATAGTTGCTGCATAACAGCTGCCTAATTTCGGATTATGAAAGTATCTCAAATCTTGAGTCCTAATTCGAGCTTCTTGTAAGCAAATTACATCCAAGTTTTGTTTTTCCAGATGATGAAATATTTGTCTTCTTTTATATTCTGAGTTAAATCCTTTAATGTTCCAAGAGTATATCCTAAAGTCCCATTGATCCATTTTGTCCCTTTTATTAATAATGTTACAATTTTAAAGTTGGCTTAATCTTTTATTTGATCTCCTGCTAATTCACCTTCATCCTGCTGGATTTCTTCTTGTTGTGCTTCATCCTCATCATCTTCTTCTTGTGATTTCTCCTCTTCTTTTCCTGGAAGTTGTTCCTCTTCTTTTCCTTCTTCCGAATTCGTCTTCTGGAAATCTTTCTTCAGTCTTTCCATCATTTCCTTCACCTTATATGGTGAATTGATTCTATGTCTCTGTTGTTTATACGTGAAAGAAATGCCCTCAATTTTCTCCCATCGGTAATTAATCTGATACTTTACCAGGAGATTTACCAGTGGCTTATATTCTTGTCTCTTCTTTAAAATCTGAAACGGTATATCTTTAAATATTCTCACATTTTTATCTTCAATCTTCAACTGTCTATTGTAGCTTCTTTGCAATATTTTGTCTCTTATTACAGTCCTGGTAAATGTTATGATAATATCTCTTGGAAGTTTCCTCTCTCTGGCCACTCTAGAAGTTACTCTGAACATTCTTTCTATGTACATTTCCAATTTCTCCTCTTCAGTGTCAATAAATTCTGCCAATGCTGGTAACATCTTTGCGTACAAGTCCTCCCCAGTTTCCTCAGGGACTCCCCTAAAATGAAGGCATCTTTCACAATATCTCAATTCCTGTGCAGTAATTTGGATTTCTTCTGCTTGATGTTTATCTGTCAACTCCATAGTCTCTACTTCCAGCTTGTTTTAATTGACTTGTTTTAATTCTTTAGTGTCTTTTTTCAATGTAGTTACTTCTTTAGTCAAGTTTTCTAATTTCCCCCCCCCACTTATCCATTTCTTTCTTCATATCAATTCTCATTTCCTTTCTTGCCTCTTTGAGGTCTTTTCTGATATCTTCTCTGATACTTTTTATCTCCTCCATCATTTGGGACATGAACTCTGGTTTCTGTCGTATATCAGTTGATGTTCGTCTGGCAGTTTGAGTTGTTGTTACTGCTGCAGCTGCTCCTCTTTTTGACCTGGACTCCATTCTGTTAACAATATCTTATTCCCTGGTTTGTCTTTCCCTTATCAAATGAATTCTTTTAATGCTTATATCTTATATCTTACTCAACAAACTGTATCAATGTATTATTATTAAAATACTTATATAAATGACAGTATGCAAACTATACAGATGTACTTAATGATATAAAGTCTCTCTGAATAGTAGTTATTGAAATCAATACATATAATTATTAAAAATCAATATCCAAATTAATACCCAGTATTGTTAATATATAAGCTGCTATATATAAAACTTACTAATATAACAATATTAATGCTTGCAGATAGATTATATACACGTTGCTATTACATAAGGCTAGACCACTTCCAAACCCCTGTGCCTAGGCCCACGTCTCGCTCCCCCCTCCCCACTGTAGCTCACTGTACTTCGATTCCTCTGGCCTGCTCGAAGATCTTTCAGTATCTCAGCCGTTGTTTACATTCCGAGCCAGTCAATCTCGTGGGAGTGAGGGTGTTCAGCTTGCAATGTCCTTCCAGCACAGGCTCTCTAGTCTCAACAATCAAAGCTCAAAAACAATTCTCAGGAATCAGGAACTGATGAAGCACTTCTCAGTGTCCATAACCTTCTAGTATCAAAGTTCCAGCGTCTTAAAATCCAACTCGCCAGACTTCTCAAATTCCATGTAGTCAAAAATATTTCCAAATCAAGTCCAAAGTCCAAAGTAAAAATCCAGAAATATATCCAAATCAAGTCCAAAATAAAAGGGTAGAAAAAAGAAAGAAAGAAAGCAAGTTCAGTATTGCAGTAAGTTCAGTCCTCCACAGTCAGGAAAAAACCATAAACAGAAAACTATACTCTATAATCCCAAACAGATTCCACTCTCTTCCGATCACTTGGCCTTCAAGAATAGTTCCACAGCAAAAAAGTTTCTTAAAAAGTCCACACAGTCTTATTCTTTAGTCCACACAGTCCAAAATAAAAGGATAGAGATAAAAAGAAAAGCTAAATTCAATGCTCCGGTAAATTTATCCTCCCCGATAAAGAAAAAACCATAATCCAGAAAATTATAATCCCAAAAAAGGTTCATCTCCAGCCTCAAAACTCCATGGTGGGGGACGTTTATTGAGAATAGAAATGCAGACACTGTCTCTCAGAGATTAAAGGGGAAATTGGATGATCAAATAAAAGCAGAATGGCAAATTGTAATAGGTAATTATTGGGAACTGCCAAGTGAAAATGTCTGAATTATGGTTGAAATTAAAGTGGAATAGCTGTAACATAACAGGAGTGGACGAGAGAAATGCAAGATCAAGCATGTAAGATGAACATAGAATTGTGATGCATAATTTTTATATGTGAATAGAAATTCAAAAAATGAAAACTAGATCAGAGTGGAAGAACAAAAACATTACATGTAAAAGTACAACTTAAGATGATTTTTTTTATTTGTGAAGCTTAATAAAAATTATATTTTTAAAAAAAGAATTAATAAGACCATTACAAGCCACAATAACAAAGTTAATGGAAGAAGGAAAACCAGAAACAGCAGAGCATCAAACATAGTAGTTATACCCAAAGAAAGAAAAGATAAAAGAGAGAAGAAGAATTACAGACCAATTTCTTTATTGATTGTGGATTATAAAATCTTTGCAACAGTGCTGGCAAGATGATTAAAAAAGGTATTGCAAGAAAAAAATCAAAAAGAGCAGGCCGGGTTTATACTAGGCAGAAATATGAAAAACAATGTGAGAATATTGTTAGATGCAATAGAATATTCTGACAAAAGTCCAGGGAAAAAATCAGCAATGATTTTCTTGGACGCAGAGAAAGCATTTGATAATATATCATGGAAATTTCTACAATGGATATTAAGAGAAAGCAATTTTGGAGATGTGTTTTGTAAATGGATTGAAAAGATATGCCAAGACCAATCGGCAAGATCGGTGATTAATGGAGAAGCAACAGGAAAATTTGATATAACAAAAGGAGAAAGACAAGGATGTCCGTTATCACCATTACTATTTATTGTGGCTTTGGATGTTCTGATTATGAGGATAAAAGAGGAACAGGAGATAATAGGCCTGAAGATAAAGAGAAAAGAAATAAAATTGAAAGCTTTCGCAGACGAAGTAATTATTTTTTTGGAAGAACCAAGAGAATCAATGCAGAAATTGCAAGAGTGCCTTACAGAATTTGGAAAGGTAGCTGGATATAGAATAAATAAAGAGAAGACAATGATGTTGACTATGAATATATTGAAAAGGGAACAAATTGAATTAGAGGAAATATCAAGTTTCCAGTCCTCTAATAAGATAAAATACTTAGGAATTCATGTAACAAAGAAGAATCAAAAGTTGTTCCAAAATAATTAGGAAATGGTCTGGAAAGAACTGAAAAAAGAAATGGGGAAATGGAGCAAATTGAATCTATCCTTCTTGGGAAGGATAAATGCTTTTAAAATGATATTATTACTGAAAATGATGTTCCTATTTCAAAATTTGCCAATAATTGGAAATGGAAAAATATTTAAAGACTGAGAAAAAGAAATATCAAAATTTATATGGCTAGGTAAAAGGCCAAAAATAAGATTCAAAACATTACAGGACACTAAAAAAAGAGGGGGATTGGATCTACCATCCTTGAAAATATATTACCAAGCATCTTGCTTAGAATGGATTCAAAATTGGAAATCACTACAAAAATCATCAATAAAAGACTTAGAAGAACATGAGAATAGATTCGGATGGCATGGTTACTTGTGTTATAATAAACTAGTGGTTAACAAAGAATTTAATAACCATTGCATCCAGAAGACTTTATTAAAAGTATGGCAACAATTATACTCAAGATTTTATTCCAACCTCTCAACTTGGACATCACCACAAGAAGCTTTTAAAATTTCACCAACAGAAGAAGGGAAAATGCTGACATACCAGGACATACGTAGTTGGGATGGAAATAAACCAAGAATGAAAACACTGGAAGAAATGAAGGAAGCTGGACATGAAATGAATTGGTTTCTGTGGAGACAACTGACAGAAAGATACAAAATAGACCTAAAATTATTTGGATTTGAGAAGAAGGAAAATGAACTGGATGTACTCATGAAAGAAAATCAAAAGAAAAGAATATCCATGTTGCAAAATAGGAAAGAAACTTGTGAAAAATAAAACCCGCTTCAGACATTCTTGCCTGCTCTAAAGGAGTTAAGGAAACACTCCAGAAGCCAGCTAGCAATTTAACTGCGTTTATTGCAGATAATAAATCAAGCTGATTAAGTCACAGCAAAGCTAGCCATCTTTAACAGAACAGAGAAACAGAAGTGAGACAAAAACCTTTCAGTGACTGTTGTTAAGTAGGAATGTACAGAGACATGAATACACGAACAACAAGTGAACAACAAGTCGGAGTCATAACAACGCTGTGTCTCAAAATATACACGAACACAGCTGCATGTTCCAGAAGACCAGACAACACATAGACAGTACACAGCACTACAGAATAACATTCCCATGAGAACAGGTTTTAGCCTGCTAGTCTAAACAATTCTACAAGCAGTTTACTTTCTCATACACTGGAACTTTGAAATGGTGAAGCAAGGAGTCCACTATATGTTCTATATAATGTGACAATCCAAACTTTATAAATTGTTATTACAAAGAGAAATGGAACAGGAAGAAATTGAAGAAACAATGGTGAGATGGTCACAAAATCTAGGACACTCAATAGATACTGAGAGTTGGAGAATGGTATGGAAAGCAGATTTAAGATTTACATTAAATTTAAACTTAGGAGAAAACTATTATAAAATGTTGCATAGATGGTATATGACACCAGAGAGATTACAAAAAATTACAAAGAACAGAAATGGAAATTTGAAATGTTGGAAGTGCGGAGAAAAAGAGGGAACATTTTATCATATCTGATGGACTTGTAAAAAGGCGAAGAAATTTTGGAAAGAAATACATGACAAAATTCAAAAAATATTCAAAATGAATTTTGAAATGATACCAGAATTATATTTATTGAATATAATAAAATCAAAGGCAGAAATTAGAAAGCATAAAAAAATGTTATATCTAACTACAGCAGCTAGATTAACTTCTGCTCAACATTGGAAACAAGATATAAAAATAAATTTAAATGAATGGAAATTAAAGGTTGTGGATATGATGGAAAAATTGACAAATGCATTAAAGAACAAACCTATTCAACAATTTGATAGAGAATAGAGCAAAATAAAAGAGTGGCTTCAATTGTAAAGCTAATGATTATAATGATATAATTTGATAAAAAAGGTAAAAATGTATTGACTGGTTAAAAGACAAATTATGATTGTTATGCCAAAGATTTTACGTATAGTGGAGTGGAGTCTTTCTATTGTATCCTATTATATTGTACCTTTTTTTTGATTCAGCTGGGCAAAATTGGAGAAGAAAACTTGTTATGGGAGTTAGGGGGGGACATTTAGAAGAAATGTTCCCATTTTATATCTTTTTTAGAAATTTTAATAAAAATATTTATAAAAAAAAAGAAATCTCCCATTACTACTGCATTTCTCCTTTTTGAATGTGTGGTCATCTGCTCCAGGAAGGCATAATCCAAATCTTCAGTCTGGCTTGGGAGTCTGTAGTAGACCCCCACAATGACATCTCTATTGTTTCTCACCTCCTTTAATTCTTAGCCAGATGCTCTCCACCTGACTTCCTGGATTTAAGTCATGGATCTCTTCACAGGTGTAAACATCCTTGACATATAAAGCTACTCCTCTTCCTTTGGTCTGTTTCTCCAAGATAGGTTATACCCTCCCACCCAATTACTACATTCCAATCATGAGACTCATCTCACCAGGTTTTAGTGATTCCTGTAATATCATATTTATTTTGTTGTATTAAGAGTTCCAATTCATCTTGTTTATTTCCCATGCTCTGTGTATTAGTGTAGAGACATTTAAGACTGTGCGCCCTTCCTGCAAGCACTTTACTAAAGTTGCTTTTTCTTCCACTGCTGGTCTATAGTGCTACTTGCCCTGCTCTTTCTGTAACATTTAGGCTTTTCTCCCCAGCACATGCTGAGTTCCTGCCCTGAATAATCCTGTTTCCTTCCCCACCAGATCTCCGTCATGAAATGGAGAGGTGTGTTTATATCCCTAATACCTCTTTATGTTCTAAGGATTCAAGAATTTGCTCTAAACTATTTGCTTGGATATACCCAACTTTCAAATGCCAGTCCCTTTTTTGGAAATGTTATGGTGGAGAAGTCCCAGCCAATATAGCTGGTTACTGTTCTGGTCGAAGGATTTTGAAAATTATAATCCTAAAAAGTAATGTTTCTAAGACCTTAGCAGAACTAAGACCTTAGTAGAACTACATTTATTTTCTCTCATGATAGTGGAGATGTTTATACAACGGTCTCTTCTCCTGGTACTTCATAGTACCAAAAATGGTGGAGGTCATCATCCCATTCTCAATCTGAGGGGAATCAACCAGTACATCCATATGACAAAGTTTTTGCTGTTCACCAAATGCTTCACCCCCATAATCACCTTTCCTTGCACCAAAGGGATTGTGTTTATATTTTTTTAAAGTGATTTCGATTAAAAGTTATCTAAATACAATAAAATGGAAGAAAAGTGAGTGGGAAAGGGGAGGAAAACAGAAGAAAGAAAAGTAAGATATAGAAAGAAATACAGAACAAAAGAAAGTGTGGCTTCTGTATTTCTTTTTGGCAGTTATATGTAGATACAATATAATCAAACCTCTCTCTATAATGCTGCATTGTTCACTTCTTCTGCTAACAGCATCTTACTAATTGTCAAAACCAAAAGTTGCCAAATCGTTGTCTTTTTTTCTTTTTTTATAGTTTTATTTATATTAAGTTACTCATACTAATAGCAAAAAAGTATCATCAAAAATATTGATTAAATATAGATATATAGTCTAAACAGTAACTGAACAAAAAGCAAAAAAAAATCCAGGTTTACAGTTGTACATACATATATTGATTTAGAAAACATGAAAGATTGCTAAGAATAGAATATATAGAAGAAATAAAGAGTTGAATTCAAGATAGTTATGGTTCCATATATAGTTTAGTAAAATAATTAAGCTATCCCAAATTAGAAATGAAAGAAGAAGAAAAGAAAGAGGGTATGCACTTCCTCATACAAGAAGGTCTCAGGATTTTTCAGAATATTGTATCATATGTGCCTTCCTTAGTTAGAAAAAGGAATGGTGTAGCTATAAAGATTAAGTATGCTAGTAACATAAAGAGTTATTCTGTTTCCAAAATAACAATACTTTTAGAAATTAATCTTTGTTTCCCTTTCCTTTTTACACCCCTAAATCATTACCCACAGTACAAATTTTAGTGTACTGGTCATGCTCTACTTCTCTTAAGGTATTTGATATTGCTGTAGCTAGTTTTGAATTTGAGAAGGGAGAGATCTTAGTATTGTAATTCTATGTAAGTACTTATACTTATAATCTCTATATACGAATATATTGTACACACACACACACACACAAATACACACACACACACATATACACACTCAACTGTGTATCCTCATCCAATTGATCTTTCTGGGAATGGGAACAATAATTATAAGTTGATTAATTTAGTTCCAAACCTTCCCAATTAAAACTATACAATTTGGATATTCAGTTGTCAAATCCAGTTGTGGTAGCATTTCCAATTTTGGCTTGGAGATAATGTTTAATCAGTTCCCAATCTTTACGGAACTTATTATTCCCTTTCCCGTCCAATATAAGTTAATTTATCCATTTCGGCAATATCAATTAATTTACCAATCCATTCTTGTTCGGTGAGAATGCAACCAGCCTGCCAATACTTTGCAAAGACAATTCTGGCCTCAGTAATCATATGCCAGAATGGTCTTCCAATCTTGTTATATTGCTTGTTGTCAATTTTCAAAAGACCTAATAAGAATACTTCTGGATTTAAATTGATCTTCGCCTGTAAGGTCTTTTGAATTTTAGATTTTATCATATACCAAAATCTTTTAGCACAGTTGCATTCCCACCACATATGATAGAAGGTATCTACTGCCTTCCCACATTTCCAACATTGATTGTTGAACCCTTTATACATCTTGGCAATTCTGTCTGGTGAGAGGTACCACCTGTACATCATTTTTAGCCAATTCTCCTGAAGATCGTATGACCTCGTATATTTTTGGTTATATGACCATAATTTCCCCCAGTCTTCCAAAGAAATATTATGTCTTGTGCCCATTTTACCATGCTTTATTTCACTGTTTCTTCCACCATATTGAGATTTAGAAGGAATTTATAGAGACTAGGCAACAGACACTTATCTCCTTTATGTAGAAGTCTTTCAAAACCTAAAGTTTGTCTATCCACACCTTTAGAGTTCATGTCTGCCTTAAACTTTGTTGCTATTTGAAGATAAGGGAACCACTGTATGTTATATCCTTCTTTGAGTAACTGCTGCCTGTCTTTTAACTGACATACATTCCCTTGTTGTGTCAAGAGCTCTTAATATGTTGCCCAAATGCCCTGACTTTGCAGGGCTTTAATAGAAAGTACTTCTAGTGGGGAGAACCAAGCAGGTATTTTGTTACATATCAGCGGTTGGTATTTTTCCCATATCTTATACAAGGCCTTACGTATGACATGATTTGTGAACGATTTCTGGACTTTGGTCTTGTTACAACATAGAAAGGCATAACATCCAAAATGTAGGTCATGCGCCTCTAGTGATAACAATTTAGGGTTATTTAACAATAATTGTCTTGTCTTTTTTTCCAGAAAGAGTCCATAAGGGATTGCCAATCTTTTAGAAATGTCTGAAAAGATTTTTCTCTAATGAAAGCCAATAATTTGTCCATTTCTGCTAGCTGAGTCACTTTCAACAGTCATTCCTCCCTTGTAGGTATTATTAAGTTATTCTCTCTGTGTGTGTACATCAGTCATACTGTTGTGATCATATACTGGAGTAATCTCCCATGGCTCTTTTCAAATTGATTATCCATAAGTCCCACAAGAAGGAGTTCTGCTTTTAATTGAATATTAATTTTTAAAAACCTTTCCATCAAAATATGTATTTGAGCCCGAAACATTTAGTCTTTTTCACATGTTCATCCCATACGATAAAATATCCCTTCTTGCTGCTCATATTTCCAGCATGTATTTGAAATATCTTTATACATTCTAGACAGTTTCTCTAGCATCACATAACAACAATACATCATTTTATAGAAGTTCTGTTTAAAGTCATAATGTATACTATCAATATATCATTTTATAAAAGTTCTGTTTAAGATCATAACATAATGTATATTGCAACTGTTTCATCCATATCTTTTCCCATTGTTCTATCTGTATATTGTATCCAAAATTCCTAGCCCACTTTACCATGCTTTCACTTGTTTATCTTCTACCTCAAATTTTAACACCAGTTTATACATTTTACCAATCACATGTTTATCATCAGTGCACAATTGCAGTTCAGAGTATGATATTTTTTGTTCAAAACCATGAGTCCTTTTGTCCATCTAAAATTTTGCAAATAGTTATTGAAAACTATGTTCCTCTGAAATTAACTACTCCTTCGATTTAATTTTATATTCTTCTTGGTAATTCTCCATGAACTCTTAGAAAGTTAACTCTTTGCCTGTTGTTTCTTTTCTATAATGAGCTTCTTGCGCTGAGACCCGTAAAGGGATTTTTGGGCACAACCTGTGTCTGTATCTATCCCATGTTCTTAATAAGACACTCTCACTAAGTAATTATTAAAATCTACATACACCTTAATTTTATTGTACTATAAATGCACATGGCACCAAAAACTCAGATCATCCCTTTCCAATTCCAATCCTTTCCAATTTCAACAATTATTTTTCTCAGAACCATCCATTCCTTTTTTAAAACAAACAAACAAACAAACAAACAAACAAACAGGCTACAAAATATAGTTTCAAATCAAGTAGACTCAGTTCTCTTCTTTCCTTTGCATCTTGCATAACCTTATGTTTTGTTACCCTGACTCTTGGGGGTCCCCTGGGGGACACCTTGATTTGCTCCAAAAATGCAAAGACTGGGGAAATTAGTGGAGCGCTAGCTTAGCAGAAAGAAGGACAGGGTAACCCAACGAGATCCTCAACCCAATTTTTATGGGCTCAAACCAGGCAAAAAGCCAGACAATCTTACTAATGAATGGATTTTATTAATAAATATGTTCTCACACACAAACTCAGTCACTCACTCATGCACACAAGGCCTATTGAGAAGAGAAAGAGGTGAAAACTTATAGGGGATATAACGGAGCATGTGTGAAGATGGTAATAGTGCACTGTCCAGAAGTCTTCAGTCTGAGAAGTGGTGAGAAGGAAGGAGCTCAGTGAAGAGAGGCAGCTGAGGGGAGCACTCCACTAACAGAGTGCCAGTCTGCTAGCATGGTGGGGAGTTCTCCGAAGAGAGTCTCGAAAACAGGGACTACTAATAGGGCAGAATGTACCTCGGGGGCAGGCCCTTTCCTGAAAAAAACAATGGTGAAATAGAAGGAAAAATACTACATAATAGTAACTTGATGGTTTGCTTGATTGGTTCATGTAAATGGACTTGAAGGATTCCACATGGGGGAAACCCGGTAATCCCCTCAAATTGGCTTTTTGTGGCCAAGGACCCTTTATTTGTGTAGACTTGCCTAACCTGAGGTCTTCTTGGGAAACGTGACTGGGGATTTTCCTGGCCTTGACCTATGTCTGATCGTTCAACTATTTGTCTACACACCCACCTCTCTGGCATAGAAGATGTATTTGATATTAATTTTATATCTCCCTGGGATGGGGTCTGCCAAGAGTGTAACAATTTGACTCTTGGCTCTTTCCCTTGCCATATAAATTTAGATAAATCCTTCTGCCATTGTTTAAATGGTGCGTCAGTTGTTATAACCCGTATTGTTTGAAATAAAAACAATATTCTAGGCAAAATATTCATTTTTATCACACAGATTCATCTTAACAATGACAAATTGAATTTTTCCCATCTTAACATACCCTTCCTAATTTCTTTCTATATCTTTACTTAATTATTTTGAAACAACATACATTTCATGCTTATTATAGTAATACCTAAGTATTTAACCTTCTTCTCAGTTTTAAAATTAGTTTTGTCCATCAGTTTTATTTAATCTTCCATTTTCATATTTTTAGTCTTTGTCATTTGATTATTAATCTTACAAACTGCTAGCTCACTAATTTCTTTTAATTTTGCCAATAACATTTCTTTACCCTCCAGAGGATTTTCCAAAACTATCACCAAGTCATTGACAAATGGCCTCAACCTTTCTTTTAAAACTCTGATTTCCAAAGTTCTTCCCTTTTGTCTTATGTCTCCATGCAAAACTTAAGAATCAAAGTAAACAGAATTAGACACAGTGGACAACCTTGTCTTATTCATTTTTGAAGGATTATGATATCCATGTATCCTGGCTTTTGGTGACTATTTCCTGTCAGAAACTGATGACAGATTTATGTTAAGCTCTCCATTTGCTGGCAGATGTGGGCCTTCAATCCAATGTGGGGGGGGGAGAACAAGTAGTTCCTGCTCAGTCCATCAGGGCCTGTAGCTGGAGTGCCTGTGGAGTTACTAGTCTCATGCTGTACACTGATTTCTAAGGGAGCACAGTAATCAAGGATTTACTTTTGAGTTAGATTCCTCGGAGTTTCATTTGCCTGTGCATACCCTTTCTGGGTCCATATTGTTTGGGCTCTAGTCTTAACCATAATTTATCTGGTCACGCGTCCAACAACTCCGGTTAATTTTTCACTAATAATACACAATTATATCTATATACATCTATGTCTAATTTGACATTAGACACTCAATAAGTGGCACCAATGAAGTCAGGCAATGAAGTCAGAGCTGACATGCAAGCTGCAAGTTTTCTGCTGTGAGGCAGTAAGTGGCTTCAGGATACAGGCCTTTGTGGGATTCTGGCAAGTGGAGGCAGGATGAGGAACCCAAGCAGAGAGGAGTTGGGTGTGTTAGAGACTCAAGGAGCAGGCAGGACCACTAACAAACCAAGAATATGAATGTGCCTGCTGAGATCTAAAGAGTGCCTCACTTCAGCTCCTGCAGTCCACTCTTTACCTGGCCACCTTCTCTGATTTTCCTGTTTGCAGAAGGACTTGTCTTCCAGGTCTCTCCAAGTCCCTCTGGACTCCCAACTGCCTTGGATGGCCTTTCCAGTCAGGCAGCTGAGAAAGGCTTGAGTCCAGCTCTCATCAAGTCCCAAAGCAATATGGCAGTATAAATCCAGTAATGTTGGCAGGTCAGTGATACAGGTCTGTGGATATAGAAGTGATAACATTCTTGAGCAGCAAATGTTTGTCCTTGGATTTGCTGGACCTGTTGCAGAATGCTGACACGGCTGTGGTTTAACAAGAGAAACAAAACTGAGTCCTCCAAGTTTACAAGTGGCATATACTCTCTATGTTCCTTCACATGCTACAAGCACTTTAATGAATCTTGACAATGAGATCATATGTAAGGAAGAGGATCATCAGAGTCCTGTGGAACTGGATTGCCAAAATGAGAAGACAATTGGTAACTGGTCTTTAGATCCAGGGCTCTTGGCCACGACTGCAGTAGATACACCTCTTAGGCACTTGTACTCAACAACCTCTGATTCCAATGGCATTATTATGGAGAAATCTACAGGAAAATCTCACAAGCTTGATAGTAGATATGAGAATTTTAAAAACAGCACCCCCAACAAACTCTCCAGATAGAGACTTGGCAAACCTCCAGGCAATTGGCCTAAAGTACCCAACAGGTGTAAGAGTAAATGATGATTGCTCCCTTATTAATAATACAAGCCCTCTGGGGCACTTAAAAGAAAAAATGCATGATTGGTTTATAAATTCTGAGGAGATACTAGAGATTCCAGCTGAAGATGAGGCTGTAAAAGGTAGCTTGGAGGATTTCAATCTGATCTTTTCAAATACAGACTTATTCGTTCTAGATGAATCGCATGATAAAACCCTAGAAGATGATAATTTTCAGTCCCCATTTCCATCAATAGGAATAGTAGGTAAAAATGCTGTACAGGTGAATAATTATTGATTGCAACCATCAGATCGAGTAGGCTCTGGCTCCAGTAAGCCAATATCTGCAGAAGTACCTGTTGGAGTTTCCAGGGGCCACACTGTACTCCGTAGGCATGAAAGGAAGAAACGTGACCCACACGAGGCTGCTACAGCTGCAGGCCAGGCAAAAAACCAGCAGAGTCAAAAGAACAGAGTCCAGGTCAAAACACATTTCCAAAAACTATTCTAATGTTTATTGCATACAGCATAGTTCTGCATATGTAGAATACTGGCGTCAGAAAGCCAGGAATAAATCCATTAGGCTTCTCTGTGCCCAGGCGTGACACAGAGAGAAAATGCAGGCTACAAAAGACAAGACCAGACGGAGGAGAGGAGAAAGAGTGAGAAGCCTCTCACTGAAATTATAGGCTCTGTGTGGGCAATGCTTGACCGCTTATCAAAACAAGCCAGCAGTCCCACACAGAGAGGAACCAGGTGTTGCTTATCAGTTGTCTGGGTCACACTGTCTTAGCAGGCAGTCAAGGCCATGAAGCAGAGCAGAGACAAGACAAAAACCACATAACTGAGAATACATCTTTAGACAGAAGACTGGAAGGCCTAGAATCTTAACAGTACCACCTTCTAACATCGAGAGTTATGTCACCATTTTTAATTGGCCACTGAGGAGACTAATGTATGGCTTGCATCTTCAGGAGCGTTAAAGGATATTCTAGATGGATTAGGGCAGTGGTTCTCAACCTGTGGGTCCCCAGATGTTTTTGGACTTCAGCTCCCAGAAGCCCTGAGCATTGACTATAGTGGCTGGGGCTTCTGGGAGCTGAAGTCCACAAACATCTGGGGACCCACAGGTTGAGAACCACTGGATTAGGGGCTCTGTAGGTATAAAATGCTTTTGTGTGTATCCCACAACACCTAAATAATTGAGATACATGGTGATTTTGTCTTTTACAGATAGTCACCATGCCCATCATTTTTGGTGTCAGCTCTACAAATTTGAAGAAAGAGAAATTTCATTCAAATGGGGCCTTCATGCACACTATTCAAAAACCAATCCTGATTTATATTTGAATTATCATTCCCACAAGTCAACAAGTTTAATGAAGGAAAATGATGATTTAAATTGTAGAGGAGCCTTTCTTGGAGAACGAGCATGGTGCCTGTTTACAATCTGTTTCCAAAAGGGCTCGGCTCTGAAACCCAGAAACAATTTGTAGCTGGGACATTATATCATCCTACTGCAACCCCAAAAGTGCACACCTCTGAGAATCCTGTCACATTAACTCTTGATAATTGTACTAAAAGGAACAGAAATGGTGCCTTCTTGGAGAAGAAGGTCATCCTAGATTATTTAGAATACCAAACTCATTTACATTTTAAATGGAGTGAGATGGATATTCTTGAAATGATCCCAGGGAAAGGAAATAAGGGTACAGTGGTTTCAGGTTTCACTTCCATAGCTCTTCAATCTCATGTCCAAAACTGCCTAAGTAATCAGGATGCTCTAAGTCAGTGGTTCTCAACCTGTGGGTCCCCAGATGTTTGTGGACTTCAGCTCCCAGAAGCCCCAGCCACTATAGTCAATGCTCAGGGCTTCTGGGAGCTGAAGTCCAAAAACATCTGGGGACCCACAGGTTGAGAACCACTGCTCTAAGTGGTAATGTATTAAGCTGCAACTCTCCTTTTACTGAGATTCTTCAATTTAGGACAACAATGGCACTAAGAAATTGGCAGTTTCCCCATAGGCAGGAAGAATTAAAATCAGTACCTAAAGCTTCTATAGCCCATAATAGTTTTCTGCGCAACCTTTGTTAGATTTCAGAGGAAAGGAAGTGTGTTCCTCTTTTGTAATCTTCCCTAACAATATTCCAGTTAAGAAATGAAGGTGTTCAGTAAGTGAGCCTAATACTTTAAGCTTGCAGACTGGGGATATCATAGTAAACAGAATATTTCTATCTGGTGACAAGCCCTCTAGGAGTCATAGTTCCCAGCAAATGGCTATAGGGAACAATTTCTTGCCCGATCAAACACAACCCACCAAGCAGCCCTGTAACAGATTCTGATTGGTGCTTGTGTTACCCTGGCTTCTGGGGGTTTCTGGGGAACACTTGGATTTTACAAAGGTTGAGGAAATTAGCAGAGCACAACTTGGCAAAATGAAGGGCAGGGCAATGCAGTGAGATCTTTTATCCTATGTTTAGGGGTTCAGACTGCATAAGAAGGAGAGAAGTCAAGTGTCCTTTTAAATGGTCTTTTATTTGGTAGAATTGGCTAAGTTTATTCACACTCACACACTCAATGCATTCTCTCACCACAAGCACACAAGGACTACTGAGTTGAAGAGGGCACGCTCATCAAATTTGCAGATGACACCAAATTGGGAGGGGTTGCTAATATGCCAGAGGACAGGATCAAAATTCAAAATGACCTGGATAGATTGGAGAGCTGGGCCAAGGCTAGCAAAATGAAATTCAACAGAGAGAAGTGTAAGGTCCTACACTTGGGTAGAAAAAATGGAATACAGAAATATAGAATGGGGGACACGTGGCTGGATAGCAGTACATGCGAAAGGGATCTAGGAGTTTTCATAGACCACAAGCTGAACATGAGTCAGCAGTGTGATGCGGCAGCCAAGAAAGCCAATGCAATTCTCGGCTGCATCAATAGAAGTATGGTGTCTAGATCGAGGGAGGTACTGGTACCACTCTACTCTGCTTTGGTTAGACCTCATCTTGAATACTGTGTCCAGTTCTGGGCACCCCAATTCAAGAAGGACATGGTTAAGCTGGAGCAAGTCCAGAGGAGGGCGACCAAAATGGTGAGAGGCCTGGAAGCCATGCCCTATGAGGACAGACTTAGAGAGCTGGGTATGTTTAGTCTGCAGAAGAGAAGGTTAAGAGGCAACATGATAGCCATGTTTAAATATTTGAAGGGATACCATGTAGAGGAAGGAGAGGGCTTGTTTTTCTGCTTCTCCAGAGACCAGGACAAAGAGCAGTGGATTCAAGCTGCAGGAAAGGAGATTCCACCTGAACCTCAGGAAGAACTTCCTGACAGTCAGGGCTGTCCGGCAGTGGAATATGCTGCCTCAGAGTGTAGTGGAGTCTCCTTCCTTGGAGGTTTTTAACCAGAGGCTAGATGGCCATCTGTCGGGAATGCTTTGAGGCTGTTCCTGCATAGCAGGGAGTTGGAATGGATGGCCCATGTGGTCTCTTCCAACTCTACATTTCTATGATTCTGTGATTCTATGATTCTAAGCTATTAAGAGAGGGAAGAGTTAAAAGAATAAAGCAAATATACTGCACCTGATCCTGAAGGCTGCCGTTTTCAGGAAAACATGGGGACAGATCGATAAAAAAAGAGAGAGAGAGAGAGAGAGAAAGAGAGAGAGAGCTAGCCAGCCAGTGAGCGAGAGAGCGAGAGAGAGAAGCTAGCTAGAGCCCCAAAAAGGGAATGCAAATATAATGCAAGCATGCCTGGGGGGAGCAGACCCTTTTCCTGGGAAAGGACAAATGATCAAATCAGGCAAATAGGGTAAAAGATTTTTATGGCAGTGTAATCCTTTTGCCTTTTGTTCTCCTTGCAAGAGCCATTAAGTTGAACTCAGCCATGCTCTGAGATCATCTCTGACCTGTTTTTCAGTCAGTTCCTTTTCCACATGGCCTTATCCAGTCATTGTATGTGGTTTCTATTTTATGCCAATTAAACATATCTGCCTATATATATATGTGTGTGTGTGTGTAGCCAATTAGACTGTCGGGATAGTGATGTTACACTTGGGTAATAGATATGCTCCTTTGGCCAACTTATCTGAAGATTGACTATTAGATAGCATTGACCTATAAATTGTATATCCTGGAATATCACAGGTTGGGGAAATAAATTAGTTGATGCAGATTTCATTCAATATCTTCAGGCCTTTGATATAGTTTGCCTTCAAGAGATCTGGTTTACAGAGAACAACTCTCTGAGATTGGAAGGTTTCAGATCTTGGGAACAGCCTGCCCAGAAATCCTCTAATGCAGGCCGTGGTAGTGAAGGCCTGGCTATTCTGATTTTTTCCACCATAAAGGTGAGATTACAACAGTAGGTCCAGCTTCAAACTACTGCCAAGCATTAACTATTCATGACTGTAAACCAGGTCCTCCGATATGTATTAATGTTTATCTTCCCCCTAGATATGCCAGAATCCCAAGTTGGAGGAGTTACCTGATAGCTTGTGTACAGATTACTGAAATCACTTAATGGTAATTTGTGGTGATTTTAACACCAGAACAGTCAGTGATCACCCCATGATGGGAAAAGACTTAGGGTTTGATGTGGGAGAAGTCTTAACTGTGCCTCAATCATCGCAAGATAAGTCAATTAATAAGAATGGTCAGACTTTTATCTCTCTAATTTGCAAATTCAATTTTATCTACTTTAACGGTACTTTAGACCAAGTGGGTATTTTACACATCAGAGGCCATTTCCACATGGGCATATTGCCCACGCTAGAGCGACCTCCCCAGGAGGTCTTCCTCACCGGGGTCTGCACTAGAGCAGTTAAGAAAAGTGAGGTTCTAAACCTCAAACTGTTCTAGCGCAGAGCCGGGGGTGGCGCTGTGAGTTTTATAAAAACCACCCTCAAAAGTGGTTTTTATAAAACTTACCCCTGCTGCCCCATAGCAGCCCCCAGTCAAGAACTGCAAGGACGTGGCAGCGCGCCCCTGCAGATTTGCCCGGGGGTGGGCTTCTGGCTGGCGCACCGTCCTAATTGGCAGAGCGCCACCGGAAGCCGCCGGCCACCATTTTGGGCGCCGCCGGGAGTCGCCGAGCGCTGCCGAGTGCCGCTGAAATTCGGTGGCGTTTGGAACGGCGGATCCACACTCTTCAGAGGGACGGAGCAACCCGCTCATGGGTAAGCTCCGCCCCTGCGTGCGCGGCCCCGTTTCGGGCCCCCCCGTGAGGAAAGGGCCTAACTGACAAAGGTGCCAGTGTAGTTGATTATATTATAAGGTCAGATATAATTATTCCGTATGTGCAGGCACTGGAAATTGAGAATAGAGCTGAAAGTGATCACTGGCCTCTCAGGTTGACCCTTAAACTCCAAGTGACTCATCTCAGGATTCTGACAAATCTTAAAATGTCTGACCACTGTTACACAGAGAGAAAAACTTCCGTATAATAACTCCCAATTTTCAGTACAAAACAACTTACTAAACAGAAGCTTTTAAATGAACTGTTTCACTAATTTATCACTTGTATATGAGTTAATGTAGCATGCAATGAATGGGATTAATTAATATTTACAAGTCAGACAAAGAATATTTTGAAAATGTTGCAAAAGTACAGCTTGATAATCAAAAAGGACAAAAGTCAAGTAAATCTAATTAATTAATAGGAATAATTCAGAATGCTAGTCTTATGTTATTTCCTTATCAGACTCTAATTAATTCCTTTATAGCCAGAAATTAAATAATCAGTAATAAATTATACCAGAATAATCTTAATTAATTGCTTGGTGCCTTTTGTAAACAATCAGGTAGAAAGAGGAATAGAACAGGATACACAAAGATAAGTGGTTACTGGAATTATAAATTCTTTCTTAAAATATTGAAATATTATATAGTTGATGAGTTGATTGGTGAATGATACTGAATAATAGTACTAAATGAACAACTAATAAATTATTAAACTGATAACCATATGAATTGACAAATTGGTAATAGAAAACAATTAATTTTCCAATAGTCTGTGGCTCTTAACTGGGAAAACATCTTCTCTTCTCTCCTTGCATTTTTGCTCCTTTGCTTTCTTTCTGCCTGTTCTGTTTCTGTTCCTTGGTTTCTCTGTTCCTTGGTTTCTCTCTATTTTTCAAAGTCTCTAATTCTCAAAGTCTTTCTATTCCTCAAAGTCTTCTCTTTTTCTCAAAGTCTTTCTATGTTGATTGGATTTCCCAAAAATTACAATGAAGAGAAAACAAGAATGTAGGAAAGTTCCATCAGACCCAAAATATCAGCTAGATCAATGTAAATCAAGTCTGAAGTCAAAGTCCAAAATGTATATTTATATTTATCAGCCCAGTCCTTATTTAAAATATTAGTTTTAAAATCTCTCAGGATCTTGTAGTTAAATCTTTCTCCATTGGTCTGTCACAGTCTGTGTATTATAGAGAAGTCAAAAAAAAAAAAAAAGAGTAGATGAGGTATAATCTAGAAATCTGTTAAGATCCAAAACAAAGGGCAGTCCGAAGAATGTACGCTGAAACATTTACAAAGAGAAAAATTTAGATTACCATTGTGTGTAGTCTTTGCAAACAAAAAAGGAAACAGTTCCTGGCAGAAGGTAGAAGTGAAATTGTCTGTTTGGTCTGCAATGGAGAAGTTTACAGTCCGATTTTCTATCCATGTTCAGTCCTCAAACAGTTGGAGCTATAATCTTGTCTGGATTTCAGGCAAAACAGACAATCCAAAATAAAGTTGTGCCTTTTAAAAAGAATATTGAATTTCAAAAAGTCTTTGACATTGTTTTGTTGAAGAATCAATGGCAAACACTGAGCGGTCATGGCAGTTCTTTGACCCTGTTGCCTCTGTCCACTTGCCTTTCCAGTGCAAAGTGCATCTCGGGCTTGCAGGCTGGTGGAATCAGTTCCCCAGCAAACCCCTTCTGGACCATTTTACTAGAGAGGTAACTTGCCCAGGTAGAGTGGTCAGCGATCAGTGATCGCTGAGCAAGATTTCAAAACAAAAAGTCTTAGAATAACTGCTCATGGCAGCAACCAAGTGACAGCGATCGTCCTAGGTGACCTCCCATTGTGGTGGCCAGAAAAGAGACGAAGACCAGGTTTCCAGGGAAAAAGCAAAAAGCCTTTTTATTGTTAACAATTTACTTGCGCAAGGACAACAACTATTTTCAGGATTGTCGTGCAGATTAATTGAGGCAGCATCACTATATACCTTTGGTCTTCTATGTCAGCAATCAATCATTCATTTAGCCAGCCCATCACAGAAGAAAAAGATCTTTGGTTAACTTTCCATTACATCATTAACTTAGCACACACGTGTACAGAAGAGAACAAAGAGTTAGTTAGAAAATGATACAAAATGATGCATATGGCCAGAATGAGGTAGTAGGGAGTATGCCTAACTCCCTCTTAGTTCCCAGACGCCTGAGTGAGTGTTGCAAGGCCATTCTTTAAAACTGAGATAAAACAAAGACATCTGCTATTTCACTCAGAGACTCAATTCAATTCGCTTATTTTTCTATTCAAGTAGCAATTCCTTGGATTTAACCCCTTCATTCCCCCCTTCATGCTAAATTCAAAACTTTGCAATTTCAAGCATGTGCTATTTCCTATTTCCTTATAGCACAAGAGATATATAGCAGCAGAATACATAGCAGCATTAGGATTCACTAACACACATTACACGCTGTTCCCAATAACGGAGGGGGTCTGATTTGTGCGTAGAGAGGTTAGCTTCCTGGAGTAACCCCAGCAGAAATCTAGCCCCAATCTTCTCTCCTCAGGAGTTGCTGGGTCTGATGTAAGACGCCTGGCAGCCTCCGGAGTGCCAGTTGTATCATCTAGCCCAGAATTCTTCTGACCCCCCTTCTGCAACCACCATTTAGGCATACACAATAGCTTTCTCCTTCCATTGACTTGAACATTACAGATTAGAAAACACTTTAACATGCAGAGTAAAGACAGGCAGATTTAGGAAGGCCATTACGTTTGTACAAAGTACTTCTGCATACAGTGCCTTTACCCATACTCACTTAGGGAACCCAATAATCATGTCCACATGCCTGCAGACCACTAGAATGCTCTTCTAATATTGTATACTTCAAAATGCATTTTCCCTTTTTGCATTCAACTCAATTTTTGTGCACTGAGTGAAAAGTGATTTCCTCAGTGGCCAAATCAATTCATCCCAGAAGATGAACCATATACCTATTTACCATTGTAAAAACTGGTTGC